>CM044395.1:49172500-49510000 GCA_024322285.1 Musa beccarii
CTTGATAATTTTATATTTGGAATTTGATGCATGCACACTAAAGAGAATGGTCCACAGTTGGATGATGATGATGATGATTGTGATGGTGGTGGTGGATTCTGCCCCATCAAAGTGGTAAAAGTTGTTTCTCCCAGAAAAAAAGAGGTAAAGATACTCGAATCCAAAGTTCAAACAAGAACAAACTTCAAGCTTCCCAAGACTGGTAGTGATCAGTGTTGTTCATAGGTTTGCTTGGTGGTGGGATAAAAGCTAAAAGGTGCAGCCTACTTTTTTTTTATCTTGCATTAATAATGCTGCTAGTATCATATGACAACATTGCTTTTTTATGCTACCACAGGGAAAGAGATTACGGTGCTCTTCCTCCAGGTGTGTTGGCAATCATCAAATGTACCATGTGCAGTCCACCTTGTTGGTATCAGAGACGCAATAGAAAATGGAGGTGCAGCAAGCAGTCTGGCAAACCGGACAAAAGCACACCGCCCTGTTTCAATCTTTCTTTCTCGATTCAAATGATTCAAGAGAAAGCAAGAAAGTCAAATCCGTGAAGAAGAAGAAGAAGAAGAAGAATAGAAATTGTGTTCTCTGCAGATGACCGATTACTTGCCTGATCCACCGGTACGTAGCATGACACCCTGCCATTGTTTGCTAGAATAATACGTTTTGAGTTGATGATGCTAACATGCGTGCTCGAGTTCATGTGATCACAAGTTGGTGGCACTCGCACTTGACGACAGAAATCCATCATCTCCTGACATGTTACATGTGGTGGTGATATCTGACCAGCTAAAGAAAAGCTCCGGTGAGTTGATACAGTGCATCTCAAGAATCTACACCAGGATGGATGAACAGGAAGAACAAAAAGCTCCAGTTGATTCCTTTATACCAACAAATTGTTCTCGAGTGCCTGTTTCCCTGGCAGCTAAGATCCATCCATTATTGTTTCATGTTGCTGCCGATCGACAACTCAAAGTTGGTAAGCGTATCAAGAACAAGGAAGCATTCTATGTCTGATCTGAGAACGTAACCAAAAGTAAGAATGCAGTGTTTGCTAACCCAACATTCTTTTGATTTGGGCAGGAGACCAAAAACTGCGTGCAGACAGCAAGAGAAATCACACATCCTTTCAATCATTATACACACAACAGCAAGAAGCTCTCAGGTTAATCTTTTTACTCGCCTATGGAAGCTCTACTCTTCGTCCATGGAAGCTTTTCTTCTCGACCTGCCATGGTGTCTGGCGGGAGGAGAGGGAGAAAACTCGCATGGCACGGCCGGAAGTTCCATCTCCCCCTTGAGAATTCTGACGACGTCGCCACCGTCCGGCCGCAGCTCCGGAATCCTCTGCAGGCACAAGAGGGCCAGGTTGATGCAGAGGCCCGCCTGCTCCTTGTTGTACGCATCCTTCAGCCTCTCGTCCACGAGCTCCAGGAGATTGCCGGCTTGGAGCAACCGCCTGCACCAGCTCACCAGGCTCGCCTTCTCTGGCTTCGCCGGCGACGGCAGCACGTGCAGCGGCCTCCTCCCGGAGACGATGACGAGGATCAGAACCCCGAAGCTGTACACGTCGGCCTTCTCCATCAGCTGATCGCAGCCGTGGTGGCACTCCGGAGCGACGTAGCACACCGTGCCCCTCATGCTCGTCGTGCTGCTCAGCTCCCTGCTGAGCAGATCGCCGCTGAACATGTCGCTGCCCGCCGACTGACTCCTCTTCTTCCTCCGGCCCCTTCCGAAGCCTGCATCCGCGGTCAAGTCTCGGCCATCGCCGAGATCACTGGTCGTTCGGAACCACCTCCGCTCTCTCTGGCAACGCCCCTTCTTGCTCATCTCCGCGAAGTACTCCTCCTTCCACCACTCCCTCATCTTCCTGTCGCAGGGGAGCACGCCTTTCTTCCTCCCCTGTTTCTTCTCCGGATTCCTCTCGTCGGCGCCGCCGAAGAGGCCCTCATCTCCGGCATCCGAGTGCTCCACGCGACGCGAGTTCCTGAACTCGAAGCACTTCTCGGGGGGAGTCCGCCTGCCGTCGTCCCTGTCGGAGTTGCTCGAGGGGCAAATTTGGCTCCCGATCCACTCTCTGACGTAGTCTTTGCTGCTGCTTAGTTCCCCGCTTCCGTCCTGCTTCCACCACCACCGCTTCCCCAGTTGATCGCTCGACTCCGTCCTTCCTTCGTCCAGCGGAGGATTCGCTCTCGATTCCTTACCGTGCTCAAAGCTAAAAGTCTCGTCTCGGACGGGGGAGGCGGCCGCCACCGCTTCCTTCCCCCTGGGACTGCCGCCGGGACTCGGTTGCGTGTTGCACGGAATGGATGAAGAAGCACGGAGGGCGAGGGCGAAGTCTACCTGTGGGCTCTCCGGAGCGAGGTCCTCCTGGCTCTTGAACAGCTCCTGGCTCAGACCGAGATCTTGGCTGAAGAAATCGGCGCCGAGATTGGCGTCGGCCTTCATCTGGGAGAGACCAAAATCGGAGATCTTGGCCTGGAAATCGAAGCCGAGGAGCACATTGCTGGGCTTGATGTCACCGTGGACGACCGGGGGGTCGCACTGGAGGTGGAGGAAGGCGAGAGCTTGGGCGACGTCGAGGATGATGGAGAAGCGGCGGTCCCAGTTGAGAGGGGAGCCGGAGCCGAAGAGGGCTTCCTGGAGGCTCCCGTTGGGCATGTACTCGTAGACGAGGAGGCGGCGGCGGCGGCCCTCGAGGCAGTAGCCGAGGAGGGAGACGACGAAGGGGGAGGGCCCGAGGGCGGCGAGGACGTGGAGCTCGTTGTGGAACTCGCGGTCGGAGGAGGCGGCGCGGGTGGGGGAGGAGGGGCAGGAGGCGGAGGAGGAGAGGAGGCGCTTGACGGCGACGGACTTGCCGTCGGGTAGAACGCCGCGGAAGACGGCGGCGGAGGCGCCGCGGCCCAGGGACCGGGAGGGGTCGAAGGAGGCGGTGGCGGAGCGGAGGGCGCGGTAGGAGAAGCGGCGGAGGCGGAGGGGATTGGCGGGGGAGGTGTTGGAGGATAAGGGGAGGGTGGGGGAGCGACGAAGGGAGAGGTAGAAGTAGAAGAGGAAGAGGAGGAGGAGGACGAGGAGGAGCAGGGAGGAGGCGGAGACAGCGACTGCGAGGAGTAGGACGTGGCGGCGGTGGGAGGCGGAAAGGGAAGGTGAAGAGAGGCGACGGGAAGTCATCGGGGATGGGAAGACCGGCGCTTTGAAGGAGAGGAAGTAGCTGGGGCAGAGGAGGCGGAGGGAGGGAGTGGAGGGTGGTAATAGCAGATTAAGAAGAATTGCATGCACAGTACGCCATTATTTAGGGGACAATGCTTAACGGCGTGCTGAGACAAGATGATAACGATACGAGCACAAATCTTAAACAAGGAGTTAAAAGAGAAAGAAAAATATTAACTTTGACCAGCCAAAAATAACAGTGATAGAGGATATTTTAGTATCACACATACTGACAGCTGGCGGACACATCCACAGCCAACGTGATGCACACATCTTAAAGCAATACAATAGTCTTCGTCTTGAGATGGTACAGTCGGAAATCACTGCATCGGCTCGGAAGTGGCACGTAGCAAAACTTGCACCACACAAGCTCGCATGAAGTGGGACCCGAAAGTGAGGAGGTAGTAGTTGCGATGTTAACTACGGTTGAGATAGCGACGTCGCTTGTTGGGTTAGCTGGGACAAGAGCAGAGTAACAATTTGTATCATGCTCGTTAGTATCTGTACTTGTTGAGTGAGGTTTAGAAATTTGGGGTCACTCTTGAGTCGTTAAACAGACGTTAGTATTACGTCGACTTTTACGCTGAGATGGATGTATCCACGTGTAGAAAGAATAACTGTAATTCCCTCTGAGTGAAAGTATTATGAGTTGAAGATAGGATCACCTCGCTCGAATGTTCTTTGGAAGGATTGATAGACAAACGTTCATATAACATCAAGCTCTCGTTCTAATACCAAAAAATATTAAAAAAAAACCAAAAAATATTAAAAAAAAATCATCATGCTTGGGTAACGATCGATGTCTTAATAAATTGCTTTCACTAATTAATTCTCACTTACCCAAAGCCTACTATTAAAGGAGGTCTCATCGACACAACTACTTCAAGGGACATAAATCCTATATAAATCTCAATTTTTTTGAACCCTTCAAAACCTTTAATTTTGGACGCCAATTTAACTCGAAGGCATCTTTATCGGACACACCTATCGTAATTTTTACACGACTGAACTCGCTCAGGTCCTAACATTGATACTTGGGACAAGGTTGACTTCAAATCACCGACGCTTAAATAGGCAAAATTAAAATATTTTTCATTCATAAATCGATTATATATATATATATATATAGAGACTGATATAAAATGCCTACAAATTTGCTAAAAAGAACATTAAAAATTTGATCATAGAAAGCCAAACGATCAGTACTAATCATCATGCTAAAATTACTTAAATATAACACACGTAATGAACAAGTAGATGAATGTTTCGAATCAGGTGAACATAAAAAATTTCTAAAATCATTTAAGATTGCCTTTTCATATACACTAGTTAGTAGGCCAATAATAGATGGATCAACATGGATAACTAAAACAACATTCCCGTACAAACTAACACCATATTGTCTTTGCAATTTGCCCTCATGCCAATAACTGCACATGTCCATTTGCATCCCAAGAAAACTAAACACGGCATATGGGATACGAGGTTACTTACGGACTGACGAAACAACAACTAGTTGAGAAGTATGTGAGAGTAAAACAACCTTTGCATGACAAAAATATTGTGGAACAAGAAAAGAAAAAGAAAAAGGCACCCTAATTTGATCATTGCAAGCATGACGGGACCGACAAGAAAAGAAAGATTCAAACTAAATGAATCGGGGAGGTAAATGAATCCCTGCTGATGCAACATCCATAAATGTAGAAACAGCTAGATGACTGAATAGATCTTTACCGATATTAGAGACTCCGATACGAGCTAGCTGCCTCTCAGTCGATCTTTACCGAAGAATAGATCAACCTCGTGAACCAGAAGCATGCATAGAAGCCGATCGTGCCGGTCAGAACAAAGAAAGCGTAGGAGGCAATCAGCATGTAGCCAAAGTACAGAATTCCCGATACTGGCTTCGTGATGTCCAACTTTGTGAAGAAATAAAAGGTGGCATAAAGGAAGAGATACAGCGCCGAGGACCCTGATGTCAAGTAGGACCTCCACCACCACAGGTAATCCTCGCTGCAGAGTTGGAAGTAGCAGAGAACAATCGTGATCTCGGCACATGTGACGATAAGGATGAGGAAGACGAGGAAAAGGAACCCGAATATGTAGTAAAACTGATGCAGCCAGATCGAGGTCAGGATGAAGAAGAGCTCGATGAAGACGGCACCAAACGGGAGAATGCCTCCGATTAGAATCGAGAAAATTGGGTTCATGTACCAAGCCTGCTCCGGTATCTGCCGAGGGATCTTGTTTGTCTTGACGGGATCCTCGGCTGCAGGATTCTTGAACCCCAGATAACTGCCGACAAACACCAGGGGCACAGAGATGCCAAACCAAAGCAACACGAGCGCAAACATTGTCGTGAACGGCACGGCGCCGGATGACTTCTCCCCCCAGATGAGGGCATTCAAAACGAAGAATATGGCGAATACGATGCCCGGGAATGTGAATGCTGTCCTCAACGTAATTTTCTTCCATTCTGTACCCTTGAACATCTTGTAGAGGCGGGCAGAGGAATAGCCGGCAAACAAACCCATGAAGACCCAAAGCAGGAGCATCGCCGTCATTAATCCTCCTCTGTTGGACGGAGACAGGAAGCCAAGGACAGCAAACATCATGGTCACCAGCAACATACCAAAGAACTGAACTCCTGTGCCAACGTAGACGCACAACAGGTCCGAGTTAGCCGGAGGCCTGAACACATCCCCATGGACCAGCTTCCATCCCGTCTCTTCCTGAGCCTCTTCTTGGGTTTCAAGCTGGTTGTACTTGGAGATGTCACGGTAAAGAGTCCGCAGCATAATCATGGCAACCATACCAGAAAGGAAGAGAACAATCATCAAAGAATTCACAATAGAAAACCAGTGGATTTGGTCATCTGCCATCAGAAGATAGGTATCCCATCGAGATGCCCACTTCACTTCGCTCACCTGCAAAAGAAATGTCGACGTAACACACCAGAATTAACGCTTTTTTAAAGCCCCAAATTGTGCTCTCCTGAAAATGCCATCAGATGAGACACATGCTTCTATAATCAAGATTTAGGCGACGGTCAAGTCTCACCTGAAATTCAACATCGTATGTGAATATAATATCTTTGTTTGCTTCCACCTCTTGTGGGGCATCCGAGTTCACGACTGAGCGTCTGGCATGAGGATCGCAGGTGCTTAAGCGAGTCTTATTACCACTCCACTGACCTTCGTACTCGTGTTTAACGCTACAACAGAGCCAACGATAAATCATAATGCAGAGATGGCTTGGGCAGAAAGAAACTGGTAGCATTTTGACAACCCTAACCTGAATGGTTTGACCTCGAACCCCACAATCCTTGCCAGGTCCATTTGGATATCCTTGTGATACCTGACTAAAAATGACAAATGGTTGTGGATATAATACTTCACATCCTTTTTCTGCACAAGAATAAAGTGTATTTCATATGACTACGTTTCTTAAGAAAGAGACAGACAATGTGTGGATTTGTTTTGGGTGTCAAGTATTTACTCCGGGAGCTTGGCCTTTGGCACCGATGTAAAAGCCATGCTGGTAAAATGTGGGAGTATCTTGATCCAGCCTTTTAATAGGAACAACAAGTGGAAGATTGTCGAGAATCCTGCAAAAAGGAAATGCCCGATCGTTAATTGTATATGGTGCACAGTTATAGACAGATTGCCAAGTGGATATGAACCAGATTTGCCTTACATGTTGACACGATATTCATCCTCTATCTTTTCCTTCAGGCCCTTCGCATCTTTATCACTGAGTGTAACCTTGCAGACAATCTGACACATTTGTGGTTCCCTCATTTCAAACTGGATCACAAGAAAGGAAAGCTTGTCAGAAAAGACCTGCAAGGAGTTGACAGAAGAAGCTGTTGCATGATGAAGAGCAACTGACCACATAGGGAGAATTTTCAATACGATCACCACGAAGAACTTCCCCAAGATTTTCTGCACTGTCAACTATACTATCTGGTCGACAATGTGGAAGAGAATAATACGAATATGGCAATTGTGTTTTCGTCGAAGTTAGCTTGTTCACCTTCACCAAAAGTGGATCTTTCTGCAGTCAGAAGAAACCAGTGTCACTCTTGTATAAACAGAAAATAGAATTACTTGATCACCTTAATCCAAAATCTAAAACTCTCTCACAAAATGGAGGAAAAGGAACATCATGGAGAAGATAAAGATTATGTAACATAGCATATAATTAAATAGAGACCAACACACACACACACACAGAACACGCGTGTGTACACATGCCCATCCAAACAAGCATATAGAAGAAAAGAAGAAACAATAAGAATTTGTGAAACAAACAGTCGTCTGCTACGATAGAATTTTTGAAAATTGGCAGGCTTATGAACTAGCTAAAATTGCAGAGGGAGCCAGAGAACATAGAAGGTAATCTATTCAATCTCTGGCATGATATCTATCGACCACAAATAACCAAAAAGGTCAATAAATCTCACTCTAGATATCTTATTTGCTTCAGCAGGCAAGCAGTCAAAGCAGACAGTTAAAAAGGTAAAAGAATATCTAATGATGATTTTATGCAAAATAAGCATGATTAGCATGATTTTCAATACTTCCATAGATTCAAGAGCCAATTTTATATGCACAACAAGTTTGTACCGCAGCTATATGTGCGTGTGTGTGTGTCAATTTATCTCCACCATTAGCAGCAATTCCAACGCTTAATCCAGAAAACTAATTCTTGGAATGAAACCATGCTCCAGTAGTAATACTCGATGATTCATAGTAGTGTTACACAAGCACGCCTGACCAATTCTAACAAATAGTGCATTCTTGATTAGATCTGGACTTCCATTCTTTGAACTCTCCCGTTTCCACCAAGAAAATCGAACTGCTAGAAACTAGATCAAGCTGCACCACAATCAGCGAAACCAAACACCTAATTTCCATCAGATCCAGATGCATCCCAAATCAGTCTCACAATCCCTAGTCAATCCAAGCAACAGACACCAAAACCGCCCCGCGTCTAAATGAATAAGGACACCGACTGAATCAAATCTGATATCGAAGCAGATCTAGCGGGGGAAGAGAGATCTCACCTTCTGGAAGTCGGAGGGGGCGACGCCAGGAAGGTAGAAGCCGAGCCCCCCGGCGACGGCGGAGAGGAGGAGAACGGCGGCGATCCAGGGGGCCACCGCCATGGATCGGGAGATCTCCATGAATCGGAGGAGAACAGCGCTAGGGTTCGTGGGAGCCCAACGCGAGATCTGATCTACGACCTCTTCTCCCTCGCGTCCTCTCCTATCCCTCGCAACCAAATCCCCCCCTTCTCGTCCTTCGCTCCACTTTAATACTCCGGGGTGCGTGTTCGGTGGAGAGGCGAGCGGTCCTTTGTTTACTCCTTCACATCGTACCCTCTCGATATACCGCGTCCCCATTGGTTGAGAAATATGAAACACTCTGACTGTGGTAGCATCGCAGGGACGTCCTGCCACCATTCTCCATTTTGTTTGGAATAACTCGAGTTGCGACTTGATACTGTCGGGCTCACGTGGGACCCGGACGCTAAACGCAGGTGGATCCCGGGGTACCCGAAAGGTGTGGGAGAATTAATTTCGAAAAGAAAAAAAGCACCCACGTAACGCGTAGAGTAGAGCCGTAGCGATTTGGAGAACAGACAAAAACCAGAATACTTTTGCTTACCGTGCCGGGTACTTTTCCTGTGAGCGAAACTAGACATTGGGCCCATGTGGGACCCACTACACAAGCGACCGGTATTGGCTGGGTAAGGAAAGAACGTGTGGGAGAAGTAACTTTGGATAAAAAGTAAGTGAAAGTGGCTGCTCCACCCTTTGACTTGTCTTGCCGGACGACCACACGACGGCTTGCAAGTGGAGGCAGGAACGGGGCCCGTGCGGGACCCACCGTTTGATTCGGGTAAGAAAGCAATCGAAAGGATCCCAGATCTCAGTGGTGGACTGCTTATTATAAAGAAGAGGTGATGGAGGCCCTACATGGAAATCTTTGAAGGCAGCTGATCCCAAGCATGGTGGCTTCAATCTTGACCTGCACTGCAAGGTCTCATTAGTCAAGTAGTCTCAGTACAATCCAGTAATTGTTTTATCTCTGTATCTTAATATTAGTAGTAGTAGCCATGGATTCAGGATCTGGATCTGGACAGCCTTCCCAAGAACCATCATTGAGTGGAAAAAAAAAAAAATGTGATGCAAGGATCATGTGATGAGTGATCTTACACCTAACATTCTTTAGGTACTTGGAGTCAAGTCTCTCATGGAGAGAACATGTAATTTGCATCTTTCAGTTTTGAAAGTATTTTTCTAGATCTGATGAAGTTGTAAGTCCTAAAAAGATTTTGTAAAGTTCAGTTCTAATGATGCAGTAGAACTTGACTGTTGGAACAACAGGGCATTTATATTCTAACATCAAGTTCTCATGCATTAGTTCTTCGAGTTCTTCTTGTAGTTGTGGCAAATGTATATGATGTGCAAAATAGTAGATCACATTCATTTGCAAAAGAAGATTAGGCTTTGATAAGAATGAATACACTGAAGACTGCTGCATTTGATGTCTATGTATGCATATTATCTACGGTTACTGCAAGAGGGGTGATGAAGAAGTAATCTCTTCTTTCTATGCAAAAACTGGAGATCCTTGGAAAGTTTCCACCGCATTCTTCACAGCTTCGACGTCAATGTCTTTTAGCTTTCCTGTTGATGATGAAACAATCGAGCATCTCTTTTCTTGTGCGTTGGGGACGAAGAGATTTGCTTTCTCTTCGGAGGAAAACAATGCGATGCTGCAGAAAAGCAACCCGAAGAACGTAGTTGAGAGACAAGTAATGGGACTCAGAGACTCGGTTTTCTTTCGTATTACTGTTTTTGTGCTGATTCGCCGCTTACAAGAAACAAAACTAAGCACTCGATGACCGATGCAAGATCGAACGAAGAGGGAGAAGCTAAAGAACTAACCTTGGCTTGTTACGAGCAGTCGCAAGTTGAATCGCCGCCGTGTTTGTGGCTATCACTCCGGCCGAGTCATCAATGAGAGCTGCTAGCTGATGCAAAGACGAAACCGTAGAGAAAATGACTGGTTTCTCTTCATACAAAGATTTTGCAGGAGATGCAGCTCGGACGAAAGAGAATCAAATGCAAGAAAACCTGGCCAGGCGTGGTGATGAAGAGGATGTGTGAATCTTCGCCGATGACTTCCTGGACATCCTCCCTCACTTTCTCATGCGGGATGACGAAGAGCGGCTTCACCCCCCTGTTTCCACAGGCTAACAAGACATATTACGCATGAAGTGATGCCTCCTTGGTGGTTTGGTTTCAAGGAAAGCTCGGGATGTTGAATCCTTCACATTCAGTGAAAACATGGTTTTAAGTCCAGAAGATGGAATAGATGATGTGAGTTCTTCATACCTCATCCCTTTTGCTATTTCGGCCCACACTCGGATAGGCAACAAGCAGTCGGTGTCTCCTTTGGATCTCATAGAAGCAGCCGAATCCGTTTCGATCCCATGAATGACCACAAATCTCCCCTTCTCCGCTCCTGCTTTACTGTACTTTGCCTCCACATATGCCTTCAGCTTCTTCGAGATGGACACTTTGAGAGGCGGCACCGGTTGCCTTGGCACATTCCGAGCTGGTCTACCCAGCCATTCCACCATTTGATGATACCTGCAGCAAAAACCGAAGATGCTCCAGCATCTCATGCGTGATTAACCGGGAACACAGAACAAGAACAAGAACGAGCGATCGAAGGGAAGAAGAGTGCTGCGTCGTCATCAACAAGGCAATGCCGGGGGCCTCACATGTCGAATCCAGCTTGGGAGAGATTGGAAGACGGAGGAGTGAACGTCTCTGTGAGCAGCAGTCCTGCGCCTGCTGCATTGACGTCTGGATACACGTAGCTGACTTTGTCTCGAGCAGACGTCATGAACAGGAAGGCTGCATGGCCGAGCCCAGAAAGCTTGGTCGATAAGATCATGTCGTAGTATCGATTCTGTCCACAGATACGAGTCAGCGAGCGAGTGAGAATTTGGGTTGCGGTTGTCGTCGGATTAAGATCGGTCTGACCTTTAGGACGCCGATCATGTCGATGTACTCGGCGGGCTCAGGGAAGTCTTCGTCGGGGTCGTACGCGTTTGCCCACCGCACGTTCTTGTTCAGCTCGTAGGTCTGCTTCCCCCTCGGCGAGGCGACCACGTCCACCAGAACCCCCGGGTAGCGGTCCTTGATGAGCTGGACGACCGGGAAGAAGAGCAGGTTCTCGTAGACGCCGCCAGACACGACGCAACAGCAGCAGCGCACGTCGCCCCGCACCTTGCCGGCGAGCGAGGCGAGCTCCACGTTGAAGCCCATGGGGAACTTGAGGAAGCCGTAAGGGTTGTCGGGGTCCTCTGGCGGCCTCGGGTCCTCCTCCTGTTTGCCGTCGACGAAGAGGGAGCCGTACTCCATGTCGGGGTCCTCCCCGTCGTCGAAGGGGTCGAGCCACGGGTTCTTCTTCCTCTTGGCGCAGGCGGAGAGGGCGAGCCTCCGCGGATGCGGAGCTGGTGGAGATGTAACGAAGGTGGAAGCCGAGGAGTGGTGGAGAGTGGGAGGAGGGAAGGATGGGGTGACGGGAGCGAGGGAGTTGGGAAGGAGATGGAGGGAGGCCATGGAGTCGATGTGCCGCAGTGACCGCTGCTGTCGAAGTGGCTCTGCTTTGTGTGGTGGTGTGGTGGAGGCAGTCGACGTTGGGATTTCAAATGTGTGGACGAGGGAGGAGACCTGCCTTCACTTCATCCATACTCCTTTTTATGTTTTTGCTTTTTTGTTTTTGTTTCTTTTAGTACATTTTAGCATGCTATTTCCGTAGGAAATTTTAATCGATTCCCAGATCCGTATCACATCATTCTCTCTCTCTCTCTCTCTAGTTTAATCGATTCCCAATCCGTAGGAACAATTACTGCAGATCCAGTATGAAATGGTATACCTGCGCAGTGTGAAGAAGGTTTTCGACGAAATGCCTCGTTCTGGTGATCCACTGTCGTATCTTCACCTGGAAACAGAAGAAGGATCAAAACGAGGGACCGACCACAAACGAGAGGAGTCATCTTTGGCACTTCTTACAGGGTGAGATCTGGCGAGAGAGACGGTGGATAGAGAAGAGACGAGTAATGGCAGCTAAATAGATGTCATGGCTTCTGGCGACCGCAGCATGCAGCCATCGAGGAAAAGCGTGGAGACACTGGACACGATGAGGTACCGTAACTACGATGACGGCACAGATTTAGAAATCTGAGATCAAACCAGATACGGGCGGCGAAGAAAGATGGCTCCTTTTTGCTCCGGAGACCCTGAGGCACGGCAAACGAGCGTGAAGATGATATGTAAGAACATGAAAAACAAGATTTTTCCTGTTCTATTTCCCACCGGAAGCAAGACAGCCCTGGCGAGATTGATGAACCAAAGAAGAAACGAAGTGCAGAAGTAGAAGAAGAAGGTGCTTACGATTCAAGATCTGTCGTCAAAATTCGATCTTGATTGCAGGGATGGGGTTGGAAGCGGGAAGGAGAACCGATGCGGGTTCATGGATCGCCAGCATTCATCGAGACGCCGATAACAAGCCCTACGCCAAAACGAAGAAGAAAACAGTAGCAGCAGAAAGGGAGAGAGAGAGAGAGAGAGAGAGAGAGAGAGGACCAGTCGAGTAGTCGTTTCCGTTATGTCCGCACGGTGCGCAGAGGCGAGGCAGGTACCCTCTCCTCGCCACCTCCGTCCCATCCGAGGAGAGCGACGGACAGTCGCCCTCCTCTCCTCCTCAAAAGACGCGAGGCAACAAGGCCTCCGATGAAAGAGAGACGAGCAAGAGGAGATTGCATCATGATCGCCCTCGGAAATCATCCCCTTTCGATCTCTCCTTTCGGAGAAGAGGGTTAAAAGCTGCAGCAAACACGACAAACAACCTCAAAAAGCGTGGGGTTACCGGAGATGAAAGATCTCATCTTTGTTACATCTCGTCCTATTCCTCGCCAAGAACACCCAAATCCACGGGAGACGACGACGACGACGACGACGATGGCAAAGAAAAGGGCTGACAGGAAGAGCAGTGAGCACGCAACGGAAACAGCACCGTATCATACCATTGCCCTCCGCCGTGTGCTCACTCTCTTCTGTCAACCATCCGTCTCCTCCTCCATAATTCTCACCATTTCCTGACATAAAACCTCCATCTTTATCCTCCCTCCACCGCAAAATCTGCACCAAAATCCGTCCCAGAATAGCGCGATCAAGGTTCCTTCTTCTCTCTCCCTTCCATCCTTCTCTTCCGATCAAGGTAAAAGAGCGAGAGGAAGGGGGGGGTAGAAGAGCGCGCTCTAATCTCCTGCTCTCATCGCTTCAAAGGGGAAGCGCGAGGACATGGAGACGGGGACGCGACCGGGCTGAGGTCTCGCTGATCATACGATTAAAGGCAAAGTAGAGGGATTTGGGGGGCAAGCAAGCTTTTAAGTTGTTGTCGACACGGGATTGGCTGAGCGGAGGAATTAACAGGTGGGACCCAAATGTTGGAGGATCCTCCCCCTCCTCTCGTCTTCTCTTCACTTCACCCGTCCCCCACCACCACCACCACCACCACCACCACCACACACACACAGACTGCTGAAGCTTCAGTTTCCAGCCACTTGACATTAAATAGTCTGCAACCTCGCTGCCTAGAGGAGAATTAGGACGCCACTTCATTCCTTGGGACACCCCAAAACATCTCACCTCAGGGTAGATGTTCCGACTCCCAGAGTCCAAAACAATCAATAGTAGCAGCTGCAACTTTGTCCATCCTACACTGTTACAGCCAGTCAAAGTGGAAGGCTTAGGTTTCATACGCAGAGACGAAGAGCTTGGCGAGATGGTCTCAGAATTGACATCTAGGTTTGACTTCTTGACCGAGTGACAGAGGACCACCATCTCATCCACAACTCGATACCAACTCATGGCCTTCCTCGGCACACGACTCTAAGTTTCCCCTCGGTAGGGTCATTGCATGTGATTCCAGAGATGCCACGCCACCATCATCTCCTCAGCCTATAAACAATTCTTCCGACTCTGTGTCTAAATGGAATTCAGAAACTTTCCCTTTCTTTTGATTCATCCATTCAAACAACTTGCTCGGAGACACGGTCCCAAACATCCTTTGAGAGAGAGATGAAGCTGCAGAAACGTGAGTTGAGATGCTGAGTCGTTCAACTTGGTACCACAACCATGGAAGCTAGTTGGACAAGCAGTTCCTTTGATCAACTGGGTGTACCAGATGCCAAATGATGCAACACCTGTTGCACGACTGTGTCAGCTTTAGCTTTAGGTACACAGCAGGGAAAACTAAGTGAGAAGAAGTAGGGATGACGAGGGCCTCCACAGTGGCGCAGTAAAACACGAGAGCAAAGGCCGAAGGTAAAGGCCACTCTCCAGTAGCTTAACTTTAATGGCAGGTAGAGTGGATGACAAACAGTGGATGGATTAAAATACTTGTGTTCAAGCTATGTAGTTGTTAACCCGGGCACATTAGGAGTAGGTCAAAATGAGTTATTCGAAGCTACTCCATGATGGATGGACCTTCAGAAGAAGAATAAATTTGATGGGAAGTCTGAAGAGAACGCTGATGTATTGGAGATCTCTATCGGTAGCAGTTCGCCGAGCCACTCGTAGGTGGCAGACGCATTGAAGTTGCACTGGAAAACGGGGAACAAAGGGCTGAAAGAATGAGAGATCAGTAACGAGCCAGTGTCCTGGCTGACAAGCTAGAAGAATGAGGATGGCACACAAGACTGCTAGTGAGACTGATGGCAGCGAATCTAAGCTTAATAAAAGACCTAATTTGATGTCAAATCAGATCAGGTTCGTGACTACTCCGAGTTGAAAGGGTAGGGTTAAGGAGGATGAGGACTTGCTCTTCTTGCATTTGCCTGGCAGAGCCCAGAGGAATGGAAGAGGGCAGGTTGTCGCCATGTTCGCGGTCACTCTAGGTAGGGTGTGAGGTTGACGAAGCGAACTCTGCATTGTTAATGTGGACCATGAGAGATTTGCTACGTGCCCTAGCAAATGTTGCTGTATGTTATCATTAACCTCGTAGAATTGTGTGTAATGCACAGAACATGGATTACTGGATTCATCAAGCAAGCACAGCTTCACCTGTTCGACATCTTCTCTCTTTCTGAAAGAAAGATGAGAGTATCTACATCTGGTTGATATCAGAAACACCTGCAGAACTGGTAGGTCAAGCGCCAAGTTTATGCATCACTGCAGCCCTAACGAGAACGTCAAAAGCGTAAGGAGGTGTCGAGTTCCAGAGAACCAAGATCGGCTCACCAGGGAGACTAATCTGCATTCGGGGCATTGCCGGCCCTGCTGCAGAAAGCCGAGGGTTGCGGAAGCATTGCACGGAGGGGAAGGCCCGCCAGGTGGAGTCCGGCGCCGGTGAGCCGACCCGATGGTCGCCGCCGTCATTGAGTCAACGTGGAGAAATGCCTGACATGTTAATGAAGGGAAACCAAAAATTAATTGACGGAGGAAGACGGTCAAATAAGTTTGACCTCCGGTGGGGCCCCCATTCTCTTTTACTTTTATCGTCGCCTGCTCGCTCCTTCCTTCCCTGTTTTCCATGGCCGTCGCCGTCGCCGTCGCCGACCACGAACGCTAAATAAAGACGAAAGAGGAAGAAGAAGCCACGGCGAGCTGAGATGGGGCACGAGGAAAACAAGACGCACGAGACCCAAAACTTTGATGCATGCATGCGTGCCTGCATTTTATATGTTGGCCACATCAACAGCTCAGAACCTTCCGTCCTCCCTCCCTCCCGCCCCTCTTTTCCTTAACATGTGTCCCTCGTGCTCTTATTATGGTGAACAGTGCTTGCAGCTCTTCCTTGCTACCGACAGAGTAAAGATTTGGAAAGCACAAGCTTCATGGAAGCCGCACCATGTTGGTTGCGGAGGACGAACCAATAGAAAACGTGGAAGACAAGTCAACGAGTCTCGCCTCCTTCCTCCTCCCTGGATAAGCTAAACGAAGGCTTGACTTGAACGCCGACCCTTGACTTGCTTTGCGGCTACCGACGCCCACCTTCTCTCAGCACGTTTACTTTTCCGTGCTTTGAAAGCCGCACGCGTAGGAAGGCAAGGTTCCGACGCTTCCTCGATGGTCTCCCCCACCCCTTTCTCCGTCTCTTGTCCGAGTCCTTCCCCGCCCACGAAGCTTATATATCTCCCCAGTCCCAGCCCCTTCCGCTTCAATTGCCTTGGTTGATTTCTCCTGCTTCAGCTTCACACCGAACCAAGTTACACAGATTCGCGCAGCATGGACTTGGCATGGCTTGATCACTCCTCGGTCGATCTCGATCTCACCATCGGCTCTATTCGGTTCGGCAGCGAGCCTCCGGCGAAAGCTAAGCATGCCGACGAGGAGTTCTCCTGCGGCGAAGACCAAAAAGAGGTGAGTTCTCATCCTCGTCATCATCACCATCGTCATCACCACCGACGATGACATGTGGTGTAGAGATTCTCGCCCCGAAGCTATTGAGATGTGATTCGATCGTTTTCCTCGCTCAGGTGAGAGCTCTGGAGGCGGAGCTCGGCCGCGTGAACGTGGAGAACACGAGGCTGAAGGAGATGCTCGCTTCCATGGCCGCCAAGTACAGCTTGCTCCGGAATCAGATGACTGGTCCCGTGTCCGACAACACTTCTTCCGAGGGGGGGTCGGTCTCGCTTGGGACGAAGAGGAAGAGAGACACCCTCGACTCTGCTACCACCGGGCATGACGACGCCACCGAGATCGGCAAGAGAGACCACATGGAGAGCACCACCAGCGACGATTCTTGCAAGCGAATTAGGGAAGAGCTCAAGCCAAAAGTTTCCAAGCTATATGTTCGCACGGATCCATCTGATACGAGCCTCGTGAGTTCCGCAGACGTCCCGACGCATGATTCTCCTCCTTTCCTTCGCGTTCCCGGTGAAGTCCCAAGCTAGAATTGACTTGAACTCTACCTCTGTGGTGTTCTTAGGTGGTGAAAGATGGCTATCAATGGAGGAAATATGGGCAGAAGGTAACCAGAGATAACCCCTGCCCAAGAGCATACTTCAGATGCTCGTTTGCTCCAGCTTGCCCTGTCAAGAAGAAGGTAACAGCCACGAAATCTATCAATTTGTAATCGGACTGTCGACGATGAAGGAAACCGATCCAACTCGATGATGTCTTTGGCATCGCAGGTGCAAAGAAGCGCAGAGGACACATCCATGTTGGTGGCGACGTACGAGGGCGAGCACAACCACGGGCAGCCCTCTCAACCCGCAGGTCCGCATGGATCCATCCGCAGCAGCGTGGCTTCCGGTCACCTGTCTCCTGCACCGTCGAAGCCGCGACAGGAGGCCGAGTCGCCGGAGCTGCGGCGCAGCTTGGTGGAGCAGATGGCCGTGTCGCTGACCAACGATCCGGCATTCAAGGCTGCGCTTGCGGCCGCCATTTCCGGGAGGATGTTTCAGTCATGCAGTTAACCGATTTGTCTTTCTTCATCATTCTAATTATTGCTGTTGTTTTTGTTGCTGATCGAGATGATGTTGTACATATAAATCTTTTCTAATCAAGAAGAGTAGAAAACTTCTTTCAAGATTTCTCATGCTCGTTACATAGACTGGTTTGGGGGTGGACAAGTGAAGAAACCGAGTCAAAATGCGTCTGGAAATTCCAAGTCAAAGGTCAACTTTTGGGGGCTGCCGCCGTAACTGGAACAGCTACCACCACCCGTTCCCAACATCTAATTGGTTTTCTACGTTGACGTTGTTCTAATATTGTGTGTTCTTTGTTTGACCTTGGAAGTGGAAGAAACAGGAAACTCGTTGACCACAAAATCCACGTAATTCTCAGACCAATGACTGCATTACCTGAGCATATCAATCCATGAGCTACCCAGAACGGGTTGCTTGGTTTGACTAAGATGTAAATGGAATTCAAATTGACCAGCATGGTTAGGCCTAATCAGGTCAAGTGGGGTCAACATCGGAGACATACGAAGTCAACACCATGATTAATCTGACCATTTGCGAATATTATAGCGTAGACTTTGGTTTGACACGTTATACGGATACGTAATTTTCCAGTATATGATTCGTATTCCGTAACTGGCCCGGCCGAGCTTGGTCGGTTGCAACGTCCATGAGAGAGTTGCTTTACGATTCGTGTGCTGCAACGATGATCCATCTTGGTTTGACGGGTAGAACTGGAAGTCGAGGTTGAGATGCACGAGCAGTTGTGTTCCGGGCGCGTCGTGTGGAGCGGCCTCCTCCGCCCTCTCCCTCGTCGACGCCGCCACCGCGCAGGTTCCGGCTTCGATCAGCTTACAAACCGATCATACTCCTCCGCCGCACACGGTCTGCTTTCCGTCGCCGTCCGGTTCCTTGCCGCCTCGCAGCTCCGCGACCCCAATGTTCTCCTGGTTCTGGAAGAAGGTAATCCCTAATCCGAACCGCTCAGGTGGAGTTTAGGAGTTCGGACCTTCCCGGCAGAGCCGATTGGACCGCTTGTTTCCAATTTGGAATGCACTTACATCATGGAGGAGGACCATCTTCTTGGACTCTAAACATCGATCCATCAGTTTTGGTTTATGTGTCAGAATTTGATCTCCAGTCTCTCATCTTACTCGTGTCTTGGGACATCCAAAAGGTATATTGATAAGGAGTATGGATTACAGTGCACAACTTTATGTTTGAATCACTAGGGACATCTAGTTACACTTTGGATGGATTCGTAAAGGCAGTTAAATTGAAGTCAATTACGTATTGTTCTTCCTTCCTTTCCTCTCATTACGTACACATGAAATGAACTTCTATGTTACTATGACTGCTAGTTGTGTGTCTACCCATGTATTATTAGATGCGCCAGTTACGATAATGGTGGGAGGAGAGGCAGAGAAAGATACAAGAATACATTGTTAGAGACATTAAAAAAGAGATTTACTGGCTCTTAGTCTGACCTATAACATTTGCCCTCAGTGGAGCACAGTTGCAGGAGGAAATCCATCTAAGGTGACCCCAAACAGATGGGAAACTATTGCTCTTGTATCCATATTTTTTATTATACATCAAATGTTCAACTTGTCTAACATTAGCTATAAGGTCTCTGCAATTGCCCAAAGTAGTTTGTCAGTGCAGAGCATAGACTATCTCTTATTTTCATGTGTTGTTAATGTTTATTCAGTTTTCATGGTTTAAGTAGTTCTATTTATTATAGCTTGTTCTCCAATTATTTTTTGACTTGTTGCATTTATTTCTATTAGACATTGAAAATGATACTTCAATTCCCTGATTGAATCCAGGTTCATGTCAATCTACTCCAATTCCTAGCATTTATGCACTTTGATGTGTGCCTTATTGACATGGATAATATAATGCAATACTAACTTAGGATTTGTTTTTGGTTTCTTTTCTCAGTGATTAATAGTGTACGACTAGGAAGTTTAAACTGACGGTTTTCATGACAGGTCCTAACAACAATATTTTTGTAGCTGGAAAACCATTATCTTCAAACTCCTTTATCAATAAATAGGAAGCATCCTATTTATTAATAAATAAATAGAAAGCATAAAAAAAATTTGCTGCCTCCATTAATTGAATACATTAACTCCACAGATTGAGAAGTTTAAGGCTTTTAAGCAAGGCTGTCACTGTACTTCAGACTTCCTGCCATGATTCACATGAAGAAGCAAATCAAAGAGCTTCAGGTATCTTATTTGTCTATGGTATCTATTTTCTGCTGGAGACATTCAACTTCAAGAAGTATGTTTTTATTTCTCAATATTAGGATGCAGTTTCTTTTTCTATTTGTTTTGACACATTTTGTGCTTTTCTGTTTCCTCTAGGATAGGTAAAAAATTATATTGAACCTGTTTTTGTAATTGATATCTGAAGGGACATGGTATTGATATCTTTCTCAACAATGCTTATTCATAATCTCAAAGCTTCCGAGTTGGCATTTAAACCCAGATTACACTTATAGGTAACATCTTTATATCCTGTAACTGGTTTTAGGCAGTGAATTAGGTATGATTCCATTGTGCGACCAAATGTCAAGCAGGTTATTGTACCTTGCACAGAATTGTACCAGTTTGGTCACATCCTGCTACACCGGACAAATATCTCTTATTACATTGTTCTGGAATCTTCAATTTAGACCCATGAGGAATATGCTTAACTTGATTCATTTTGTATTTGTTCTTGGTAACAATGAATGTAGTTTTTGTCTAATTAAAGCAACTTTAGTTTATAATCTATTGTCACCAAAGCTTTATAATGTTCATCGACTAGTGCCTGCATCTTAATCTTTTACTCAGTTTGACCATTTCATCCATGAAGAATCCAAATGCTTATGAAGCCCTTATCAAAACCTCTACCAGGAACTTTTGTCTTGTAGAACTTTCTACTTCTGGAAAGAGGTATTGGTAAGAGCATTCTTCAGTGTGGTTTTTCACTTGGCAAAAATTTCTAAGTTCATTCTTGTTGCATGAGTGATGCCCCTTCACAAAGAGAGGTAGTGATTAACTCTTGTTTGTTGATATTTTTCTTGATAGCTCCAGTTTTTGGATACCACTAGTCACATTACGCAGCTTAAGAGTTGGTTTACATGAGTGATGCAACTTAAGTTAATTCTTGTTGCATGAGTGATGCCCCTTCACAAGGAGAGGTAGTGATTAACTATTGTTTGTTGATATTTGTCTTGATAGCTCCAGAATTCACATTACACAACTTAGGAGTTGGTTTATTTGAACTTCAATTACAAAAAAGACACGACGAAAGTATTTTCAAATTTAGGGTGCCTGTCATGTATCGGTATGTCTGTTCTCTAATGTTTATTCTAAGGGCATGATTTCTCTCTAAAGGAAAAGAATATCTGAACCCAGAGATGTCAATAGCTAAATTGTATTTATCCGGAGAACTTGACTTCCTCTATGTTAGCTTTCATTAGTTCTTTCCTAGCAATATGAATGTTTTTGGTGCATTTAGTAGTGTCTTTTTGTTGTTTGTTCCGAAAATTGTTCTTCTTTTTCATGTACTTTTCAGAGGAGGCCGCTTGCTACTGTAGATACCCCAGTTATGCCGGTAAAAATAGATAATGGCCCTAAATTGTTGTCTATATTTCCTATGGGAGCTACGGCACGCATAATGATCCATGGCCGGTAGCAGCGTAGCATAAACCAATAATTCTGGATCACTTCCACATGTCTTGGTACTTTTCACGTGTCTGCCAACATGATGATGTCCTTGTTCTCTCAATAGCATTTTTCCAAATGTTGTATTAGGTCACAGGAGACAGTTTGCCCAAAGAAACTCCTTATCCTTCAATTGTCAACCTGATGAAAATAAATGTATTCCTGTTTCTCATTCCATCAAGGTCTTGAACAAAGTTTCTCTTATCTTTGTGAGGGGAGGGCGAGTTGTTGGGACAAGATCTGCGTTTGGCTTTTTAGGTCCTTAGTCAATCCTTCTGGTCGGGCTTTCTTCTTTCTAGATATTATATTTTGCTTCTTTGAGAAGAGAATCTAAAGAAAAAATTGTAGGATATAGATATTGACATGCTCTGCTTTTATATACAGATGGAAGGCGAGCCTTGGTGCCGCACTTAGGCTGCTCTTTCGTAGTATGTTATCTGCAAAAAGTCTTAGATTCTTTTCACCAAACAGGACTTCTGTACAGAGTTGACTTGAAAACCAACCACTGTGCAGAGAGGAACTCCGGTGTTATTATTAGATCAGGCTAAGATATAGGACATGGTGTTACACTGTGGGGGGACGGAGCAAGAAAGCATAGCATGTGTCGGTTGGAGATGCCTTGATAAGATTATAACATGACTGCTGTCCTCTGTGTCAGACTGCCAGCATCACTTGGATCCTTTTCCGGCCTCTTCTCCTAGATCTACTTTTGCATCCACTCTCTCCACCTCATTTCTGGTTGGCCCACCTCTGTGTCGGTGTAATCCAAGTTCCTGGCTTTGTCCTGCCATGGAATCTTCTTGTCCCTCCTCTTCCTCCTCCTCCTCCCGGCCATTCCCGCTGTATTCTGCTGTGCATTGTTGGTAGAGCTTCACAGCCACCACAAGCATGAAGACTGCCTTAGAACAGAGCAACAAGTGGAGAATGTTATTGTACAGCCGTGGAGGGTTTCTTCTTAAGTAACAAACATTTGGAGGGTGCTTACATGCCCAAATGCGAGCAACAGCTGAGGAAATGTTCCAGATGAGGGCGAAGGTGGCAGCGGCGGCAGCTTTCTTGTGGGTGCATGACTCCCAACCATCTCTAAGCCTATCCAGCCAAAACTTGCCTACATCATGTACAGCAAGCCATCCTGGTGAGACCAAGGTTCATTATATATGTACTGCAGTCTTAAGATGCATTTATTGACTTGCTTGGATTCTAGTGCACATCTGGGTTAGATGAATCCCACAGAATTTACTCGGTTCCTGTGATGAATACTGAGGCAGATGAGATGATGATGATGATGCCCAAAGTTAATGGGAATAGTCACAGGAAAGGATGCAATGCACCAGGAAAAACGAAGTTTGGACGCTTTTGGAATGGGTCACATACAGGTTGTTTCTCTGGACTTTTGACTGATTTTTTTTCCCTTTTGCTTTAAAGTATTGTAGTCCCAATGTAAATAATTAACCAAAATGATTGATTTGAATAAACTTGTAAGAGGAGGAAAATTTTAAGAAATTGCACAAAAGTGAACTAGCATTATTTATGAAGAAATTCTCTCTAAATTATCTTGGCATTCATGTGCAGGAGCTTCTCATGCAGATGTGACCGCGAGCAAGTGTCTCTTGCAGCCCGAGACACAAGCGTGCTCCTGTACCACTTGGCCACCTCTGAGGTAAATGGGTTTGAGACACATCCACATTATTTGGTTTTGTCTCCATCAGAACCACCGGTCGTGACAGCGGTGCAGGTGGAGAGGGATTAAAGATTAGCTTGGATTCTACTTCAAAGTCATCATTAAAGGTATAGTCAAAGTTAAAGGATAAATAAAAGCCCCCTCTAGTCTAACTGGAGCAACTTTAATGTAAGTGTGTTAAAGCATCCACTAACCCAACTTTGCCAGCTGAGTGGAATAGGAAGAGCACACTTTCGGGATGGTGAAGACTCCAAAGAATACTGCACCAAATCAATAGCGTAGCAGGTAAGTCAAAACTGTTGCTTTCATATATTTATATATTTTTTTACAGTGCAGAGTAAAACTCATGTTCTTTGTTCTCCATGTCCTAATAAGCTTACTCAGTTTTGCAAGACTCCACACTGTGATGGTGCTCCCACATTTTGCCATCACAAATAGCAGGGCTGCCAACTGCCATAGCAGCATTTACTAATGTCACACATCTCTGCCTCTGTAAACACAATATGCATGGAATTGATTCAGAGAGCAGAACTAAAAATCCTACCTTCAATGTTGTTTCTGGGTCCCCGGAGAAGAGGCCTCTGAACTTTAGAAGCAGCTCGTTGAGATAAGGAAGCAGCATCTTTAGAAGCCAGATTGCATCTTCTTCTCCCACCACACACCTCTCATCTCCGTCATCATGCTGCATTGTTTCTCCTCTGTGATTCAATTTAAAAAGATAAAAACTGTCAGAAATTTGGTGCAGGAAATCATGTCATGTCCATGTCGACTCAGCTTGCAATGTTGAGGGGTTTACCTGTGCTTAAAGGACTTGCAGAGGAAAACAAATCCAAGATAGACAAGTCCAACATAAGAACTTGCTGAAATCAGACTGCAAAAAATGGTAGAAAAAGTCTTCACATATTTTGTTGAGAAATCCTTGAAGGATGTAGCTTGAGCATTTGTGTTCTGACCTGAAGTTGATGTCCTTGGCATAGGAAGAGGAAAAGAGGAAGAAGGTTCCGATGCCGAAGACGAAGGCTGATCTCGACACATCTCTCCACATAACCAAATTCTCTGACACAATTCAAGAGAAAATTTAGTGAGTTGTTCCAAGAGACAGATCAATTATGATTCCTCACCGATGCTTTGGATTCGGTAGTGCTTGATGCAGGTGCTCTGAAACAGTTCTTCTCCCGCATCGACTGATCGGAAACAGCATCAGAATTGTTAGAATTGAAAGGAGGCAGCATCAGAATTGTTGAGATCATCAAGAACGACAGCTTACGATGAGGTATCGCTGCTGGATCCGGCTTCATTGCCCTGTAATCCATCACAAGATTCTGCTTCTTTTCTACAATATCCATCGGTGACATACTCACAAGATTCTGGTTCTTTTCTTCTTCCTGTAACAGCGCAGGAATCTCTTCCTCCGCTTCCTCCTCCGCCTCCTCCTCCTCCTCCTGCACTGTCTTTGGTTTCTCATCTGGCTGATCCATTTCTTTGTCGACAAAGCTCTTCATTCCCTCCTCCTCTCTCTGGGTCTCATCCTCCTCCTCCTCCTCCTCCATCACCACTGCATCTTCAGTGTCATCGCCGATTGGCAGCACTTTCTCCTCCCCTCCGGTGTCGAGCGAATTCCCAACCGAAGTCTTGGGAGACCTCGACAAGTCCGACTGGGTCTTTCGGAGTTTGACCGGACTCGTACCAATCAAGCCATTCTCCTCCTTGTCCGATGGTGCACAATTGCTTCTTTTTTTCCTCTCGAAGGCGACACTGTCACTTTGGTTTCTCCTCAGCCTCCGGAGGCCCGCACTGCTGTCGTGTTTCTGGCTCTTTGCGCCGGCCATGACCTTGATTCCGCCTCTAGCTTCATCCATCCTCAACTTGGTGTTTCTTGTGGAGACTCTCCTGCTGCTTTCGTGCATCCCCTGCTTCTCTCAGTTGCTTCCAAGCTTAAGTGGAAGGAATGGAGACTGAGTCGAGGGAAGGTATAGATGTTGTCAGAAGGCTGCTCCCTTTCTCTTTCCTGTCTCTACCGTCCTCTCTTCTCCATCACCAAAGCGGTGGGGTTGGAAATTTGCTGCTGAGGATACTGCGATGGAGTTTGTCGATGTCTAATCCTTCGTCGTGCACACCGAGAGTGGTTGTTCCCTGGTTAATTCATGTGGATGACAGAGAATCGTGCACGAGGTCTGCTGTCATTGGATTCTTTAGATCAGCAACAGGGAGTTAAAATTAACATCAGTGAGAGAGAGCTTCTGCTTTGACGTTTATTCTTTTGGGGGGAGGGCCAGCCACGACCCCAAGGTTATTATCAAAGCAAGTTTCAAGAAGGTGGCACATGTCCAAGTCCAAGCTTTGAGAGCCTTTTGGGGATTGCACACACACTTGGGACGTCCAACGAATGGGGCCACGGTGAAAAGTGTCAATCAATCATGTCCAGCGACTGCCCCAGCCAGGGAAAAAGTAGATCCAGGAAACTGCAGATGCTGAAGGCTTGTTCATGGTAGCTTGTAGCCTGTTTGGCCACAACATCCATCACAGTAGCTGTCGAAGGTAAGTGATCCACTTGTCAGTTCTTGTTTTCCATGAAAATTTTTATCATTTAATGCATTGGATAATTATGCAGGTTTAGCTAAATCTTCAAAAGTCCTTGGAGTTTGAGATATTAGAGAAGTGGGTAGAGAGATATGATATCAAACAACATAATATAGTGTATATTTGAGTTAGTTTAGGTCACTGCTGAGTTTGGGCTTCGAGTTGTAACCCAACCCGAATCCTAGGAAACCTGATCCGGCCCAATTCCATTGTTGGATTGCAAGAGTAAATCCAACCCAAATCCTAGTTTCATGATCCCCTTGGAGGATATATATGTGTGTAATAATAGTTATAATAGGAAGGTTTTGGGTGCTTGCTTTTGTGTGCCCCCGTGAGTCTACGGCCCAAACTCTGCTGCAGATATTAGCAAGCTGCTTTCATGTCATCAAGCATGGATAAGAATTCCATGCAAATACTTCCATAAAATTGTGGGCTCACAATGATGCGAGGTTGGTGGATTTGTCAACATATGCTATTGGAAATCTTGTATTATTGTGAACAAACTAGCAGTCCACCCCCACCCAAATTTATTATTATTATTATTACTTTTAGTATTTGCCATCTTTTGTTTTCTTTCTCTTCTAATCTGAAACTGGGTGTGGCCGGCAATCAATGTACATCAATCATCATCATAAATTCCTGTCTTACGTGTCCTTTGCAGAGGCGTCGGATCGTCTCCATTGGCCGCCCTGGTTCTAAAAGCGGACAACTCCAGTATCAGAGCCGTCCACTGGCATGGGCCCCGCGATCGACGGTGGTACGACGACCGCCACGCCTCCGTCTTTTTCTGCTTCCCTCGCGCGCGCGCTCTCCTGTTCTCCTGCCCCATCTTTCTCTGGTGAAGGTCCGACTCCGGAGCATGGTGGAGACCTCGAGGCGGCACGGCAAGGGAAGCCGAAGCCCCACGTCCGGTGCATCTTCTGATGCTCCTCCGCTGGAGCGGGAGACGGGGAAGATGCGGATCGTCGACTTCCTCCACGAGCCTCACGAAGGGGACGACGTAATGGGCGATCTCAGGTCTCCGCAAAGGGGTATCGATTCTTCGGGTAGCCCCCCGCGGAAGTTCCTCCCTAGATGGCGGCTCTTTCCCTTCCGGAAGCCGTCGCTCTGCAGCCGCGGTGGAGAGGCGGGACCGGGATCGGGCCATCCGGTGCCGTCACCTCGTAGGAAGATGAAGGGGAGGGAAAGAGCAGCGGAGCAGAAGGAGGATGCGAAAGAAAAGTCGAAGTTGGCTGAGGGGATCGACGGAAGGGATTGCGTCCGCTCGCTGCACCCTCCCGCAGGTACGTTTGGGAGATCGAGTGCCTCGAGTTCTTGCATCATTTTAGTTGCAGGCTAACTGTTTGATGTTTGGTGCACCTTAGAAGAATGTCGCGGGGGTTTAACCAAAAGGAGTGTCGAACCTCTCCGAGAACTTACCTTTGGTGAGACATGCCCACAAGTGAGACCTAACAGTGTGATCTTAGTAGTCTCTCCCAAGTTTTGATGCTTTCCTGCTCTGCTGGGTTTCTTTTTTTGATGTTTAGCTCTGATTAAGGCACCTCTTTTCTTGTTTCTTATCACAATTGTTTGTTCAAAAGGAGAACAAAGAAGAGAATAATCACAAGAGAGGATAGTAGAAAAGAACTGACCAGAGGACTGTTCTACCAAATAAAGATCAAAATGGGGGAGAGATGCTTTCTATTACTCTCAACTCCTCTCCATTTCCCATCTAAATTTCATACACTCACGCTTCCCCTTTCCTTTTATTTCTGTGTTACTCTTTATGGTGTGGAAGAACTTAGGTTAGGAAAGGCTTGTGCAAGGGTTACTTCTGTTGTCTTCATGGAGTAGTGGTTGTTTTGGATGCGATGCATGAATTCTGATTAGTATGCCATTGTGCTACCTAGTGATTCTAATTGTTGGGACACTTCAAGAAGTGCCGCCAGCACAACTAATTCCACACATTGATGGGTCTCTGCTTCTGAATTTTCTGTGGAGGGTGGACTTTCTATGATCTCAGTTCGCATCCACTTTGTTGACTGCGGAAGTACTTGAGGTTTTTCTCCTCTCAAATGAAGATGATAATATTTCCTTTTATTCTCTTCATTTTCGTAGACGCGAAAATGCGGAGGAATATAACTGCAGCTAGTGAACCAAAGGTTTCGTTAGGGAAAAGAATTAGTTGGTGAAAAGAGGTTGCTCATCCGTAATGAAGGAAAGTCGTAGATCTTATATTGCATATTGAACTACAGAGACTAGAACTTCGCAGCAATTTATTCTGCTTTCAAATTATCGCTCATCCTTTTGACTTTGCTGGCATTATAGTTTGTGTATGCCATTTTTCAGCATAAAATTTGGTATTGTTCTGATTTTAACTTAGCATCTTCTTCAATCAAATCTTTCCTTTAATTCGCATTCGATGGCCTCTGGGTTTGATTTCACATTCCTTGATATGCAGGACCTAGGAAACCTGAAGAGGTATCTTTTCACCTAGGAATGGGAATAGGTATGGCTGTCGCCCTGTCCGGGTGGTCCGCCGAATTCAACAAAATGACAGAGCTCCGGGTTCAAATGGAAATGTTGCTCAAAGAAATTAAAGAAGAAATTCCAAAGAAAGACACTGGTTTTGGCATCATAAGATCAAACCATAATTTCGTCTCTTCATCATCGGATTGTAGCAGGGATGTCAGTGAATGCAACCCTATCTCCTTCCAAAATCACAGGGCGGATTTTCGTATGGAAGAGGCCAAGTCAACCGTGGAATCTGATGGGCATTCAAATTATAAGCTTGACAATGAGAACCGAAGCATGGATCGACTGGAAGCAGAGCTAGCGTTCGAACTGGAGCAGCTGCAACTAAGCTTAGGAGGGAACGATTCTATGAAGCTCCCAGAACAAGAGAGAATGGAGGTACTACTCTTCTGAAGAATTCTGGTTTGCTGATGGTAATGCTATTTTCATAACTGCGAGATACAGCTTATTTAAATCACGATATGCTTTATCTTCTTCTCCAAATGTGTAGGTGGCCCATGAAGAGGCAGGTACTTCTGAACGCCATGAACCTTCGGACGAAAACCACAATGTTCATTGTGGTGTTCCCGCAAGCGAACTGGAGAGACGGTTGTACGAACTTGTATGCTCGAGACAGGAGGAACGGATTGCAGAGTTAGAGTCTGCACTGGAATTCACCAGGAAAAGGCTCGTTGAAAAAGAAATCAAAGTTTCTCGGTGGAAGGACACAGGGATTCTTGCTTCACCTTCACTACAACATGAAGAGTTGCTTTCTGTAAGCTTTAACCAACCCAGTTGCTTTCTCTTTATTTTCTCTAACAATCAACATTTTGATGGAAAATTGTGACACTTGCGATAAAAAGGTACTGCTGACCTTAAAAACATCTTTATTTCTTTCTGTAGGTAAATTTGTATGATAGTGAGAGAGAGATCATGAAGCCCTCTCATCGTTGGTTGATTTGGAGTGGCACCGAAGAAGAGCAAGGTGATCTTGCATGAAACACCGCATCCTGGAGTGCTGTTGCTGGTGTTGTGTGACGGATTGTTCTCGGTAATGCATCCAAGATGAAGAGGTCACTGTTGCAGCTGAGATGGTTCAGATTCCTCGATGCCTGCCCGCATGGTAAGAGCAAGTAAAATGCAGATCTATCCCCTCGTTATCGACGTGTATCATCTGAAAGTTTCTCGGGCCACCTTTATTACCTCGTAGAGTGAGGAATGTCGAAAGGTGACGCCACGATCTTTCTTCTTGTCATTCTGATGTTTGCTGGTACTGCAGAGCTTTTAGTCATTAAGCAGGTCAGGTTGGTAACGATGATGCCTGCTGCTGCTCCCCTACTCGTTCTTTGTTGGATAATTGGAGCCTTGGGCCGTCTCTGACATCCTCCGCTCCGATGGGTTGACTTGGCAACAACCGAAGCACTGTTTCCCACTCCTCCGAGCAGATCAAAAGGCGGTGTGTGCCTTGTGTCAATTGTAATGAGTGGCGTTTTATCATGCATTATGTAACTTCCCACACAAGAGGGTCCCACGGAAATCCTATCGCTGCCTCCAATCACGAAGCGATTACGTTGATACGGTATGTGATTAATTTATTTTTTTGGGCTAAAGAAAACACAGATTTATTTTGTGTCGGTGATGACACTCGGAAACGCGTTTCACGGCACTCTCGGTTCCCCTTCTTTGTTCTATCTATTTAAACCCGCCCAACTTTTCCCTCCATTTCCTCTCGTCCCCATCGCTCGGTCGCTCTCGAGAACCCTAAACATCTCTCCCAATTCCCCGTTCCTCTCGCGATTCTTGGGTTTCGATCCTCTCCCCGCCGAGATCGAGGGTTCATATGCTGCGCCCCCTCCCCAGCTCCGCGGCCGTTCCGATCCCCGGCGCAAGATGTCGAAAGAGAGAGTGGAGAACGGCGACGTCGAGATCCGCGAAGTGTGGGCGAGCAACCTCGAATCTGAGATCTACGTGATCCGCAACATCGTCGACGACTTCCCATTCATCGCCATGGACACCGAGTTCCCCGGCATCGTCATCCACCACACCGGGGACTTGCAGGATGTCGCCGACACCAACTACCAGTACGTCCGCGCCAACGTCGACCGCCTCCACCTCCTCCAGCTAGGCCTTACCTTCTTCAACGCCGCCGGCAGCCTCCCCGCCTCCCCCGACTCGGGCCGCCCCGTCGTCTGGCAGTTCAACTTCCGGGAGTTCGACGCCGGCCGCGACCCCTTCTCCGCCCATTCCATAAACTTCCTCATGAAAACCGGGATGGACTTCAAGAGGAACAAGGAGGAAGGTGTGGACGCAAAGTTGTTCGCGGAGCTCTTCACCCCCTCCGGCACCGTTCTCGACGACTCCGTCTACTGGGTGGCTTTCCAGAGCGCCTTCGACTTCGGGTACCTGCTAAAGATCCTCACTAGTAAGCCGTTGCCGGAGACTCGGGAGGGGTTCTTGGAACTCCTCCACAAGTTCATCCCCCTCTTGTACGACATCAAGCGCGTGATCCATTTGAATGACAACTTCCACGGAGGCCTCAACTCGGTAGCTACCTCGTTGGGGGTGGAGAGGGTCGGCATCGCCCACCATGCCGGCTCCGACAGCTTCGTCACGGCTCAGGTCTTCCTCAAGCTGCGCGGCCACCGCTTTGGGCCCGGGTCCGTGGAGGATTATGTCGGCTTGGTGTTTGGTTTGGATGCCGAGACTGCACAGATTTTTAGCAACAAGTCAAGAAAGGAAGAAGGTTTTCCGGCCACCTCGTCTAGCAGGTACCGTTCCTAACCGAAGAAACATGTCTTCTTCTTCCGCACCTTGTTTCTTCCATAGATTTGATGGTGCTTCTCGGTTTCGTTTCGTGGATAATGGTGAATAGTTGTGATCTTTTTCTGCATCAAGTCCTTTTTCTTCCCCGAGATTTGCAGCCCTGTCGAAATGGCTTTAGGCTTTTGCTTGTGCTTGTTTTCATGCCGTTTGATATGCTTCATCTATGCTCGCCACCTGATGCCCATCGTCTGCATTAAGCTCATAGTTCGTATGCCCTCGTTTGCTCTTTGAATCGCAACGTGATCTTACACCTTTCAGGCGGTTGATCACGACAAGAAGACGCATCACCAGCAAATTGTTAACCCATCAAGAACCCAGATTCTTGATTTCGTCGAGCTACCTACCAAAACAAAAAAGAAACAAAAAAGGGGGGTCATTGCATTACAATATAATTCATCAAGCCAAATAATATACTGCTACAACAAGCCATCTTAACTTCCATAATTCTAGGGGATTATTCCAAGTCGGATCCCTGCTTGTGTTTGCGGTCTCAAACTATGACGGCATGAGAAGAATAAACTTTGGGTCAGCGACATCGTTCTGATCCATTTTACTCGACTTTAGAGGTTCAAGGAGAGCATCAAGAATCACTCACGTAGAACTTTTGATCTTTGATGTAATCAATGACCTCGTCGGGAGTGAGATACTTCACAGAGAGTCCTCTTCTAATGCAATCCCTGAAATAAGAAGAGAAAAAAGAAGAATTGTTACCACAAGCTGAGATTAGTCAAAGCCTAGAGTAGATACGAACGATCAATTGTTACCTCACTCTTGTCGAGCTGATCTGGTTCGGTACAATTTCATCCACCGAGAAGATGTTATTCTGAAAACATCCAATTTAAACATACTCAGCAGCAGCTGACAGTGTGCACCAAATATATTTTCGGAATAGACAACCTATCTACAAGTTTAGTTAGCTTAGCACCTTATTTTCCTGCAATATCTCATTACTTGATATTATCTTCTCGATGTCCTTCCCTTCTCTGCGTATACAAACAATACCAAAGTCCCGACATATTGTCCTGACCTGGAAAGAAACAAGTACCCCATTGTAGATTTTGCTCTTTCTATCAGTCAACCCAACTCAGCAAGGAATAATTTGATACGTGGTCGTACCCAACAAAGTTGCTAAAGCCTGCATAGCATAATAAAAAAAGACGGCTAACACAGCAACAGCCTTATGATAACTTTGTTAGCCATGTACCCTTTCCTACATTTTTTTTTTTTGACAGTTCTATTGAAATGGATGCTATCAACCACAATTTACCAGTAGATTTGATGCGAATGCTTGTCCAATCAACCAAATAAAATCGATTCCGAAATGAATATAGCCATTTGGTCACCACAGGTTCCTTGAGTTTTGATCAACAAAAGAACAATATCTTGGTAAGGGAGATGGATACCTGATCAAGCATCCAGACTCCAGGAGTAGCAAAAGATTCTAGTAGATCAGAGCCACATAAAAGCATTACCTTGAGGGATTCTACAACCAAAATTAAAAAAAAAAAAAATATTGGATCCGAAGAAAGATATATGCTTAAAGCACAAATATTCACAATGCCACAATGCATGTAAAAATTTGTTAGATCGTGAACTAGCAGCATATCTTAAGAGAAGGTTAAGGACACCGATGATACAAAGGCCATAACTTATTACAAAAATGTTTATATTTTAACTCTCTCAAGATTAAGAAACTAAAACACAATAATTTAGTCAAAAAAACACAAGTAAAAAAATATTCAACAACATTAAATCATTTACCAATGGTATTCAGAAGCCTAGAATGGTTACATGACTAGTCTACGATACCGATAAAAAAAGACAAATCAGCTTACTCATTTTGCAACGTAAAAGGTCTTACCTTTTCTAATCAAACCGCTATGACATAACGAACTTTGTATCCTTGACAACACAGTAAGAGTTCGCTGATAGCTGTTTTGTTTTGCCTACAGCATTAATTCAAAATATTTAATTAATTGTTCAGAGGAACTAAAGGCAAGCACATACTGCATGCGATCAGGAAATAATTTAGTTGATGCCTAGAAAAATCAACTGTAGATAGATCTTTCAGCAAATTAGCATAAACATTCCTACGGAAGAAAAAAAAATAAAAAGATAAGAATGAGAAGAGACACCATAACACAACCAATAGATCTCTTCAATAGGAAATGAATGCTACAGAATCCCTCAATTTATATTACCTCCCATGGGTCTACCATGACAAAGGTAGAAGTTCTGCATGCTAATTCACACAAATGAACTCGATGTATGGATGGCAAAAGATCCTACAGGAGGCAAAGAAAAAGTTAAAAAACCTGCACAACTTAGATTATAAGCATGGGGTGATACACAACTATAATAAAAAAAAAACAATATAACTTCATTGTACTACATACGGGTGGTAAGTGAAAATATAACTAGGCTATGAAAACCCTAGGTGATTGATCGGATCTTTTTAAGATAATTCACGAATTACCTAACTATCAAATCTCAATATCCTAAAGACACCATAACAATCAGTGTCGTTAGCAGCTGTGCTTCAAACATGAAACTAATACTAGTGTTGGTCTTGCCAAATCAGTGCCATCGACAGCCATGCTTTAAACATAAATTTCCTCTTAATGAATTTTTTTTCCATATACATATATACATGTGTATATATGTATACAGACATATATACATGTGTATATAAATCTTTGACAAACATCTGTCTGATTTGCATAATTCACAGGAAAAAATAATCGGACCATTATTGCTCCTAGTTTATTTCAGTACGAATACCATGTTAATGTAATTCGAGTTTTTATGAACATCTGCATACGTCAATAGATAGTGTGAGAGACTACACCTTTTTCCTATATGCATCATTAGCAGGTGACATATAGCCTCCTATGACAATGTAGCCTTGTGCTTCCAATGCATCTTTTGCCAACTCTAGGATAAATCATAATCTGTTAGATATAAAGATCCAAGAAGAGTGCAATAATTATGAACAATTCAGTACCCAAACAAGGATGCACATGCAACTTATTGAATAGACAATCTATAAGGTGCTTACTTACATGCATTTGGTATTACAATTGTGAGATTTCTAATAACAAACAAGGAATGTAACTTATCACGCCAGAACATCAGGAAAAGTAGCTTCAGTTGGAGCAATGGTCAAGCACAAATGCATATAAGTTGTGTTGAAGGCTCACCAAACAAGCGCAAGTGCATATAAGTTGGAGGATTGAAGCTTCCTGCTGATAACAAAACAACAAACATCTGATTCCTACAAGTGTCACAAGAAAAACGTGAACTCATGTTAAAGAAGCTCATCATGAGTATTAGGCTTCAGCACATATTTGGAAGAGAGGCAGTGACTATCCAGAAATGTCAAATATTGATGACATTTTCCACAAGTATGCAGACACAAGCATGCAAAACTACAATGTTTTCTTTCTTTGATTGTCAAACATATGTAGACCCGGAAACTACACCAGCCTGATGTACTGGATTTCCTTTTTAATTTTGTTACTTAGCACATGATGCATTATTTATTCCAATTCTACATGACACACACTGCGATGGTGAAAGTATCATATGTTTGATCTATTTGATCAGCAAATGTTGCCATAAACAATGGCAACAGAAGCTTTAGTAGAACACCCAAATTAACACTTCTCTAAGAATAACAGAATTCCATGGGGACATTTTATTTGAATATACTAGCAATGAAGTTAATATATAAGGTTGAGACAGCACTTGGTTGGAGTATAAGATTCCATGTTTCAAAATACTTAATTTAATTCCCTAAAAATGGTAAGTTAAAACAATAAACTGAGAAGGTAAGCTACAACAAACTAGTATGTCATTTTTTAGGAATCCTCAGGAGTCGATACAACGTTGTATGTTGTGTGAGTTATACTAGATCAACTGACACTATATCATTGACAATTGCAAGTTTCTATATATGAATCCACCAATTTGGTGAAATAAGACATCTGGCTAAGGAAACTTCATATGGACTAGACTATCTAGCTCTGAAGTATCAGAACTGCGATTCTACTCTCATCCTCTTTTCCTTCACAACTTGTTCTCTACAAGAAAAGGTGGTGGATGTAGCATATATCTCAATGATCTCTTAAGCAGCTGGCATCATGTCTCGACCGACTTTTCGAGGTCATCTTACAAGAATTCATAAAAGAAATTAGTCGGCAATGGGTAAGAGAAGACTCCCTACTGATTTCTTTTTATGAGGTCATACCAAGTTGACTTACGCAATGAAATAATTTAGATGTCCTAAATTTAAGACGTCTTCATCACCCACTCTATAATTCAACCATCTAATCCTCTTATTTCACATCATTGATCCCTATATTGGTTCTCCTTACTAGGGTTCTTTTAGAACCAAAGAGAAAGACCAGCTACAACATCAAAATTACAAGGAATATCAACAAGAACCTTTCCGGAATACCAATCCGACCGGTGGATTCTTGAACGCTGCTCAGGGAAATCTTATCCATGGGAAGAGGAGCATCGACGAAACCCGAATCCATCACGGGATGCTGAAACCTAAAGCAACAAATCGGAGATACAGAAATGAGAAATTTCCTGGGGTTCTTGACCAGGCCTCCTCTGCCAACAAGTGAACACAGACATCGTTCGGAAAGCGAACAGGGATGTACCTCGTTGGAGTTATATGGCCGCCGATAGGGCAGGGGATCGATGACGATGAAGGGGGGAGGGGACGGGACGGCAGCAGAGAAGAGCGGAGCGGTTGCCTCACCCGTGTGCGAGGGGTACGAGCGTTTGTTGCACGCGTCGAGCCTTCACCGCTCTTATAGGCGTCAATTGGATCGGGTCGGATCCTCACGGGCGAGGCTCGTTGAAACCGAGATTACGCATTTAGGTGGGCTCCACGACACAGGTGTAGAGATTCCCTCTGCAGGTAGATTTTGGGGATGCGCGTTGGGGACCTGAATTTAACCCTTCGCCTTTTCCTTAGAGTGGCAAGGGATACCCGTCGTGATACGGAGTTGCGTGTTCCTCGCCTGCGGGCGACCGAGGCTCGATGTCCGTGGACCCCACGTCCCCTTTGCCGATGCTGGTATGGATTTGGGTGAAATATTTGGTACGTGAACTAAACCGGAATATCTCTTTTATTTAATAGCGATTATAATGCAGTCGTACCAGAAAAAGACCTTTTTAGTTACGAAGGGCCATCTGTCTTCCCCCGGACTATATATGCAGTGAACACACGCCGATAGACCATATGCTTTCACTCCTGTCTTCTCTTTTGTCAGAGCCACCCATCTCTCCCCCATTCCTTCGCCAACCCTCCACCCACCTCTCTCTCTCTCGCTAGGGCTGTGTCGTTCGGTCTCCCATGGTCGTCTACGCCGCCGCCGCCGCTGGCCACCCCGACGAATGGGTCCACGACGCCTTTTCCGATCCCCGTCTCGCCGCGACCGTCCTCCTCAGCTTTCGCCGAGGCAGCCGCCCCGAGCCGGAGAGCGAGGGCGACGAGAAGCCGTCCACGTCGTCGGCGGCGGCAGATGCGCCGTTGCCGGAGTGGGGAAGACGGATCAAGAGACCGCGGATGATGAGGCTCCCGCGGATCCTCTCCGCGACGCGGGACGAGGAGATGGAGGACGAAGCGGCGGAGAAGAGGAAGGGGAAGAGGAGGGCGAGCCCGCAGTCGCCTCTGGAGGGATACAGCAGTGCGTCGGCGAGCGACGGCGAGGAGCGGGCGAGCTCGGCGGAAAAGCCGCCGAAGGCGCCGATGTCCCCCTTCCCCGCCACGCCATCGGGTGACGGCCGCACCAAGGTGAGCCACGCTTCCGTCCCACTTCGTCCCTTTCCCTTTTTCGCCTTTATCTTATGACGAGAATACTGCCCTGCCATCATCGAATCGGAGTAAACTCCACCGCCTCTGGATCTTTCCTTGCCCTCGGATTCCACTCTCCTTTTCCTTCAGATCACTTGTTTGTTCTCTCAGATCGGCATCTTCATTTGGTTTTCTTCCAAGAATTAGACGGATCTCTACTTTCTCGATTTTTTTTTGAATTTATCCGAAGTAATTTTTCCCTAACTTTTTTGAGATTTCCTCTCAAGGATTCGATCCATCCGACTGCATTCTTTTCTGTTGACTCTTTTGTTTCGAGGGGGGAAGGTGTGCCGACTTCCATTCCAACTTCTTTTTCGTTGGAAGGGCGTGTGATGAGAAGCGATGGGAGAAAAAAAAAACCATTAAATTCCCTTCCGTCTCACCCATAACTACCTGTGATGAGAAGCGGTAATGTTCCCCCAATCAGAAGACGGGTAGATACATGGGTCTCTCTAGGCTGGTAACGAAATCTTCAAAATGCCCCCGCTGGTTTGTTGCATCGCGCGTCGTGGGCGACGAGCGTCGTGGGTCGTTACGATTCCACCATGTCTAATATAAAAAGCGAAATCCGTGGGTGTATAACAATTCGCTGCGCTAATTCTCGAGTTTAATCGTGTCCGTGTCCGTGTGATGCAATGACAGCCGGCGATCGCGTCCGTGCTGCGGGCGTGAATGATGTCACTAATAATTAAAACGCCCTTGATCCATTTTGGACGGCTGTGCTTGCTGCGAGTCGCCACGTGGACGCTCTATCTGACGCTCTTCTCTCTTTCGATCTCTTTTTCTCCCAGGTGGTCGCGGACCTGCGTGCGCCGCCGATCTCGTCTGTCCCGGTTTCGGCGCCCATCCGACGGCCAGCATCGAGGAAAATGGTAAGCCAACGCCCAACGCAAACGGGGGCCGATCTCTCTCCCTCTCTCTCTCTCTCTCCCGACCTGCCCTGTTCGGTGAGCAGTGAATGCTGCATGGACCGTCTTCTTTCCCGTCACGGGACGTGTTGTAAGGAAAGTATTCAAGCCTGTCGGCGTCGTCTTTTATTTTTGCCTTTCCGGTTTCCGCTCTCTTGTAGTGGGTTACAGTCAGCACGCTTTTTAATGGCATGTGGTTTTTGTCTTCGGGTTGGTGGGCGAGCAGACGAAACCGGAGCTGCAGGCGGTCGAGAGGGCTCTGCTGGAGGAGCGGGCGAATCTTCACAAGGTATTCCTTTACTCATCTTCTTCCTCGGATGTGTGGCCCATGTCGTGATGGTTATGTTTTATTGCGGAGCAGGACATGGAGGTTTTGCGGAGGGCTGTGGAGGAGCTGCGGGCTGACAACCGCAAGCTGGAGGTGAGCACGACAACCTATGCCTGTCTCCGTCTCTTTCGGCGCTTTCCCCTCTGCCTTGTTCTGTGGGTACGGTGTACCACGTCGTTGTCTTCTTTCAATCGGCCAATTTTTCGTTGGTGTTGACCAACGATGCGTGCCACCAAAATTCTGCTAGTCTTTTAGGTCTTCCTAGTGTGGCTCATATGGGCCTTCCCAGTCAAAACCTCCGTGTTTGTAGTCGGCAATGGATCTGAAGGCCGCAGCGCTTCTTCCTCATCCACCAGTCAAAGCATGTGTCGGCGCTAGCTTCTCCATGCTTCGTAGTATAGCTTATGCAGATCAGAACTACGTTGTCTAGCTTATGCAGATTTTTTGTGTGTGCATTGCATGCATCTGATGATTCTTGCACTTGGGGAAGATAGCCATCCGACTGGGAGCAGCTAAATTTAGCTCCAGTTCGATCGAGATCAATATATGGTCTTTCTTGTGGCTCAACATGCTTGGTGCCACATTGGGCTTCTGATATTTATGCGGGTTTGAATCCCAGCCCCTCTTCTTTCCCCGGGTGTTCAATTCACTTGGGGCTTCCACCATGCACATTAGTTTCCACAGAACTAATGTGAGGAAGAGAGCAAAGATCATCATCTGTGTAGGGAAAGTGGGTTTGGGATTTTGTTCTTAATGCTAGGGGATAGATGCTATGGTCCACTAGGGATTAGAAGGCTTCATGAGACATGGAGTTATAATTGTAGCATCTTGGCTTATGTTTGTTGTTATTGGTAAAGGATGTGATAATATAGGTCAAAGTATATTTATTAGTTTCTTTTGAATAATGTCTATGGACTCACAACCCATCTCTCCTAGATTTAGAATGTATTAGCTCTCCTACCAGATATAAATCTGAGATGCTCATGTGAGTTTCAAGTACTGTTCAGTTACCGAAATGCATTTCAAAATAAGTATCTGATCAGTAGAAGGTCGATGTACTTTGAAACATATGATCACCCCACCCCTCTGGTTCGTCCGAAGCTTTGAGAATGTTGTAGGAAAACTCTTGGGCTTTTGCTATTGATATTTTAGTAAATAAAAACTATAAATCCATTTTTGCTATTGATAGTTTGTAGTTCAAAGCAGATGAATTTCCATTTTTGAAAGAGGGATCGGTTTTTATTTCTTTATGAATCATACAATGTGATGTTTCTCTAAAGGTTAGGTTAGTGTTTGGTTTCATCGTAAAAAAAGACCCATCACGATGAACCCAAAATCTTCGGGTCCAAAGACGGCTCTAGTGATGTCGGTTTCTTGAGCCTCCCCGACAGTGCTGCTTGACTAGTTGACACAGCGTCTTACAATTCTAAGCTGCACATATTGGTTTTGTGTAGATGCATTTGGAGTTGTCGAAGTTACCAATTACCGTTCACATGGCTCTTGAGGATGTTCGATTACATGGATCATGTCAACCCACCGTTCTATCTTCTTCTTCGCCACCTGGGCGCAGAGATTTCATTGCGATACCAGATCTCAATGATCCCCTACCAGATTGTTGAATCTCCAGACCGGCTTTCTGAGTCATCTGGATTGTGTATATAGTGGTGTGGTGCATCTCCGAAAGGTATTATTGGATGGCTAACCATATTTTTCAGCATCTAACATAATAGGAGAGAACCCAAAGGGGAGCTCCACAGACTTTTACTGAATCTGGCTTCGCTAATTATCCGGTACTCTTAGAATTCACAGGAGAGAGATGCTTTTTATTCTTTCCGGATCTATAAACGTATTTGTTTGTTAACTTGTAGCGCACTGTAACGTGATTCGATTCTTCTTCGCTTTGTCTCTCTTATAGTCTGACTGCTTCATCTTGTGTTCCCTTCTCCTCGCAACCAGTCTTCGCATTTCAAAGTGTGGCCAGCTGTTGTTATTTAGACGCGATAATATTTGTCTTTGAATGATCTATTTCTTGTGCCGTCTTTTAGAATCAATGATTTGAGAAGGCTGATGAGGTTCTTTGGAAACTTGGATTCTGTGGGTTTCATAACTAAAATGGATTTGAACCCAAAAAAAAAAAACTGTTTTTCGATCTGGTCGGATAGCTGCTTCGTGTTTTTTATTGGAGTTGTGGTGGCCTTCTGCTCTCTTCCTCGTAAGACGAATTGTATCTACTGTAAGCTGTAGAGCCAATTGAAAATGGCATGCTTTTTAACAGAACCGCAAGGCTATCTATAATTAATCAACTAATCACAAATATATGTATAACAAATTGAAAGTGGGATGTTTTTTTTTAAATATATAATTTTTTTTATTTGCAGGGTTAATTGTATATTATCTCGTGTAGTTAGCTATTTTTAGTATCTCAATTCTAATACTTTAAAGAGTTATATTGATATTTTTTATAATTATAAAAATAAAACATCATCGTTTTTATCAATGAAAACATGAAAATAAAAAATAAAAAAAATTAATTTTTAACATTCCAATTGTTGGTAGTGCACGTCGTTAGGGTTTGTGAGTGATTGTTATGGATTAGAGCAACAACAAGAGGTGAAGGCCACTATGCATCGATGTCGAAGTTGATGCAATTGTTAAGCGACAAAAGAATCACTCGACATCTGCATCGACAACCCTTTCGTCACTCGGTAATTGTGTCAACATCAACGCAGATGATAGTGGCCATCATGGTGTCTATAGTGAAAATGGTGATTGCCTCATCGCTGACCCATTGGGTAAATCGCTCTACTTGAAACTGAGGTTGTAAGAGCTCCTGTTGCTCTCATTGCTACTACATCAATTCTCTGTTGCTCTCATTGCTACTACATCAATTCTAGTATGGGCATGAAAAAAGGAAGATGGGGGGGTTTGTCGACAGAGTTCTATTCGTCGTAGTTGTCGTCGATCGAGAAAAAAATCTCTAAAAAGCTACTAGGCGAGTGGTTGTCAAGTTCTCGATGAACGTATCCGATAGCGATAGAAAATTATGAATCTCAAAATTCGATGTCGAGTACGTCGTTGTACCTATCGTCGATGTAACCGTCGGGTAACCTTCATCTTTAGTTGTCACTCTTCTCATCCACAACAATCATTCGTGACCTTCAATAGTGTCGTCATCTGTCATCACTAATTAAAATATTAAAATAATTTTTTTGCTTTTTATTTTCATCAATAAATCCGACGATGTTTTGATAAATGAATTTATATGTTTAACTTTTATAATTATATGAATGTCAATGTAATTTTTTAAAATATACAAACTAAAATGGCAACATGTAATTAGCCATGAAAGAATCTTCGAAACCTCTCAAATAAACCATTGAACGATGGATTGTTCCAAAGCTAATCTTCAAATTAGCAAAAAATCAAAAGGGAAATGCCTTCAAAGTCACAATATATGCAAAAAAAACAACTGATGAACAAAAGCAAGATAGTTTAGCAAAAATCAAAAGGACCTTCAAAGTACATGGAGAAACACTGACTACAAGTTTTTCTAAGGACCTTCGGTACAGGAGAAACACGACTACACAAGAAAAACTTGGTCACATTAAACTGAAGCCCATAAAGATCTAAGAGATTCTCGCCTTTATTAAACAAAAAAAAAAAAGCTTCACATTAGAATATAGCTCATTAAGCCAAATAATATATTACAACAATCCGACTTTACTTCCATAAATCTAGGGTATTGTTTCGAGTCAGATCCCTGCTTGTGCTTGTGCTCTTAAAACTATGAGGGCATAAGAACAATAAACTTTTGTTATTAGCTATCAAAACTCAACTTTGCTTAAGTTGAGACGGTCTAGGAGAGGCATCAAGAATCACTCACTTATGTAGAGCTTTTGATCTTTGATGCAATCAACGACCTCATCACGAGTGCCATGCTTGACAGAGAGTCCTCTTCTAATGCAATCCCTGAAATAACATTAAGATAAAAAAAATAAAAAAAGAAATGAACCCTTGGTCCTCTGGCATGTAAGATTTGTCATCAATGAAGTTGGGAGTCAAAGCTTAGTGTAGATACAAAACGATCAACGAAGAACTCGAGTGTTACCTCACTCTTGCTGAGCTGATCTGGTTTGGTACAATTTCATCCACTGAGAAGATATTATTCTGAAAACATCCAATTTAAACATACTTAGCAGCAGCTGACAGTGTGCACCAAATACATTTCCGGAATAGACAAACTACATACAAGTTTGGTTAGTTTAGTACCTTATTTTCCTGCAATATCTCACAAGTGGATATTATACCCTTCTCTATACATACAAACAATCCTGGAGTCCCGAGACGTATTGTTCTGACCTGGAAAGAAACAAGTGACATTGATTAGATTTACTCTTTCTCTCAGTCAAACCCACCCAGCAAGAATAATCTGATAGGTGGTCATACCCAACAAAGATGCTGAAGCCTGCATATAGCATAATAAAAAAACAGCTAACACATGGTACAATAACTTGCCTACAATTTAAGTTCCTTGACAGTTGTTCTATTGAAATTGATGCTATCAACAACTTAACCAGTATATCTGATGTAAATCCATGTCCGATCAACCAAATAAAATTGGTTCCGAAATGAACACAGTCGTAGGTTCCTACAAGTTCCTTAAGTTTTGATCAACAAAAACAATATCCTGGTAAGAGAGATGCCTGGTCAAGTATCCAGACTCCAGGAGTAGCAAAAGATTCTAGTAGATCAGAGGCACGCAAAAGCATTACCTTGAAAGATTCTACGACCAAAACAAAAGTATTGAATCCAAAGAAAAATGTATGCTCAAAGCACAAATATTCACAAATGCCACAATGCACATAAGCACTTGTTAGATCGGAAACTACTAGCATAACTTAAGAGAAGGTTAAGGACACTGATGTTATAAAGGTTATAACTTATTGCAAAAATGTTTAAATTTTAATTCTCTGAAGATTAATAAACTAAACAGAATAATTTAGTTGAACACACAAGGTAGAATATTCAACATCATCAAATCATTTACCAACAATATTCAGAAGCCTAGACTGCTTATATGACTAGTCTAAAATATCAAAAACAAAAAGACAGATTCAAGATTCCAAAGCTGCAATGACAATCCGAAAACTAAAAAGTAATACTAATTACTACAGCAATAGCAATAATAATCCATATTATCTTTATTCACCACAGCAAATAAGGCAGCTGCTGCTGCTGTATCTTATGCATGCACAGTGCCTCTACCTCCTAATGAATTCATAAAAAATAATGCACAGACCCAATGAATTCATACAAATTAATGCAGCGGTAAACTAATGCAACAGGGAAGAGGGGAAGAGGGAAGAGAGAAGAGGGAAGCGGGGGGAGATGGGGGGCTTCTGCGAATTATTGCGGCAGTGAACATGAACTCCTACGAGTTAAAAAGCCAAATCATTTAGGCATGTTGCTGAATCATGAACGAAAACCCAAAAAAAAAAAAAAAGAATGTTGCTGACCGGTTTTACCTTGTTGCTTTAGTTCCTGATGCAATTGTGGCTTCTCTGAGTTACAGGTAGCTCCAAATTCCAGCACACATGTTGAATATGAACTTGCAAAAATAGGGCATTCCAAAGATGGCTGACCAAGCCTCAATTCGATGTTTGAAGCACCATCCCTATCAGCTAGACATGCTTCGGATGGGAAGTCACTACAGCTGACATCACCAAAGTGGCTTACAGAATTGTTGGCCCAGAAACATGGCAAGGCAACAGATTGATCTGCACGCTTTCCGGTGTCATTGACACCATCAATCACTGCCTGCATGGACTGGTTGTTTGATAGAGCAGGCATGATAACTTGTACAGAACTCAAGAGGATTCTCTTGTAAAAAGATTACATCCATCCAAATTGTGCCTCTTGAATCCGTTGTCCTGCTCCTCATTTATTGATTTCTCCTGCACAGTGTGTCCTACCTTTGTGTATGGATGGCATGGTACAAATATGTCCATATGTTCTGCACAGGTCCAAGATCCACCAAATGCCTTGATGTTACCGGTTGCCCAATATTATTCAACAAGGTTGGAGAATTACCAGCTTTGGAACCAAGACATCTTTTGTCAATGAACCACTTGACCACTCTCATACACTATCATCTGGTACCATAATCTAAGTCACAGGGCAACAAAGATCTGCTTTAAAATTCTAACAAGTGTCCGCAATGAGAAACCAAGACTGCAAGTACCAAAATATGGCACCTTTAGATTGTAACTATCCTGCACAACTCTTAGGAAAATTTCCAAACTGTATAATTTCAAGTTGCTTAGAGGCTAGTCCTCAATCAGTTTACATGTCAATGTTCACTTGCTATGTGCTTGCATGTTGCAAATTTACTTCCTTGATTTGATATAAGACAAGTTGCTGGTTTTATTATCATATATATACTCTGGCTTGATGCCTTGTTTTGGGGGGATACGGTTGCTTAATCTGAAGCATCATGGTGGCAGTATAAATAACATGCATTTGTCGTCCACTGCTTATTAAATTTGTTAATATAAAACATCTATCAATCATAAAGAAACTTCTGAATCAGATATGTTATCTAAAAATACTACTTAGCAAAATCAAAGAATAGCTCTAACCCCATGTTATAGCCCTGGAATGACAATCTGAATCATAAGATCACAAAATTTTATCCATTTTTTATTTCCTACACCATCCAGTCTAGAGTGACTTGAAATAGCTATATTTTCTCGCAATTCTATTACCAGAGTGCATATGTACAAACAGATTAGGCTAATATAATAAGGGCATACATTCATACTTAGTGATGGCCAGCTAATAGAAGTTCAGATGTAGCAAGAACTTGGCAGAAGTGTGTAAGAGGATACAGTAACACAATTTCCATGTGTTTGTGAAGGGTGATGCTTATATCCTTGAGCAATCAGAGGCATAAATATAAATATGATTCAGTAGAACCAACAATTTAGTTTAAAGCAGAGCAAGCAGCCAAAAGCGAACAACTGTAGCGTTGGCCAACATGAACAAAGCAGGGATCAGATACCTCACATAGATTACAGACGCTCATTTTACATGATGCAGAGTACTCTGATGTAAGAAATGGGTAATCCATCTCTTTGTTCAGGAGAGATAATTTTGCAAAACTGCCATATATATTGCACAGGCTTTGCTTTATCAAGAGAAACTGATTGTAAGTCTAAAACTAATTTGGTTCTGAACCTGACTCCAAGAACATTTGTTGTAACTGTTGCCTCAGATTATGCAGTAATGCAAGCATAAATCATAAATAGAAAGAACGGAAGTTAGGACATCTATTATACAGTAAAACATACTGATAGAATTCTAGTTAGAAGCAAATTGCACAATAAGTTTCAGTAAAATGACTGAAAGATTCACCCAAAATTCAAAAAATGAAAATTCTGAAAACAACAACTAATTCTCCAATTACAAGTTTAAAGTACCTGGCCTATCTTTGATTTTTTTCTTTAATAAAATATTTTCAAAGGACATGACAGTTACCCCTTAGCATTGCTTGCACCGGTGTGATATACTCGTTCCACTCTCCAGATAGTCTCACCAGGGTTAATTGAATGTGATCCTGATTGCTGTAGAAGAATCATGGGAAGAAGACTGTGCTTTCCATGTGAGAGATAAAAGAAAGATGCAACATGATAAGAATCACAAGATTCCGATATTCTTTATAAGGCTACCTCGCAAACAATTTTGACAGCAGACATGCAGAACTATGACAAAAGCATATAACTCTGAAAAGTCCTGCATCACCCATACATATTTCTCCAACTATCAGATGTCAAATGAGGTCATCAGAATGCACTCTCATAAATTAAATTATTTTGAACAAATTGCGCCAGATAAAGCATCAGTGAGAGGTGCACTATATATAAACCACATTGTCAAAAAAGATGACTGATGTTAATAAAGAAAAAAATAATACATGCAAGTCAGCCGTTTTTTGAGTATAAAGCACAAGGAGTGCACTTACCGGTATTTCTGCAGAAGACAAGGAGACATCCTCCAAGAAAGAGGGAATTGTTATGGGAAACAGGAGAATTATCTTCAAGTGAAATAATTCACGAGGCTTGAACATCGAAAGTTAAATCCACATTGGCACTAGCTGACCTAATTGAAGTAGCTCGTCCATTCCGTGTAGAAGTCAGTACAAATCCTTTATTATTACACCTAGATGATTGTTGGCAAGCTAGTTCAACAGAGTCCATATCATGGTAAGAATGCACATATCATTGTCTTCAAATGAATTGCTGTTGCAATTCACTCCTCACAATGTCAATCTGCATATCATGTCATTATTTTTATTCCTCCCTAGAGTATCAGTTCATATCCCTTTGCTGTCAATCATTTTCAAACACAATGTGGAAAAATCTTAACTCTCCGTATAAAAGTTAAAATCTGTACTAACTGCTGATAAGCTTAGCCCTGGTTCTGCATTTTATACAAGAGATAATCAAATGACTGACAAATGTATCACTCACATTTCTTAGGCACCCCTCTCAGGGTCATAGGTTATGCATTTCCCCAACAAATAATGTGGACCCTATACGCAGCATACCTCCAATGTTTCTTGTCATTCATCAGATGGCTGAGAGCACATGTTTGTGCATGTTACAGAGGCACATAGTTCCTACAATTACAAAAGGGTTCCATCAGCCAAATCTAAGGATCTTGGCATCAGATGGTTGGTCTTCGCCAAGCATTTTCATAAAAAAATAATGGCAAAGGTCTCTCCAAACAGCAATTTATAACCTTGATATGTGGTGGGATGGTTAAGAATCATGCATTTTAAGGACACGATACTCGATAATGTTGGTCTTTTTCCAGTGAATTCCTCTACCGGCTGCTTCCAGTGAGTTCCCCGATGAGACGCCATTGTGTAAAGAGATGTAGATCGGGCGTCAATGTCGTTCCAATGGGATCCCCACCATACGAGAACCAAATGGCCAACAACAAGGCAAGCACTATGCGAAACCCGGCCAAAACCCTATCCCTAAAACCCGAGAATCAACCCTCATTACCCGAAATGAACGAAAAGAGATCAGTTCTTGAAGCTCCCAACGCACCCAACGGACGCACCAGAAAGATCAAGAAACCTCAAACAGAAGAAAGCGCGATACCTGACCCCTCCGATGCGGGCGCAGCGGCCTGCGATGGTTGCTGCGGCGGCGGCCACGCATTTGGCGAGCCACGAGTCGTCCATCGCCGCTCACCGCTCTCATCTCTCCTTCTGCTCCCCCGTTACCTCAGTCCCACCACCGGGGAGCCAAAGAACAAAAGAGAAGAAGAAGCAGAAGAAACAAACGGGAGACCACAACAAGGCGGGATTGATCGGGGGAAACAGGGAACAAATAACAAAAGAGAAGAAGATGACATCATGGAAAGCAAGAGAATAATAAAGACACGACGTAAACTCCGCTCTGATACCATGGGTCCCACAATTAGAATCAATGGACACGAAGGTAGACATCCGAGTAAAGTTCAACGGGTGCGACACGATTGAAACTTCCACGTGGGACCCATCCGCGGCGATATGAGCCGTCCGATGCGGTTTTGCGGCCCTTTTTAGGTCCTTGAGATTCGCGTTTCGATAAGACGAAGGAACGAGATCAGAGATGGCAGGTTATGCGACCAACGATCCGAAACCCGATTCCAAATCCGACCCGAATTCGTACTATCGGGTCGAATCCAAATCCAAGATCCACTTCCGATTACGGGGATGAAACTGAATTGATTTAAGATGTATTGGATCGAGATGGATTTGGATGTCAGACGATCCTAACCCGAACCCGAAAGCACGCCGTCCCTCGGTGTTTGGGAAGCAGCCATGGAGTGCAGCGACAGGATGTGTTGCCGCCGGCGGCACCATACAAAGAAGAGCGTCGGACATTATTGCTCTTCCGAGTGCAAATTTGACCGGCGGTAGCTGACAAATCAATCAATCACCTTTTGATAGATTGTGGGAGCATAAGATATGTGAGGAGCAAAACATTTCTCCACCATTAGAAGAACTCTCTCTCTCTCTCTCTCTCTCTCTCTCTCTCTCTCAGAGACACACACATCAAGGAACGGAACAAGTAATGTTGTTGTAAGAGATTAATAATGTCTGCCATGGCCAACGATGGCTTCCGCTTAATCTGCCTGCTTGCCCAGCAAACTGGGGACAAGCTGCGGGAAAAGAACAGGAATGCTGGATTGAGTCGCCACCTTTTTTGTCACCAAGAGCTTGAGCCCCACCGAGTTGCTTCTCGTGCCCCGCCTCCTGCTCCCCATCCGCATGCTTCCCCAGGTGAGCTTTCCATGTCCATGGCATCATGGAGCCAATGATTTAGTGCTGATTGATTCAACTCCAGGATTTGTTTCTTTGGGAGGACTTCAAGACCTGCAACATCAACCACACCCACAGTTTGTGGAGACAGCAGCCCTCGAGAGAGTGCCATGAGAAGGCCAAAAAATAATAATAATATTATTATTGATCAGGGAAGGAAGGCTGTCTTTGTGTAGGCCATCGATGTATATAACTAAAAGAACACCACCATCCCTCCTCCTCACAGCCCCTATCGATGCCTCCACAGAGTTCCAACATCACTGCTTCAAGTCTCTTCCGTCTTCCCTCTTGATTTCTGAAGCTAGCTCTCGGATAGACTTCTCAGGATGAGCTCTTCTTCCACAGCGGCCTTCGTCCTCTTGCTGCTGCTGCTGCTATCCACAGCCCACGGTAAAGCTAACACTGCGGTAGAGTTTCATCAGAGGTACAGAACTAACCATCTTCTTTACTCAGGGATCCACTTGGAGAGGCAAAACCACAGAGGCTCTAACCACAAACTCCATGTAAGTGTAGTGCTATCACTCTTTGCTACTGTTATTATTCTATGTTCTAAAGGTTTTACTTGTTGTTTGATGACAGGAAAAGAAGGTTTCCATGACGAGAAGAGGAACCGGTGCTGCACTGGTTCTGTGCAGAGAAAATGGGCGTTGCTCTGACACAGATAATGTAGGAGGAGCCGATCAAAGGATACCTAGAATTCATGAAGATTACTATGGGCCTGGAGATCACAAGTCCAAGCATCATTAGATTTTTCCTCCACTTTTTCCCCTTTTTTTCTTCTTTTCCTTTTTTTTTGGGGGTGGGGGGGTAGCTGCTGAGGACTAACTACAAAAGAGATTTTTTGTAATACTTTTGACACATTTTTAGTTAAATCTAGATCTCCTCGACTTCTCAGATGAAAGGTTCTAATTTTTACTCTCTCTTGTCTTGTAAAGATCCATGATAAGCCAAACAGCAGATGACAATTTCTTGAAGAGATTCTCATATACATAATCAACATAACAATGTGCAGCTTTGATCACAAAACAACAGCTAGAAACCTTCTCTTCCTCGATGATGCCATTCACAGAAGGCACAGGACAAGCTTTAACCCAGTGGGACATGGAGATCAAGTAGACATAGATGGAGCTGTGGAAAGTCTCCGGCAAAGGAGCAACATTAGTCAAAGATAATTACTCAGAGAAAGCAGGACTGAGGCTCTCTCTCTCTCTCTCTCTCTCTCTCTCTCTCTCTCTCTCTCTCTCTCTCTCTCTCTCTCTCTCTCTCTCTCTCTCTGTCCATCGACTGTACAGATTACACATGCACAGCATGAACAAGTTTAAGACAGGGTTGCAGGAAATGCTCCAGGTTTCTAGCTTCACACAATGCAGCTTGACTTTGGAAGAAGTGTACCTTGAAGTGGAGTAGGTGTACTGTGTGTGGTCTTGAATCCATTAAGAGGTGGGCATCACCATGCATGGACTATTTTTTTACCTCTTTCACCATGCAAGTACTATCTAAAAGAGGAAGAGCAGACCATTTGCTGTGGCTTTGACTACTTTTATGTGATAAGATGGATGTTAGTTCAAACTCAATTGATTAACCAAGTGAACTTGGAGATGGATGTGGGAGGCTTCTTTGCAAACTGTCTAAATGAGATGAATACCAGTCAAGCAAAATATGCATCACAGAGTATTATCCTTTAGTTGATTTGTTCATAAATAATGTCAACATTAGATTTTTTATATCATAAAATAAAAATAAACAGAGGCTTGAATTCTCCATTTCATGTTGCATAATCACCAAAAATTCTGCATGAACCAACCCAAGGAATTACTTGTGAATGGAGATTATTGTCTAGAGATTTATAAGTTCATTCTTCTTCTTGTCATTGTTTTCCTGTTAGAGGACATTGGGTGCTTCACAATATGCATCTGAAAAGTGTTCTTGTACTGTGCTTCAAATGCAAGGAAGCAAGTGATTGCAGTATCAGCAATTGCAATGTGCAGACCTATTGCCCAGATTTTTCATTTTTCATATTCAGATTTTTATTATATTCATTGATTAGGATATTTTTTTTTCAAATCAGGGTTGCAGTGGGAGGGGAAAAGAACAGGAAAAAAAGGGGGGAAGGAGGGAAAAAAAAAAAAGGAGATGCAGCCTTATATTTTTTGTGACATATAACACATGCATCTTTAACATATTATATGTTCCACAATTGTTATAAATAGAATTATAATTTCAGATTGAGTTATACATACTTAGAATTCTTAGGAATGCACTAAATATACTCTACAAAATGTACTGAAAAGATTCCTGCAATGCCATCCACAAGGCTTAATAGAAAGCTCAGCATTTCTTTTTCTTCAGGTGATTTGAAATGGGAAATAGCTTTTGAGATCACTTTCTGGTTATTGTCTAATATTTGACTTTGTCCTGTGTGCAGATGGCAGTGTTGGTCGTTTAAAGAGGCATTTGTGATCTTGTTCTTGATCTTAAAAATCTACCAAACAGAAATAAGACTTGAAAATGATGCAATGTCACAGAGAACAACATCAGCAACATGAGAAGTAGACCAGCTAACATCCAAGTGTTCCTGACCTCAATCCAGACCACCCACAAAAAGATGTCCAACTATCAACACAGAAAAGAAAGAAAGAACATAATCAAACAACCAACAACAAGAAGTTTGCTCCATCATCTGCAAGGAACCACCTGAGTTTGGTGGAAGATATCTATCATGTCATAAAAAATTGCAATTATAATTATTGGTGATGAAACAGGTTATATATCCTTAAAAACTTTACACAGCTGCTGTAAAAGGAAAATGCCTACAAAGATTTATTATAGATGTAGTTTTATGAGTGATAAGATCATGAACAGGAAACAAGTTGCTGCTTCACAAATTCAAAAACAAGTTGCTCCATCTGTACATAATAAACTAGAAGAGATACTGATTTCATGAGCTCAGATGTCAGTAGATGTTGTTCTAGCAACATTTAAGTGAAATGATGAACAACAGTAGCTCACAAGAGTTACTGTTATTGGCTGATTCCAGTCAAAGTCAAAGTGGGCCTTCCCTTTACTGAAGCTGATGCCTTTGTCTCTAATCTTCATCATGGAAGGGTGACAAACATCTCCAGGCTTTGATAACAGGAGTTAATGCATGAAGTACATGAAAACTGGGGAGATGATGCGCACAAGTACTCCTCCCCAAGCTTTCCAGCTGTGTTGAATCATATGGTCACAAGGGTGAGGACAAGTCCGGTCCAATTTTTTACTCACTGTAAGAGTTCTTCGAGGAGAAGAAATATGGTGTATGCCACCATGATCTCGAGATTACTGACCATGCCTTGGTGATTAGTGTCCATTAGCTTAAACTACTAAGACTGCTTAATGAGCTTCACTTGTGAGATTCCACATCTTTCCCCCTCTTAGTATATACAAAAGTAGACAGACAAAACGCAGCATTGTCTGTTTCATGCAGACTTGTTCTAATGGTGCATGAGCTGGTTTCCGAACACATGAGCTTCCTTTGGAGAAAGACCCGAGGAGATGCAGAGGCTTCATGGCATGATCTTGTTTTGAAGAAGAATTGTCGAAGTGATTTAACATGATCAAGATGTTATAGATATATACAATGTTCATTGACCTTGAAGGTTTCCTTAATGACCTAATACTTCAAACAGCCAAAAGATGTTGTGACATGAATTCTCATGAAATTGGATATCTTTTTCTGTGATTTTAGATCTTAACTTGAGATTCTTAGGATGATAATATTTGGTGTCATGTTGATGAAGTGGAAGAATTGACTTCATATAGGTCACTGGATAATGTACATGGAGAGCTTGAAACTTCATCAGAACTCAATTTCTTAGACAAACTGGGAAGAAGAAGAAGAAGAAGAAGAAGAAGAAGAAGAAGAAGAAGAAGAAGAAGAAGAAGAAGAAGAAGAAGAAGAAAGGAACGGGCCAAATTGTTGGCTCTTAGCATAAAGGAGACCGGTGCGGGATGCTCTTCCTTCTGCTCATGTTTCCGGTCATGTACTCCTCATCGGTGACACTCGTTGCTGATCTTGAACAGATGTAGCGCCGCCCGTTTCTGCTGGTGTGGATGATCTTGGCGCAGGGTAAGCTCAAATTCTCAGAATCCGAGGATGCCATGGGCTCGTCGCCTTCCACAATGGTCGAGTGCGTGGTCTCATTGGCCTCATCGTCGTCGTGAGGGATGTGGAAGTCTGGGCTCAGTTGCAGGGTCTTACACGGTCTCAAGTACCGGGAGAGATCCTTCTTCTGCCTCAACACATACTCCACCTATCCACAAGCACATGCTTGTGTTATTTGAATTCCACTCTTTGCTGAGACAATGAGCAAGGTTACGATGAACAGTGGATTACCTTACAGCCCAGAGAACAGTGAATGTAGGGTTCCTGGAGGCACCGATCGCAGGAAGTGCAAACGTTTCCCGATCCCTTAAACTGCCGATTCTGAGGCCTCTTCTTCAGGAACACCACCTTGGAGCTGTTGATTGTATACGACTGCACAGGCATTCATCGAGACGACATGAATTCGAAGAAACAATTGCAGCGGCACCGTTCAGCGATTCCAATGCCACCACCTACCTGAACGTTGGAGCAGTCGATGAGCTTCTCGAGGTCTTCTAGTCTCACAACATCATGGTAAACGTAGCGCCGCACCTGCACCAGCCTGTGAAAACGGTGCGACGAGACACAATGCGGGCAGATGCTGGTGCAGCAATCGAGGCAGCAAATGTTCTTCTCGTTCTTCTTCGCGTGCTCGTGATGAGAACAAGGCACGAAGAACTTTTCTGAATCGAGAGCCTGCAACCAAGCCGGCTTTCCGATCACCTGCCAACGCAGGAGAGCATTCAAACCAGACCAAGCAGCGCAGCATCAACACATGCCTCTCCGTCACATCCTAAGGCTACAACAAGATGAACTTACCATGGCTACAGCAAGAGGAGATTGGAGAGACGGCCGCGGCAGCGGAGAGTACTTGTGAAGGGTCACAGAAGAGGAAGAGGTATATATCTTTGCATCATGGACTGCTGCACTACATCTTGTCGAAGCAGTGGGGGATTGGCACAGAGGAATAAACAAAGCCGGAAAGAGGTGAGGGGAACGTGGGCGCTGTTTTTTGTGCTCGCAATCCATCCTCCCTTCTCCCTTTTGAGTCCAACCTCGCCTTGGCTCGAGAGCTCCACCATCTTAAACTAATGCCGGAGCGCAAACGCGCCCGAGGAGCTTTGATTCCTCCTCTGTAGCCATATGTGAAGGGCGTCGCATGTCTTCGCTCCTGCCATAGGAGCCTAACAGTTGACGACGACCACATAGCCTTGGTCTTCTACGAGTATATGCAAGCAACTGTTCCACAGCTGTTAGGAATACATCGATACGAGAGGGAGACTAATGGCGAGTCCACCATTGGAACTCGAAGTCATTTGTACAAGGAGATGATGATGACGATGATCCAAGGATTTCCCTGGGCTTTCTCCGCGAGCAGATCCACTGCTGAACCGAGCGAGGTATTTAAATCCTACAGAAAAATTGTATCTTGAGCTCTTTCGGAGGATTCAAAAGCTTCAAAAAGAGCGTCAAAGGTAGCTAATGCAGACAGTGCAATGTGGTGGGGGAGGAGTGGCTTTCCACGGCGAGCATCTAAAGCCCCTTTCGAGCTATTCTCAGGGAGAGAAGTGGCATTTAATATGGGTGGTCAAAACATCAATGTTGAGTTTGCAGAACCGACACCGCAACATCATGATCTTGCACTTTCAGTACATCAGTCTGACAGATGCATGTTGTGAACTCAGCCTCCAAGAGTTCGTAGGTTTCTTTCTACCGCCTCCTTTTATCTCCAACCTAAAGTATCTGTGGATCCACAAGTTGCAAGAGCTCGATCGCAGGGATTGTAGCTCGAGCACATGCATGGGTGTAATAACGAGGGAGGAGAAGGAAAGAGGAAGTAGAAGACGATGTCGATGGCTTTGTGATTCGGGACACTGCTTTGTCGGGCTTGACCGGCATCTCAGCTCGGTCAGACTGACTCGTTTGCTTTTCTTATCTCCTACCATGGCAGCTTTCATGGTGGAAAGCCCACAGAATCCCGAGCTCTACCATGTGCTGCTTGCATGCACCCGTGTGCATCGAGATCCTTCCTCTCCCAAGAACACACACGCACGCAGTGGTCCGCAGCTTCGTGTGTACATGATGAGCTCTCCATCGAAAGCTTCAGTCTTTGTGTATGATCCAGATGCATCGTACGACTGCGTCTTCCATCAATCAGCTCGACTCATTCCATCACTCCGACCTTGCTATCGAGTGGAAGCGGACCTTCTTTCTCTTCCAGAAATCATTGGTCCAAGAACATTGTAACAAGCATGAGTCGATGTCCAAGTGATCTTTTACATCTCTTCGTTGAAACACTTGAATTCATTCACCATTTCTCTGCATTCGGCCATTACTGGACTTCAAAGCATACCGACTTCAGATGCTATTTGTTCTTGTTGGCCCGTTTGTTTTCTTGACCTGGGAGATGGGTTAGTAGTTGCGTTATCTTCGAGTATCATGTCAGCCTAATCGATGGGCAGCCAGCTTCTCTTCAAGTCTGGAAAACTGCATGTATGCAACTGGCCATGTTCTGGTGATCTGAAAGCTGAATCTTCTCAGGTTCTGTAGGAGAATTGGTGAGTTTAATTTGGATTCTTGGGCAATATTGTTGAAGAAACCCTACCCTATTCGTTCCATCACTCATTTGAGATTATCCTTTGACACTTGATGTTCTTCCTTCAACTTATTACTCCCTTCATCCTTGCTTCTGAGATAGAAGAGTGGGTAAGCAGCTCACTGACTCCACCAACATCAACATGATGTACCTCTCTCTCTCTCTCTTTCTCTCTCTCTCTCTCTCTCTCTCTCTCTCTCTCTCTCTCTCTCTCTCTCTCTCTCTCTCTCTCTCTTAGTGTTGTTTTGTTATTCAATTCAAGTGACATATGGATCAAGTGTTCTTTCCTTGACACATCAAGTTCATTCATCATTTATTGTTGCATGTGAAACAGATACTGCAGTGCATTCTATTTCAAGAACAAGCCAACTTTTGCTGCTAATTTTTAGAGGGATTTCAGTATATTTATTGTACATGAAGATGGCATCCAGTGCATATTTTCTCACAATGCAAAAAAATAAAACAAAATTTTGTGAAAATGACAAGCACATTGAGGTGGCATCCAAATGCCACACACTTTATTGTCTAATTATTTTCAATATAGATGAAATTATAAGGCCAATAATGAGAATAATTAGCGATTCCCAATTGAAACATTTGCACGCAAACATATTTAACAGCCATCAACGGCAGCAAGCAGAGTATGTACAGATGGACGGAGGAGATCTATTCGGGGTTCATCATGTGTGTGAACACAAAAAAAGGAAAACTTAAAATATTTATTTAACCATTAATATTCCCCCGTAACTTCCATCTTGTTGGGAGGATGTGAAGCCTCGCTGCGCAACGGAACGAAGCGATGAGATCTACCGGGAATCTGTTTCGAGACTGGAGATCGGCGATCATCGGCGATCGTCGTCGCCGGCCTTGGACATGACGGAGAGGCCGCTGGGTCGGGGCTCGAAGGCGGCGCGGCGCCGCTGCTGGTGGGAGGAGGGACGGATGAGGGCGGCGAGAGACCGCCGCACCCACTCGCCCTCCACCGCGCCGATCCGCACCAGCGAGTTCGTCATCGCCGACGGCCGCGCGTTCAGCCGGATAGACGGCGACGAGGACGACGACGCGACGGCGCCGATGCCCTTGTGGAGTCTGCAACGGAACGAACCCGGGTGGGTCGTCGGGGAGCACATGCACATCCTTCTCTGGCCGCCGCCATCGCTGGAGCCGACGACCGGCCGCTTCACCGGCTTTTGCTGACTGTAGTTACCGTGGAAAGAGGCGACAGCGAATCGGACCGAACGCGGTGGCGGGGACGGCCCGGCGAAGATGACGCGGGTCGGGGAAGCGGAGCGGTGGAGCAAAGCGCTCGAACGGGGTGAGGAGGAGGAGGCGGCGAAGGCGGAGGCGGAGGAGGAAGCGGAGTTGCAGCGCAGACCACCGGACGGCGAGATAGATCGCCGGAGAGATGAGGAGTGGGTGTGGTCACGGCCCCCGCCGTATCTCCCTCTATAACTCGGCGCCGCCATCAGCGGTTGAGACGGAGAATTCTGGGAACAACTGCTATCTCGGCCAAACCTAGGGCTCCTTCCGGCCGCCACGTACATACGAACAGAGGAGCCGGTGGCAACGATGGTAAATACGACTAACGCTTTGTGCTTTTATCGAGAAATAGCTCGATCGGACCGGTTTTGAGTTCGTAAACCGGCGGGCGAGCGGCGTGACGTGTTAACGTCGCGGTTTGGATGGTCTCAATAAGCGGCCACGTGTCCTTGGATCGGTATGGGTAAATATTATTTTCTTTTTTGCAAATATTTTAATTTTGGTATCCGCATCGTAGCTTGACAAATTTGCTTCACAGGAAATCAGGAAATTAATCAATCAGTGGCGTGCTTTAATTTTTGTGCCCCCTGCATCCGAAAAATGGGAAGTAATCTGTGAGTTTGCTTGGTACGCATGAATCATTGTGTATTCTGTTTCAATACTTTCTTTTGTGAGCTATTTAGGAATGCATGATGATCACAATCCTTTTGACATCATTTTCCACAGCCTGTCAGTGTAATTTATGTGCATGATGTAGAACCTGGAGTTGTTATGTGAATAAATACATCAGCATAAAAATTCTTGTTTATGTAGAAAAGGCTTTATATAGTTTGCACTCAAAAATCTTACTGAAACTCTATTCTGTATTCTTAAGCCTGAAAATAATCGATTGTTAAATCTCAAATTTTGATAATGAAATTAATTGATTATGTTTTGATTATCAAATTGTATTTTGAGTCACTACTTCGATTAGGATTGGACAATTGACGTAGAAAGAATCAATGTTGTACCGTAGGAGAACACGTCAGGAGATTGAACGTTTATTCGGAGGTCCAATCGACGATTGGCAAAAAGCTTCAGACAAAAAAATTAGGGATCGAGTCAAGAAGAGCGGAGTTGCACCAAGGAGATCGGAATTGTGGAGGTCAACTGTTGATTGGGCAACAGGCCGCAAGAGAGGACGATGCGTCGAAAAATCGGATGAAGCGTCGATGGGCTAATGACGTGTTGAGCGACATTTTGATTCGCGTTGTAATAATAATTGTCTAGATTGAAGTAGCATTAGGTCTAATTGGGTTGCAATTAGACCAACTCAATTAGGGACCAATTGGGCTTATACCCGAGCAGATTTGGGCTGGACTCATGGCCCAAATAGGGTTGCTGAACCCTGTCTGATGGTGGCACCACCAGACTGGGGTGGTGGTATCGCCTAGGGCTCAATCTCCCAAGTTGTTTGGGTGGTGGTACCGTCCAGTGTCAGTGTACCTAAGCAGTGGTATCATTGGTTGAGCGATGATACCGCCCAGTACACTGATAGGGGCAGAAAACTTAGGTGGTGGTACCACCAGTACCCCTGAAATCCGGGATGACTCTAAATTTGAATCACCTTAAGGCCTATAAGTACCTCTCTTATCCATGATTAAGTGACACACAAAAACTAAGAAAAAAAAGGAAAAATTATGTTATAACAGTGTCGAAATCCTTCCTCTAAATCCTAAGTGTGATTTAGTGTAAAAGAGGGGTGAGAAGCCTTGTAAGGATTAGCTCTTGAGCCCGTCAAAAGAAGAAAGCGTCGTAAGGGAGTTAGTCTTCGCTCGTTGGAAAGAAGACAACTAGTGAAAGTCGATGGCCTCAAGTAAAGAGGAATCGAGAGGGGACGTAGGTCGGATGACCGAACCACTATAAAAATTGGTTTGTGTCTTTGTTCTTGCTATTTACATTTCTGTAAACCTTTTCATATTACTTGATCACTGTCCTTCCTCTTCTCTAAACACTTTCAAGTTAAATACGTTTCAATCAAAATCGGATTTCATCGAAACGAATGTTTTGTCGTACGAGATTTTTTGAAATCGTTCGAAGCACTAATTCACCCCCCACCCTCTTAGTGCCAAACTTATCATAACACTAGTTACCTATGTGAAGAAGTGAAGTGAGATCTTAGAATACCATCACATTTGCTAACCTAATCTTAAGCACAAACAAAGGAATGCCTTTTTCTTACTTCATGTTCGTATGTTCTTGCATATGTTTCCATCCACAGCCACCAATGACAACTCTGTCCCCTCCTCCCATCTTGCTATATTTCTTATGTCTTATGTGTCCTTGTTTCTGTAGAAAAGGCTTTCTATAGCTTGCAGCCAGTGACCTGTGTGAAGAAGTGAAGTAAGATCTTAGAATACTATCACATTTGCTAACCTAATCTTAAGCACAAACATAGGAATGCCTTTTTCTTAACTTCATGTTCATATGTTCTTGCATATGTTTCCATCCACAGCCACCAATGACAACTCTGCCCCCTCCTCCCATCTTGCTAATGATCTATATTTCTTATGTCTTATGTGTCTTAAATATGGCAGTAAACATGGACAGCCCATTGGATTTTCATAGATGCAAGCAAAGAGGAGAGAGATCCAATGTCCTCCTCCTCCATTCCATGAGTGATGTCTACAAGATATGGGAGATGAATGGCCAAAAGCCAGAAGAATATAGAATATATAGTTTGAGAGGGGATACAGAATGTACAGTAGCAGACAAAAACCATTAATATCGAACATCCATCATTGTAGGCCTCACAGTCACATGGCTTGTACTGCATCTGGTGGTGCAGTCTCAGTGGTTGGGAAGAACACAGGACTTGTGCATTGATCATATGAATCAAAGTTTTGTTGAGGGTCACTCGATCAGATGGCATCTGTGTTGAAGACTCAGTAAGTTTTTTTTTTTTCCCGATGAATTACTATGAACTGCTTAATATGTTTGCCCTGAGAACAGATTGATATCAGTGTCTTACTTGGTGCTTTGACTTCAGCTATGGGAAGAAACATACATACTCTTCTCCTCCACCAGGAAAGGTGGATTGAACGAACTCACAAGCCTCGCAAAGGTCATGAAGTCTCCTGATTTGATTTGATTACAGCATGAGAAAGAAAGGTCACATGCAGCATACCAGTTCTTATGTGGGCTTCAAGTTCTGAAACATGGCGTCCCACCTCATGTCTCCAGCTGCAGTCTCCCAGCACCCATCGACGTCGGCGGCAGCAGCAGCGTTGCGTCGGTCATGGTGACCGAGGGATGGAGAGGGCGCACGAGCGACGCTAATGCCACGGTCGGTGATCATCAGCCTGCCCTGCCCCAAAAGCGCCAGCTTCGTCTTCCTCCTCGACATGGCCCCTGCCCAGCGGCCGCCGTATGGAGTCGTTTGCACGACCAAGACCGCCGGACTCTTGCCAGGCGACAGCGTGCGGAGGTACCTGGCGAGACAATTCTTGGACTGCCTGATCGCTGCCACGAGCTTGGCGACGGGAAGTGGAGGCGCCCTCCTGTCCTTCTTGGTGAGCTTGAGGATCTCCAACCTGTGCTTGGCTATGGCGATGCCCATGCTCTGGAGGAAGGAATGGTCGAAGTATGCTACGTCCTCCTCCTCGAGCTGGTTGTCCGTCAACAGGAGCCCATACTCGTAAACGAGGTACGGGTCAAGGCCGGAGTTGGATAACCAGGAGTACCAGTCCATGATTCCGTGCTCCGGCTCGGACTGGTCTGCTTGCCACTGGCTTTATAGGGAGGAAGATGAAGGGTGGAGGGCTTGGCTTCTTTCCGATTTCACATGATATATGGAAGCAGAGGATGCATGTCACCAGGAGTAGGTGGCGGTGTGACCCATCGATGAAGGCATGGGAATTGGAATCTCTTCATGTGGCACGAAGAATAGCAGTAACGCCAGAGAACGCTGCCAACATTGAAGATTAGATACTGTGTTCAGATCTCACAGCTGATGGATTGGGATGCTGATCAACACCTATTAACTCTAGTGATGTCCGGTTGCCATGGTGATGAGATTGGAGTGGGAGGAAGATGTGTGGAAAGAAGAAAGCTATTTGACCTTTCTCTACCGGTTTCTTTTTCTCTTCTGGTGTGGACATTTACCAGACTCTTGCCACCCAACCCACACGCTGAAGGTGGTGCGAGTGCGGAGGTTGAGTGGTGCCAAAAGCAGAGTGCGGACTGGACTGAGATTGAAGCTGCAATCACGGCATGGAAAAAGGAGAGGCTGTGGGTCTTCTCGCCATATGGAATTCAGAGTGTGGAGTTGATGAAAGGGACAAAAGATGTGTGGACTTGTGATGAGGAACAGAGGCAGACACCGGACGCTCAAGTTGGATTGCTCCTCGTAGCCTTGGTTTCTTCCTGCCCTCCCGTGATTCCATGACGGGTTTGGATTGGAGGAACAGTCCAAGCTACATGTTGCCTTTTTTCTGAATGAAATCGTCGTCTTTGGCCCTCCAAATCATCGGTGTTGTGTGGCAGCTACAGCAATGAAGAACTGAACCAATTTCTGAACTAGTCGTCGATGATGCGATTGATCTTGAATTGGTGACGATAATTGGTGATGAATGGGATCTGGAAGCTTTCATCACTGTTTCTGGGAATCTAAGCGGCCATGGCTTTCATGACGATGATTGCCACTTGACCTGAACGGAAGTATTGTGCCTGCACTTTGCCTTGCCACCTTCATTCTTCTGCAGAAGCTTCTTGTTTCTGACCACAAGCAACACTAATTGTTTCCTTGTGTGCCATGTGGAAGAAGATCCTGATGACTCACTGCCTCGGAGAAGAGAACTTCAACACAAACCTTTTTTTTTTATCTTGCAGAAACATCAGTCTGATGCTTCTCATCATTAAGTTCTCGAGGAATTTAGAATGAAGTTTCACCAGCTGCATGCTATGGTAATGTCATCTAAACCAGCACACCTTTTGTCTGTTCTCCACCTGAAGATGCTTCATCTCTGTCAAGAAAAGTAGAAAACTTGGTGATGTGGAATGGATTGTGTGCACTTTTACAATCCTGTGCAAACTATTTATGGATTTTTTTTCCTTAATTTGTTTATAAAGCTCTAATGCTGTGCTGTTTTCTGCATCCAATATCTATTATCTCCACCAATGTGTCATGCAATGCTCAAGCCAGTCTATATATGTCAATGATTGAAATGAAGAGAATGCTATATATGCTCATTATTTTAGCTTGGGCCTGAAGTCAATGATGAGTATGACCTTCCTATCCTTATCTTCTGTGTACTTGGTTAAAAGTCAAAGAATTTATATGTTTTGACCAGTTCCTAGTGGTATATGTTTGTCAATGAGGTCTTCTTTTGAAGGATACTTGCACGAAGAACATGGACGACAACTGTTACTGCAAACAACTTTGTACCGTGGCCTCGGGGCCGTCGCGGCTGGGTTCGGGTCCGAATGCACAGGGGTCGCCTCATCAATCTCCCGGCAGGAAGCCGACGTCGGGTTGGGTAAAGCTGATCCTCCGCCCGGTCGGGATCGGTTCCTTCATCTGGTGGCCAGCTCGTTGCATGCCTCTCGGTTCCTGCACACAGGTTGGGTCGGGGGTTTCCCGTCCCGACCCCTCCGATGCTTAAGTCAGTGTCGGATGGGGGTGAGTAGAGTGTTTCATAAAGAGAGAGGTAGAGAGAGAGAGAGAGAGATCCTTTGGCTGCCGATGTCTCGAGGTCGATGCTGCTCCTCTCTGCGATGGGAGCTCGGTCGCTGCCATGCAGCGATGGGAGCTCGGCCGCTGCCATGCAACGATGAGAGCTTGGTTGCTGCTATGCAGCGATAGGAGCTCGACTGCTGCCATGCAGCAATGGGAGCTCGGCTGCTGCCATGCAGCAATGGGAGCTCGGGTGCTGCCATGCAGCGATGGGAGCTTGGTTGCTGCCGTGCAGCGATAGAGAGCGTGGCTAAGAGAGTCTTCTTCCCCTCCTCCTCCTTCTTCTTCTCCTCCTTCTCCTTCTTCTTCTCCTTCTCCTTCCAGCCCCCCCTCCTCCTTTCTTTCTTCCCTCTTCTAAACGTAGAGGTCTTATAGGAAGAAGTGATGTGGCCCTCCGCAGGTCGCATGCGATGGCGTGCTTGCCTCCTCAAGGAACCGGGAAGAGCAGAGGGAGAGGACGTCTGTCGGTCAACCTCGCACACCACCTGATCGGAGGGGTGAGACGTCACCATGACGGGAACCACAGGGGTCGGGGTCACGCCACATTTAATACCCATAACTGCCCCAAGAAAGCCCCTCCTGCGGGACTAGCCCCGAGGGCCGGGGGCCATATTTTGTGGACCTCGATCGCAATTTAGGCGGGCTGGGGAAACCGCGATAGGGGTTCTGACTTACCGTGATACAAATGGTCGAGCCGTCGCTCAAGACCGAGAAAACCGAGCCGCCGCTCGGGATATGAAAGGTCGAGCCGCCGCTCAAGACAGAGAAGATCGAGCCGTCGCTCGGGATATGAGGGGTCGAGTCGTCGCTCAAGACCTAGAAAGCCGATGGTCGAGCCGCCGCTCAAGACCAAGAGAACCGAACCGCCGTTCGGGATGAGGGTCGAGCCGCCGCCAGACCTGGAAGACCGATGGTCGAGCCGCCGCTCAAGACCATGAGAACCGAACCGCCGTTCGGGATGGGGTCGAGCGCCGCTTCGGAGACCGAAGACCGGTGGTCGAGCCGCCGCTCAAGACCATGAAAATCGAACAGCCCCGTTCGGGATTGAGGGGTCGAGCCGCCGCCAAGACCAGGAAGATCGATGGTCGAGCGCCGCTCAAGACCATGAGAACCGAACCGCCGTTCGGGATGAGGGTCGAGCCGCCGCCAAGACCGGAAGACCGATGGTCGAGCCCGCCAAGACCATTTCGGGATGAGGGTCGAGCCGCCGCTCAAGACCTGAAGACCGATGGTCGAGCCGCCAAGACCATTAGAACCGAACTGTTCATCACGCACTTAGCAAGAATTGCCTAAGTGGTGAGGCACCCTCGCTGCAAGCCACCGACTTAGCTGAAATTTGCCTAAGTCAAGAATCGCCTTGCGCCACCGATCGGACTTAGCTTGATTGCCTAAGTCTTGAGGCGCCTTATGCATATCTGGCGTCCAAAGGGTCAGTGAACTACAACCTCGTCTGCAGTCCCGTAGGACTGTAAAAGAGAAGTTGATTAGTTGTTGGAACAGCGGCGACAAGTCCCGACGCCTCGCGAAGAGGAAGCTTTACAAGCAATGAGCGAGCACTTGGTGTGCAAGAAAGTAAGAGAAAGAGAGGAGGAAAACAAGGACTTTAGAGGGGTGAATGAGCAGTGCAAGTCCGCAAACAACTACTCCCCAAGTGTCGGGCGCGAGGCAAGTTTCCGCCAAGTGACGTGCAAACTTGTGAAAATGTTCAACGCCCGACAACATATCGAAGCCCCATCCACCATGTGCCACCCGGGTGGTTCAAGGGCTGAGATGGTGACAAAATTTCCATGGTCATGACTGCAGAAATCAGCCCGCGGCATTTGCTAAAAACGGATTTGTTTTTGGATTTATGAGCGATCGTTCACATGCTGCGACACGCGCTTTGTTTTCAGTAGTTTTACAAGGAAAAACACACCAAAACATGGTGCTGCAAGGGTATGTACAAGCATGGGCAAGCGACGAACGGAACGTTGAACGAAGTTGCTGCGGGTGTGCGACGACCGTTCGTGACAGTTCGGGATGAGGGGTCGAGCCGCAGCTCAAGACCATGAAAACTGAACCACCGTTCGAGATGAGGGGTCGAGCCGCCGCTCATGACCCAGAAGACCGATGGTCGAGCTGCCGCTCAAGACCATGAAAACCGAACCGCCGTTCGGGATGAGGAATGGTCGAGTGCCGATCTGCTGCGATATTTTCCCCTTGAGGCTATTGCTCGAGAGGTCCATGAGGATTAAGTTGCATGGCTCGCTCAACTCAGTGGGAAGTCCGTAAGATATTGCAAAGGAGTAACGACAATCGGAGCATCGCTTATGTTGGCAGCATGGCTCGGGTAGTTTTTGGCCGGCGGCACCGCTTGGTGCAACAATGCATGCAAATGAAGTGCCGAACGTGAGTGGCCGAAAGCGTCACTGGCTACCGGGCTTTGGCCGAACAACTATTTGGTTGAACCATGCAATGAAGGATTGCCGAGCATCGCAGCTTTCGGGCATTAGCCGCCGAAGCGTCGAGCTTCTCGGCGTTAGGCAAGCAAATTGCTTGTTGCAAGCGATGAACCACGAAGAATGTTGCCGAGCATCTGGACTTTGGGCCGAAGGCCGCAGCTGGTATGATGTGCAGTCGCGAATCATGCGGCGAGGAGTTGTCGAGCATCGCACTCGGGCTTGGGTCGAGCGATCAGTGGTGCAAAACACACGCAGCAAAGTGCTTTGAACGTGGGTGGCCGAGCACTATAGCTCGGGCCATTCCAGCGAAGACACTCGGGCTTAGATTTGGCCAATTTGCTTTGCGTAAGCAGCGATGAAACACGCAATAGGGGTCGCCGAGCATCGCAGCTCGGGAGCGAGCAAACGCTGCAGGTTTGCGAACCACGCAAAGAATCTTTGACGTGGGTGTCGAAACAGCGTAGTTTCGGGCCGGTTGTCGAGCAAAGCACACTCGGGCTTTGTGGCGAGGCGTTGCTCGAGCTTCTGGCCGAGGCGAGCTCAGGCTTTGTGGCGAGGCATTGCTCGAGCTTTATGGCGAGGGAGCTGGAGCTTTTTTAAAAGCAAATGCAGTGCATTGCAAACTACGTAGCGAAGGGTTGCCGAGCATCAGCGACTCGAGCTTTGGTTGGCCGAGCAATCGTAGCTCGAGCCTTACAGAGCGAGCAGCCACTCGGGCTCAGATTTGGCCGATTTACGCATGGGGCAGCGACGAACCATGCAGTGAAGCGCTGAGCATGGTTGGCCGAGCACTATAGCTCGGGTTTCGGCTGAGGAGCTGCTTGGTGCAGCTGCAGACTACGCAGCAAGGAGTGCCGAGCATCGCAGCTCGGGCTTTGGCCGAGTAATGCTGGTGCTACTGCAAACCACGCAAGAAAGGGTTGCCGAGCATCGCAGCATTTCGGGCTTTGGCCGAGTAGTCGCTGGTGCACCGCAAACCACGCGACAAAGTGTTGAACGTGGGGTAGCTTCGGGAAAATTGTCGAGCGCGCACTCGGGCTCAGATTTGGCCGAGCCGCTGCGTGAGGCGGCGATGAAACACGAAGCGTGGGGAGCATCGCAGCTCGGGCTTTGGCCGAGCAGCTGCTTGGTGTGCAAACCACGCAGCAAAGTGCTGAACGTGGGTGCCGAGCACTGTAGCTCGGACTTTGGAGATTAGATGGGGCTAACCTTGCGACAACGGGCCCTCCTTCTAGCGCCAATCTGTTAGTGCAAACAACTTTGTACCGTGGCCTCGGGGCCGTCGCGGTTGGGTTCGGTCCGAATGCAAGGGTCGCCTCATCAATCTCCGGCAGAAGCCGACGCGTGGTCGGGTGAAGTGATCCTCCGCCCGATCGGGATTGGTTCCTTCATCCGGTGGCAGCCATTTGCATGCCTCTGGTTGTGACACGGTCGGGTCGGGGTTTCGTCCGACCCCTCCGATGCTTAAGTCAGTGTCGGATGGGGGTGAGTAGAGTGTTTCATAGAGAGAGAGGTGAGAGAGAGAGAGATCCTTTGGCTGCCGATGTCTCGAGGTCGATGCTGCTCCTCTCTGCGATGGGAGCTCGGTCGCTGCCATGCAGCGATGGGAGCTCGGCCGCTGCCATGCAACGATGGGAGCTTGGTTGCTGTTATGCAGCGATAGGAGCTCGACTGCTGCCATGCAGTGATAGGAGCTCGGGTGCTGCCATGCAGCGATGGGAGCTCGGCTGCTGCCATGCGGCGATGGGAGCTCGGGTGCTGCCATGCAGCGATGGGAGCTTGGTTGCTGCCGTGCAGCGATAGAGAGCGTGGCTAAGAGAGTTCTTCCCCTCCTCCTCCTTCTCCTTCTTCTCCTCCTTTTTCTCCTCCTTCTCCTTCTTCTTCTCCTTCTCCTTCCAGCCCCCCCTCCTTTCTTTCTTCCCTCTTCTAAACGTAGAGGTCTTATAGGGAAGATTACTGTTGGTGATGTGGCCCTCCGCAGGTCGTGCGATGGCGTGCCCGGCCTCTGGAGCCGGGAAGAAGCGAGAGGAGAGGACGTCTGTCGATCAACCCTCGCCACAGTCAGCCGCAGGAGAGGCTGAGACGTCACCATGACGGGAACCACAGGGGCCGGGGTCACGTCACATTTAATACCCATAACAACAACGATGAGGATGAGGAGGATGGAGATGATCAGGGCAATGATGGAGGCAAAGATGAGGTCAGTAGAACAAAGTTGGAAAACTCTTCATTCCCAGTGTTTATAAACAACAGAAGCAAATCTCAATTAGTATACACAAAATTTGTTTGTTACAGCCTATAGATCGTACAAACTGATACTGGTAATAACATACAATGCTTCATTGTAGCTTACAGCCTACATCAGGTATTCAGATCTTACTGATTTCTAAGTTCCAACGAACGACCTTCGGAACTGGTAAGTTTGCTTTAGAGAACAAGTATTCGTGGAGATCTCCCCCATTTGAATACATACATCCCTTGGGTCATCTGAGTGTGGTTCCACCCATTAATACAAAACCACACACCTTATTTGGAGAAGTTTTGTGGCTTGCTACTGGCAAATGTTAGCCATACGACGGTGCCCGTCAAATAGAAGAAGATGGATGGAGCAAATAATGATAACTACGGAAAGAACGACATTACTAATTAGCTCGGATGGTACGGGGAGAATATACTACGACTAGGAAGAAGAAATGAACTTTAACTTACGCTCCAAGAGTGGGTTGAATCAAGAAGATTCCCCGTAAGTGCTACACCAACGATTCCAGGTACCGCCCCAACCGTGTTTGTGATACCCTGTGCCGAGAAAAAAAAAAAGACTCAATCATCATTGCTTATATGGTTTATAATCTTGCTCGGAACATTATGAAACACGAAGATTTATATTTGAATGAAGGTCCAAGGGAAAAGAGACGAGAGAACCCAAGAACGACGGAAGAGCGCATAAAAATGAGCACCAGAACTGCTTAGCAGAACCCAGAAAAGAGTTACTCTAGGTGAGATTTAGAATGGAGAATATAGCAGTTCCTTTCTCCGCCTATGCCTGCGGTCTTGCTAAACCCACTGGTGGTCTCAAGCCAGATAAAGGAGGGGATTGTGTTGGGCAGCTTTTTACGACCAGTGTGGAACTTTGTTAGATGTTTATGGTGGAAAAAGATCCTTGTAGCAAGCACCCTAACAGATTATGGCTTGTTATATAGTATGTTGATTGAAGGATAAGAACGGTGGTCTAGAGAGTAGACAATCAATTATCAGTCGGAAATGACGTGAAAATTCAACGAAGCAAACTAGGAAGCCATACCAAAAGTATACTTGCATACTGGGGAGAAATATCTTGATGGGTACAATAAAGTCCTGCACCAGCATAAACATGTGTGTCAAATTCATTTGAGTATATCTTGGAGCAGAAATATAAAGAAGCAAAATCCAAAAAAAAGTACCGGACAAGGCAAAGCTTGAGAGTGCCAAACCACTGGTAAGAATAGCTACAACTTCCCAAGGTGGCAATCCTAGATCCAAAGAGGAAAGTGTCATGCAAATTGCAGGAGACATAAAGGCAATCGTTTGGCAAATTTTTCGCACCTACATGTTCAAAATGAATAATCAGAATTTTGTAGATTTGGAAGAAACCGTCATTCAATATGATCAACTTCAGAATTGAATCACTAGTCATGTTAAGATCACCAAAGCAGAGAGTTAAAAACTCGAGACAATTAATCTTCAGTTTGCTGATAGCTATGTCCGAGTTTTACCATCCCAAGTATTTGCTTGCGCATAAAATTCTAGGAACAGCTGTTTTTCCTTTTGAAAATTACTCAGAATGCTCGTTCAATGAGGAAACTAAAAACTTTAGAAAACAGTTCTTCAAACTTTTAAAACGTATCTATCAATGATGGTGACTTCACGTTAAAGTTGGCTCTATATAACCAGCTGGCAGATACACATGACATCTGATGTTTCATCTATTGATTGAATTATTGTAATATATGAGAAAATTACCACATTCTAGATTTTGAAAGGATGAGTACAGATAAAAAAATTAAGGAATAATAATTCCATATGATGACACATTGAGAGATATAAATTGTAAGAAAAAGAGAACTCTAAAATAGGTAAGTAAATATTGGACTGGAGAAAAAGGTCAAATTTCAAACAAGTGATAATGACATGGATGCTTTCCGTATGCACTTTTACCGTTGTAGTCTCAACTCCATTAGAGATTAAGTTGTCAGCAAAAGGTGCTGCCATGGAGGTAATAAGAATTGAACCCAAAGAAGGGAGGATTGAAACCTGTAGAAGACGAGTGTTATCATCTATTGTATAATCTACAGTATCATCCAAGCTCAGGTAAAAGTTGGTGCCATCCAACCAATGAACTAGAGCTACTGTATCATGAAAATATGGAAAAAGGAGAAATCCAGATACATAACGATGCTTGTCAAATAGCAAAAAATTGTAATACGGGCTTTGTGCAAATACAATGAGATAAAAAACCAAAAATATGTGTGTGGATCCAGATAAAGTCGTAAGTTCACCATTTGCCAATTATCAGACAAAAGCAAGAGTTCAGAATCCCAAAAATATTCCACAAATCGACAAATCGTTGAAAAACAAGAGAAATTAGTATTGGTTCCCCTTAATATGGCAAAATTAGTGAAATTTCTTCCCAACATATGAAAGCATTTTGTGTGGAATATTTGCATGTTGTTTGCTAGGAAACAATGTGGATATTACACAATAAAAAATCTAGATATTAGTTTCAATCCCATTGATCTCTCAGAATCCTGTCATGTGGGTGGGCACACACAACATGTAGATTTGACCTTCCTTATAGGCTTCATATAGCAGCGTAGTGAGTGCCATGGAGGAAAAAAGTTTCTGGGATGGAACTTTTTGACCTTTTTATCTTAATTCTCAAGTTATATCAGTAGCACATCTCCTAGTCCCATTTAATGCATGCATTTCAGTAAGTCAAGACAATCAAACAAACAGCTAGCTACGCGCACCTTGCATGTGCTAATTCACATGCATCACTGATGTTATTTATTAGTGTAACACTACAATTGCTTCATTCCACAGAAGCTATTAAAATTAACTAATGTTATAAAGTGCCAATTTCTTGGTGATTTATCAAAATCAAGGGAAATATGTTCCATTAATTAAATGACTGAAAATGTTTGTCCATGTCCTACTTTGTGTAAATACTCGTACATTCATGTATGTCATTATACACGATGTAGAGAAAAATAATTTATATAGAAAGTAATTATTTTCATATAGTAGCAAAAAAAGGGTTAAATGACAAATATAACAGTTCAAAATTAAATTCAAGTATAACACTATGAGTGCATTATGAAAAAAGAAATGACGGTATCATAAAGACATCAGGTTTCGTGCAGTAGTCTAATCACAGCCAAAAATCAGGGACACTATTATCTGTACTAACGGTTGAGAAGTCTTACATGTAAATAAGATATTGCAGCCTACAAATTCCCTTAAGTATTTTAATCTTCACTAGCCAATTAATCAAGTCACTTCGTCATCTTCATAGGGTCACCATCAGTTTAGATTGCACAAGAGAAATAGGATGACCGATACCATATCAGCATAATCCAGAATAAAGAAAAGTAACATTAGTGATGCATCAATTTTTATCTTAGCCATTGTTAACTTCAATATACCCTAATATTCAATGTATACTAATATATGTTTCCCATCTGAATCCCCAGGAAGAAATTAAATGAAACAAAATGATTAAATATTTACCCATGCAGCTTCTGTCAAATTTAAGTCCAGCTCCTCACTGTATCAAGTGAAACTGAAAAAATTAGTAAACACAGAGAACATGCCCAAAGAATTATATATCTACGAAGAAGAAAAATTTTACAAGAATGTTGTATCCAAGTAAGAATTCTGATTTAATGCACCATAGACTTCGAGGCATTAGCATACGTAATGTATTGATGGCAATAGAATGTTGCGTGAGTTAAATTCAATGCTTGCTCTTTAATAAACCTGATACTAGCTTTCTAATTCTGTGGAATTGTTCAGTTATCATCACCAATTTTTTCTATTTTTTTTATATATTCATCATCATTCAAAGTGGCAATTCATATCATCACCTAAGTCATTTTACCCTGAAGCAACCAGGCCTTTGACGAGGCTGTATTTCCAAGCTAACTGCCAAGTTCCAATTTTAATATAAATTACAATGAAGAAAAAAGGGATAGAACATGATCATACAGCAAATGGAAAGATATAACTATGTTCATTCTTGAATTATTCAAATTGAAGAAGATTCTTTACTCAATATTGTTTTCACATGTGAATCCTATAAGAAGGTTGATATGATCAAAATGTTTGGATGCAATTTTTAAAAAACTAAAGGCGCAATGGTCTGAATGTTAAATATTAGAGCATGTGTAGAAAAAAGATATTAGTACATAGAGGTGAGATGTAAAAATAATATGTTGAGGAAAGATGTAAACAGAGTAATTGGGAAGCAGTCAATTTCTAATAGGAAAACCAAGATGCACAAATCTGCTTGAAATAATTGGTAAAATTAGATATTTATAAGCTCATCAGTAATCGGTAATTAGAACAAACTAAAAATAAGTTTGCAACGGGGTTTTGCACAGCCAATGGGCTACCAAAACCATTTACAATGTACGTGTTGCAATTTTCTTTAATCTTTTAAATCAAGGCCGATATACTGTCAGCACTTTACCCAAGTTCGGTTTGAAAAGTGCATGAATAAAAGCTAACTGACTGTTTAAAAATTCTGTACTCCATCACCCACATAGAATCTGTGACTAGTTAAAATTTGAAATGGTCCTCCCTCCCCTCTCTCCAACAATTCATTTAGGTTGGTTGGATAACATATGCATCGATCTAAATGTGCTTTATTTTGGCTGATAGTTAATGAATTTTGACACATCTAGACTCAGATATGCCCTGAATATGATATGAACTATTTTCATGTCACCACAACCATTTCAAAAGAGCTACAAACACATGGAGTTCAAGAAGAGAATAGGGTCATCAGTTGAAGATTACATAATAGACTTACATCCATGCATAAAATACAAGGTTAATGATGGTATTAAGTATTAAGTATTAAGTATTAACTAACATCCTGACAAAGCTATCTAATATGCATATGTATGGAATCAGATCTAAAAACGAAAATAATGAAATACCTAAAGTAAGTTGGCAACCAGGATAGACAAGTATAGTGTCCCCAGCTTCCACAAAAATGAGCATATATCATTGCCCACACTGCCTCACTTTTGAAAAATGCCTTCCATGGTACATCCTGTTCATTACAAACAACACCTTATACATCTTGACCCTTCAGCCAAATATTCGATGTCATGATAAATTCAAAAATTCAAAAACTAAAAAGTTTAAAGCAATAGAAGAAAGGGAAGAAAAAAAAAACCTGAGACAACAAAAGAAAGGCGAAAAAGTGGACCAACTCATGTGTCTTTGCATATGAAAGTGAAATAATACCTTACACCTTCAAGTGATATTTACATATACAGTCATTTAATGACGTCAAGCATAGATGAAACTGAAGATTATTTGCAACTTACTATTCAATAATAAAAGGATATTTTGTATTACAAGAAAATTAAGGTAGGTTGAATATTTTTTTGTAAAATATACTCGTGAAGCGAACTATAATTTCAAGAGACTAAACACTAGAAAGGTCCAACATTGAAGCCAAGCATCTAAACATATAGCATGCTATTTGGCATGTACTTCTTGTATGACATATGATTTTATATTTATGCTTTGTAACTAGTTGTTAACATAGTTTAATTATGTAATTTGGACACTCTTTTTTGTGATTAATTTTACTCAGAGTAGTTATCAAAGTACAAATTCATTTTTCTAAAACAGAACTAAGTTCATTTTTAACAGACCAATGATAATGTCCACAAATAATGCTAAGAGGATGTGCATGGCTCATAAAGGCAAAAATCAAGCATGAGGTTGGCATCTGTAAACGCGTGAAACTATACTTCTTCAAAAGCAACTTGCTGGATGAAGAGCCATACCTTAAGTGAATCACCCAATTCTTTGAAGGAATCATTCCATGAATAATTTTCATCGGATGATGCCGAGAAAAAGTTACTGATACGGAACAGATTTTCACCAGAGCCTAAAAAACATAATATTTCTTCTGTTAACTTATACAAAACCAAAGAGTTGTATTAATTGAAATAAAGAGCTGTAGAAGATGTAGTGAATTGAAAGGTTATGCACTTAAGCTGCTGAACAGGTCGATATTTAGCTAAACAATAGCACTTAAGTCGCACATACGAACAGACCACATGCCATGGGGGCAGAAGGGGGAGGAGAAGAGGAAGCAGAGGAGGAAGAAAATTACTGGGAGATCAGGCGGGCCTACAACAGCAAGTGGTCTGGTGGCAGTGGACAAGGGGCTGAGAGTAGAATGGATAGTCTGCTAGAGGCAACAAGGGGGCTGGGGAACCATGAAGAGCAGATCGCAAGGCTGCTTCCCTTTTTAAGAAAAAAAGAAAGAAAATACCAGATCACCCGATAAGAGTAGTAAAAATCTCAGTTCATGCCCAAACCGGTAAATACTGGTCAATATGTACTAGTCCTGGTGAAACTGGTCCCCTTGAGTTCAATCAAGAATAGTCATTTCAAGGCATTGGTCACACGCCAATATCCATCTCAAACACAAAATGCCTTGCTGTACCGATCAGCATGCCTCCATTCCAACAGTTGGTGACAGCTGGCACATGAGTTGCAACAAAAAATTGATTTTTGTTGTTTAAAAGTCTATCTTGAAAAATGCTGCTCTAAAAGGTAAGCTTTTTAGACTATAAGACAACATAAGTGAATGTCATCAAAAGGAACTATACCTAATAAGGATTTAATTCTTGATCTAATACCAATTTTGATAAACATTCAAATTGTTATCGTACTATCCAGGGTAATACCAAACTTTACCTATTGTGAACACTAGAAACATAATAAAAAAATAAAAATCAAACAATACTGACCTATATGTCCCAGTACATCTTCTTGGTCAAATAAGTAAATATTGTTACATACCAGCCCATATCTGAAACCCTGATTTCTAATCCACAAACAAGTGATAACAAAAAACAACCAAATTTTCAATGTTGATCCTATAATTTAACAGATCTGTGAATGGTTTAACATTGTTCAGAATAATGAGATAAATGGATTAATATTTAAAAGTGATGCATTCAACAAAAGCAAATTATCAAGATCAACAGCACAATGAAACTCTGCACATCATGAGACATTATGACTTGATTACAACAATTAGGTCATAATGACACACCCAGGAGTAAGAAATGCTATAATATTATGAATATGTACTCAACTTCATACAAAAATGGTGAAACAGCTGTGTAAGAAAAACAAACATACAATTGAATGAATAGAAGTTCAAACTAACTATTGAGAACCTAACACAAAAAAATTAGATAAGCACTCACCAAAAATATCCTCATGACGAAAAAATGATTGGCCATCTTTGATAAACTCAAATCCCAAGCACCTAAATCGAGAAAGAAAATGAAATTAAGATCCAAAGCACTGTGCAATTCAATACTTTAAGAATCATGATAGACTCAAAACCCTTGACAAAACATGGACTACATCAAAGAATCCCAAAGAGCAAAAATCATATGAAGTCTAGAAGGAAGAGAAGTATAATTAGCAACACTTTCAGTGAAGTTTTACTCACCAAAGAATCCCAAGAAAACCAAAAAAATAAAAGACAGACTCCCAACCAAAATTCTGAATTACTGGAGGAGCCAAGAGAAGCCTGCAAAGTTTAGATAAAGAGAAAAATTAATGTTTGAACAGTGGAAAAAACCAACGACCTACTCCAATGGATGCAAATGAGATATTTAATAGAAGTGGTAACTGAGATTAAAAAGATGGTGAATCACAAATGCAAGCAAAAGTCATGTAACTAATACATGAAATTAATTTTCTTTCACTTTTGTCTTTTAGCGTGCAAAATGTCTACTAGAGATAAAATCAGTTTCCAATATAATTCTTTACCTGCCTTGAAGTTGCACATTTTCAAAAACTAACTAATTAAATGAGCAGTTTTTCTATCCATCAACTGTCCATAGTTGATGGCAATTGTGATATTTAATATTTATTAAGGACAGTATTATAAGATATGGTCTATGCAGCAGTGATTGTCCCACATATGCGCGAGGTCATATGACTGCTCCGCATAAGATTGTGTGGCCATGTTATATGTGGTCCACGACTCCACGTAACGTTTATATTTATAGAAAGTGCTGAACAACCAAGTTCACAGACATACCCCAGAATGCTTCCTACACTCAGACCACCAAAAACAACTGCAACAGCTCTTGACCGCTCTTGCAATGGAATAGACCTGTATAAGTCCAAAGTTTGATTTATATGAACTTACTAAAAAATGGGAATGGAAGTATATCAGAAGATGTGCAATGGTATACAGATAAAGAAAAACTTACAAGCAGATAAGAAAACATTGTTGGGAACAGAATGAAATTGTTATCAACTTCATAAGACAACATCCCAACAGAATGTTAAATAATTTTTAAAGCATCCGAAAAACGCCACAATGCATCTGCCTCTTATTTAAATTCTAAGGTGCATATACAAGTTTTTCTGTGGTATGGTGGATAGAAAATTTAAGTCCATAATATTAGAATCAACGGTGTGCCATTTACATAAAAACCATCCCCCTCCTTTCTTTTATGGACATAGTTGGAGGTCCTTTCACAAGGAATATTTATTATCCATGTTGCCTTCTGTGAGATCTGAAAACATGATTTTCTTGCGTTATGCATTTGCCAAATGTGCATGTGAGATATTTTGGCTAAAGGCTGACAATCACCATTATGAGATTATTCATTGCACATGGAGCATTTTAAATTGTGCCACACATGTCAGGTCATGCCATGTATTAGCACAAGCATTACAGATGGTATATAGTCGCACATATAGTGGCACCACCCATGCAACATGCCACTTTGTCACCAGTTTTATGCTTAGTGTGGGGCCCACATAATATTTATCACATCAAAGTCAGCACCTAAATATCTGTCTGAGACCTTTAAAGATTAAATGTGTATGCTAAATTCAGAAAACAGGCCTCTTTTTCTTAAAAACCTTGCCTGGCAATTAGGTCGGTCGCAGCAGACGGAGAAACACCTTCTCCAACTCCAACCTGAATAATGAGAAACAAGCATCTGCTCACTATTCAGTAAAGAATTGCAATAGTGATATGAATTAGTTCACATGAAGCCAACTGAAAATTCATGAAAATTGAATGAAACATGGACAATATTCCATTCACATCAACAGAATGCCTTATCCAGATGTTGCATAATGATGAGCAACTTAAAATTAAGAAGTTAGAAGGATTAAATATGACACAGTTAGATAGTGAAACACAGAATTCCACTTTACAAACCAGCAGTGTATAAACAAGAAAAGACTTTGTAGCATGGTATGCAATACCGATTTGTACCGCCCGTACCGGGCGGTACGTACCGGTCCGACAAGATACCGGTACGCGGACCGCCCTGTATCGGTCGATATTATTTTTTTATTTTTTTATTGATAAAAAAATATTTTTTAATGCTCGGCGACGTCACCGAGGCTCGGGCGACGTCCCCGAGGCTCCAAATTTTAAAATTTTTTTACTTTTCGGACGACGTCGCCTGCGCGACGCCGCTGACACTCGAGCGCGTTAGGCGATGTCGTCGAAATAAAAAAAAATATATCTCTATTTATATATATATAATATTTATAATATAAATATATATACCGAGCGGTACATTTCAAACGCACGCTTCAGGTAATGCAGAAACGTCGAAACTATGACGATACGCAGTATTATCGCTTTGTAGTGCCAAAAGTAAAGTTACACATAACCAGGTTGAGCTTACAAAGATAGAGTTTCCCAAGGCCACTTCAGCACCTACTATATATCTAATAGTATTAATATAAAGACCAATAGTCTAGAAGACTAATTAAAAAAGACTTGATCAAGGTTTGGGGTTTTGGTATGTCATTGGCATGATATGATTTGGAATTGTATCAAACAAAAATTGTCAAGAATTGGCAGAATAAAATCCAAAACTGACATGGAAGTCTCAGCATGGCTTGACATGACTAGAACTTGAAATCTTGGTTTGATCAATGTTTTCATGCACTATCATACATCGTGTTAGTACCATGAACATGCAAGATCTTCTCATGTCACATGTTTGATAAGCTAAAGAAATTTAGTCAGTTGGATCGAGGCCCAAATCATATAAAAAGGATTATAACTTAACCTCTCTCCCCTAAATATACATATATACAACTATGTTTGCATATGTCCATAAACATATGCAGTTCCATCCATATGGCACAGACTAACAAAAATCTTACTTGATAAACAAAAAGATGGAAGTTAAAAGAAGGCTCTTAGATGTTGCAGAGAAACCTAATATCTAATGTAAACCAACTTGAAGAATCGAATGTGATATACTGCATAGAATAACAACATTTAAAAAAATCATACTCAGTTATCTTTCTAGAAGAACAAACTGTGTGCGCTTGTGCCCAATGCTCAGGATAGTGCAATGCATGCATGATACTCTTGATGCCAACATTGCAATTACGCATGCACAAACTAATGTAACTAACATGCATAAGAAGATACAGGGAAAAAGTGAAGAGAATTATGCACACAGGAAAACTTAGAACAGATGAAGCCAGAAAAAGGGCAGTGCTATATCCATTGATGTTAGTAACTGAGGAGCAACATCCCTCATGACAACAAAAAGTCAAGTTGCATGATTCATGTCAGGAAGTTACTGCTTAGAGTCCACATAAAATGAATTTGTATATCCGGGGTATGAATTTCCATATGAAATACTAACATGCCTAGTGAAAGAATCAATTAAGACATCTCTACTAAAAAGATCCTTTTTTTAATATATTCATTATCACTAATTAGATGTTCAAAATTTTCAGTGGTGTTTTATATGGACCAAACCATGTGAAGCATTCACTTCATACATAACTAACAAAGTAGAGGGCAATGCCTGTCAATGAAGTCATGGGGCCCTCCGGCGCTTGCCTAGGCGCCTAGGGGAGGCGAGGCCCAAGTGTCCGATAAGTGGGCCGACGAGCGACTTCAACGAGGGCCCAAGCATTGGGTGGGCCAAGCACTTGCCTGATTTAAATTTAGTTGGATCAAGTCAATTGTGAATGATTTTAATTCGATTGAATTAGATGAAACACTATTAACACACACCGACCCTGTGCATTTGAGCCCTAGTCATGCAACTCGTCTTCTTCCCCAAACCCACCCTTGCATAGCAGGCCTTCTTCTCCAACGACTATAGCATTTTCCTTGGTGAATCGCAACTGTCTTCCTCTCCATCGGCGAACGACGACCACAGCGTCTTCCTCTGACAGGCTCTTCCTCTTCCTCTGGTACCTCCTCTCAATGTAGTGTCTTCCCCCGATACCTCCTCTCTTAGCTCTCATACCCTCGGCCCCTCCTCTCTCTCTCTCTCTCTCTCTCTCTCTTTGGTGGTGCAACACCCCATCTCCTTATTTTTCTCACTCGCAATGCCCCCACCCTCTCTCTACCCGCTCGCACCCATGCATCGGAGGATCCATGTCTCGATCTCCCTTTATCATGGCATCCTCTCTCCCTCTTGTTTTCACATGGCTTTGGTCTGCCTCTCCCTTTCTTTTGACGACCTTCTCCACCTCTCTCTTTCTTTTGGCAGTCTCCACTCCTCTCCGCCTCCTGTTGCTCTTAGCCCTTGCCCTTGCCTCCCTCTCTTTGAGCCTACATCCTTGCCTTCCCCTACCATCAGCCTCCCTCCCTTGCCTTCCCTTATTGTTAACTAAACTGTTGCTATTCTCATTCCTCTCCCTAACAAAATTATTTTTTGTTTATAATAGTTAACTACTACGAATATTAAGTTATGATTAATGTTAATTATTGTATTACAATTGCTAGAATTTTGAATTGTTAATTTGATATTAATTTCTTTTATTTTGTTCTTTTCTTATTAAATTCAAATAATTTAGCACTTTAATGTTTTGTAGATGGTTAAATAAATATAAATTTATATTTAAAGGTGATAATTTGAATATGAAATTATATAAAATTTATACTTTGTCTATTTTTTATTTTAATGACTGACTTTCTTCTTAATTATATTTGTTATCATTTTTACATTGACGAGCACCTCGCTTCGCTCAGGCGTGTGCATGGTACCTTAGGCGTTTTGGAACCTTGGCACCTTTGACAACACTGATGCTTATTCATAAAAATGATATCCAAATTTTGCAGAACTTTATGCCCAGGCAAAAGACATGGCTACTTAGCTAAATGCATGTATTTGCATGTAGTAACATTATCTAACAATTTTCTTCCTCTAGAAGCTCTCATCACGGTTTATACTACCTGACTTCTCCTGGAAAACAATGGTATATTAATAAGTATACATCAGTGAGATGCAATGCAATGAATTAATATGGCTGATAATACACTGAGATTCAAATATCATCCTGAATTACAGCACCTAATAAACTAAGGATATTTAGTAATCATATAAGATTTAATGCATAGGAGAATCATTTAATGAGTACTTCATATAAGTGGCTGTATAATAATGAATCATAAACCAAGAATTATATGCAATTCAGGCATATTAGGATGTGCAACAACTGCAAATGCATAACAAATGCTAGAGGTCTTGGTGCAAGCTTCATCTTACCAATACTCTTGATAAAACCAGTCCTGGCATAAACCCTGCCACAAATGGAACAAGTATTGTTGCCAATGACCAAGCCAGCACACCTACTTCTAGAACTCTCCTACGATTACAAGATGATAATCAGCTTAGGTAAGCATTATGTTAGTTATCTAAGATATTGAAATTTCTGTTAACGTAATCATATATGCATGTACGCGAGTACAGAAAGACAAAGCAATAATATAAAACAGAGACATGAAAGCGCATGGTAGATACAAAGGTACAGAAGTTAAAGTTTTAACTGTTGGTACCAAATGTCACAAATAGAAAATCAATGTGCAAATCAGAAAAGAAAGTTTGCAAACATGTTTCCTCTTCTGCAATGTAAATTTTAGATAGCATACAAACAGAATTTGCAATATTTTTTTTGTGCAAAGGGTAACTGGCGAAGGGCAGAATTCAAGTGTAGGACCTTGCGAGAATCTATCAAAGTCTTTATCAACTAAGCTAGCCAGTACCTTCAAAAATATATTGGATGAGGTTTTGAACCCTCAACTTTTAACAAGTGAGTTTGCAAATATAATATTCTATTAGCAATCAACTTAGTCTAATTAACTGTTAAACCTTTCAGTTCTGAAAAATACAACTGTTAAAAACAAAAAAGAGTTTATATCTTCAAGCTACCCAACTATGTTGTCTATTGCAACTCAGTAATTTATAATATGCATCTTGCTTATTCAGAGTGCAGAAAGGCATAAACACATAGGTTTCATGAACCAAAGAGTCAGGGAAGGGTTCAAGAATGAAGAACAATCATTTCCTTATAACAAAGGATGGAAAAAAGAATGAAGAGCAACCAAGTCACCAGAACTATTTGCTAGTCAGATAGGTGCTTCTCATCAATCGAATACATAATTTGATCATAGACAATTTAGATGGTTCCAAACAGAGGCAACTAGCTTAGCTACTACAGTTAACAGATATAGCCTGCTAAAGTGCTAATGTTATACAGCATAAATATAGTCCCTAAAATATAATTTTTTTGTTCCATAAAAATAAGAAGGACTGCATCACTCATATTAACCTTCCACCAAATAACTTGGCAAGCCATCCTCCAGGTAACTGACTCAAGGCATATCCCCAGAAAAAAGATGATTGAACCAAGCCAGCTGTTGATGAGTTCCAGCCAAATTGATGTGACATAGGTATGATGGCAACACTTAAGTTAACCTGAAAGCAATCAACAAAAATAATCACAGATTGTATGAAGGACAAAAGACAGTTCATAATTTCTATGATTAGAAATTGAGCCTTCGTGAGGATTTTAAATTAATGAAACTTATGTCCAAAAAACCAAAATAAGCATCTAATCAATAAAATGATAAAAAAACATCTCTCTCCGCCAACAAAAAATACTGAAAAATCCTCTCCACCTTATGTTCCAGCAAATCTCTATCCATCCATTTATATGTTGTCATAACCAAAGGATCCTTAAAAGCAAGTTTTTTCATTAACTTGTGCTTTATGGTTTACGGTCAGGAACAAACATTCACAACTTTCCAAAGTAGCCTATAAATGAGCAACTCATGGGTTCAATATCCTTCATTCACCTTGGTTATTGAACTGAGTTTCTTGATTTAATTCAATTGATCCAACTTTTTTAAAGAATGAAATTAGGCCGCTTTGTGTCAAGAATCCAAAAGCTGCCAAGTAAAACTGTTCTTCAGGTTCTTTAGTAGCCAAATCAACCCACCAGCAGAGAGACAACAAGATCGAGTCTAGGGTGACATAACGTACCTTATCCATGTTGCAGACAACAAAGGCAAGCGACGTCGTCCCGATAAGCTTATACCGCTGCGGCAAGTGCTTCCAAGGCGGCCACTTCCACTCAGAGTCCTCATACCTCTCGTCGCTCCCTCCTCTCCCCTCCGCCTCCTCCTGCTCCACTTCGATAGTCAGATGCTCACCATCAGAATCCCTCTGGAAACCGGTCTGACGCCCACCTCTCTGCTGCTCCGCCCCTTTGTTCTTGCTCCCGGAGGACGAAACCCTAACGGCAAGCCGCCGGTAGGGGAGGGAAAGGAGGCGGAGGCGGTGGGCGGGAGCGGTTCGTGGGGCTATGGGGAGAGGCGGAGATCGGTGGCGGAGAGGTAAACAGAGATCGGATTGGAGAACGACATGCGGAGCCATTACCGATCAAGATCGTTCGCTCCACTGCTTAAGCAGGAAGAGCTCGGCTGCCTTCTTTGGTCGGAGTCGGGGTTTTATAGGCGCGGAAATGGGAAGGAGGGGAGAGGAGGGAGCCACGCGAGGCGGAGAGTGGGGGCACCCGGCGGGCTCCACAAGTAAGCGAGCCCGTAACGGCCACAAGTTCAAGTCGTCAAGTGGCGCAAGCCACACTGCTCATCACACCCGTAACGGGTCGGATCCAAAGAGAGTATTAATCAATTCCCATTTGGATCGAAAAGGATTAATCGAACCCGCTGTGAGTTGGATCAAATAGATGCGAACATAAAAAAACTTCAAGCAATAATGGATCGGCTCCTTGAAAAATCATTGATAAAAAAAAAAATTCTTGATAGAAACTATAACAGAAGAATCGACACCAATCAACTGGTTGAGAATAATAGTTGTGGAAAAGAAGAGTTTGAAGATTCAATTCATTCCCAACAAAAAATATCCTATGCCTCGACACCAAACCGGTGTGTAGCGAAATTAAATCCACCAATCAATAAGAAAAGCACATAATCTGAGAGAAACGAAGAAGTTGCTAAGAATGCTTAATGGAACAATCATCCAAGATATATCGATCAATTGTGCAGACGGAAACAAAATAACAAACAGGCCATAGGATCTTCCATGAGAACATCTTTGGTTACAGGTCTTCCTTGGCATTCAGATGTCAACTGAATCAGATGCCACTACCGGTTTCCGCAGTATGAATCTCTCGAAACTAATTGCTCCTGGGCAACAAACTCGAAAGAGAAGAAACCCCTTGGGTCCTCATCTCTTCTTGAGCTCGCCTCATTTCTTCAGGATCTGATCCCAAAAACGAATAAATATCACATACCTTGACCAAAGGAAAAGGAACTACATATTTCATTGCGTAAGATGATTTCGAATTAACAATGTCAAACAAACTGGTTCTATGCACTTCAAATAGATATATATTGGATGAACCGGTGAATACATTTTTCTGGATGATGAATACACTTTTTTAATTTAGTCATTTTTTGTTTGTAGCATGAGCTATGCTACAACAGATGCATGATCTGGGAAGAATGTAATAACAAAGGTCTGCATTGTATGTCAGAACCTCATATAAGGTCAGCCAGTTTCCTGGGTAAGAATGGAAGCTTGGTGCCTGTAAAACTTATGTCTCACAACTTGTTCAGGATGAGAACAGGAGAAGGTGACAAAGAATCACTCGAGGTAATGCTTATAGAAAACAGACAGAAGTAAAAGAAGCCTGGAATTGCTTGGAAGATTTGGTGGCAAGGATATAGGTAGTCAGATCAGAGTTGTCGAAAAGAATTTCAAATTTACTTTGACTGAGAATATAACATTAGAGAGATTGAACAGTGAAGTTACATGTGGCTGAATCTACATAGGTGGAATGATAACACAGTTGCAGTTTCTGCAAGATATAGCATCTTCTCATCTGGTAACCATTCACCAGTTTTACAAATGATCTGGTTTCTATCTGAAATCCATTTTAGGAGCAGATAGGCTGCTAAAATTGATCAGATTGCTAACTTGTGTATAAATGCATCATTGGTCACATTCATCAGGACCAAATAAATGAGATACTGGTGAAAATTTTCTTACCAATATTTTCCATCAATTTTGGCATGACAAACATCACCAATAGCATGAAACCCATCATTAAACCCATAGGACTTTTCATTAGTGACATAATGGAAAAAGGTTCCCTCTTCTGCAAAACAATAATAAGAATATAATTAATGCTCGATTACTAGCTCTAAGAGTAGCAAGTAGCTTGTAAACGCTCACCTCATAGTACTGTTCTTCTCTTAAAGGCTCTAGAATCAACTCATATAGAACCCTCTTGTTCTCTGTCAGTGCTGCCTGGATCTTACCAGGGTTTCTAGCACTAATATCAACACGGACCTGAGAATACAAGAAAAGAAGTAATCTCTTGATTTTTACCAGATTAAACTAACAAACTAAAAGAGAAAATCTTACCGGAGAAAAGAAATAACCTAATGCAGCTACTTCAATCAGATGAGTCCCAGCTGGCACATTGTGGCTTCAAGCATATAGGTCAAGGATACAAGGTTGCAATCCAAGAAAACAGAAGTGACAAGCATCAGTGTTTTAACTACCCAAAATACCAAAAGACAACATTTTCAAACCAGCTTATTCCTTGCAAGTGACATTCCTTTTATTTTTCATATATCTAACTTAAATATTTTTATCAAAAGTCATAAACAGGGAGAACATGGTTATTCATGAAAAAAAAAATCAAATTAAATACAAATAATGAAAGAACGTGCATATTCATGCACATGCCAAGTCTTAGGAGTATATGAACATGGACACTTGAAATGCAAGGGAAAAGAAACATACTGTTAACATCCTGCAAGAACAAGATACAATTGGTTTAAGCAATCTTTATATGATCTAGGTTTTGTATGATCTGCCATGAATATGCTAATTTAACTGGTACAGTTCAACAAAATATAATAAACATTTTCAACTATGATTATCAGTGTCATTAGATAAGTTTTAATTACAATGTTAACACTGGATATATTGCTATGATTTGAAATGATTAATATTAGTGATACGAGGAAAGGTAGAGAAAGATCTAAAAAGACCTTAGTAGAAACTATAAATAAAGATTTAAGTACTCTAGATTTAACTGAACATATAGCTTTTTACAGAACTCAATAGCGACAAAAGATCCATGTAGCCAATCCCAAATAATTGAAACTTGAGGCTTTATTATTGTTTTTGTATTTAAATGTCCAACTCCAGACCATCCTCTTAGCAAAATCAGTAATTATTGTGTTTGATCTCTGCTATCATGTACGCCTTTTTGCCCTTAATATGTAACATTCCATGCACCCTATACACTGAGCTTGTCTTTCTCATGGAAAATTCATGGGGGAGATCCACCTTCAGTTTGCAAAGATGTGTTATAGATAGCATACAGATTATGCTTCTAAGAAAACATTGCATTCTCATATTTCAAGGAAGGACCTTGCACAAAGAATGGTTTGTAGCAATGTACTTCAAATGAGATGGCCATATATGCCACTTGTATGGTCCAGACTAAAACTCAAGAACATCTTTTCTACCACAAGTTCCCAAGTTTTGTTATACATTCTGGTATAAGAGCGCATTAATATCCTTTTACCAAACAGGGCACTTCATCTAGAAGTCTCTTATTCTTTTATGTTACTTTGAAAATTCCTTTGATTCACTTCTTGTCTTCAGCTTTAGAATTCTTGTATACAATCCTCCAAGCCTAAACATGGCATCAACTTTAAAGGTTTCTAAGAAGTAGAAGAGACCATCCTTGAGAAATACTTTGTGTTTAAGATCTAGCAATACATTTATACATATATAACTAATCAAATATGGTATGCTATGCATCCTATTTCAAGTCCATTTAAACAGCACATACTGGGGCTTCATGGCCTTACAAACACAATTGTCCACTTCAATACAAAGTATTAGTGTTGTTACACATGACATTTAATGATATAATCTACTCCTAACACATAATTTAGTCTTCTATTCTCTCAAAATTCACATAATATTTATGCCACGATAGTGCAAAGAAAAAAGGGCAGAAAAGGGAATAATGTATAAAAACAATATTAAAAAAACTGTTCCTGAAGGAAAAATAAAAAATAAAAAAAATCCTTGACCATGAATACTAAAGGAAAGACTCCGAGTCAAACATATAAATAAATTTAAGCTTCAAAAATAATGTTCAACAGGATACAATGAGAAATAACCATCTGCTTTTGCAAAACTGATGCTTTGACCACCATTGAGTATGACTTTAATATTTGTGAGTTTTGCAGGAAGGCCAGATTCTTTGGCTGTTGCACCTGAAAAAGTTATCGACTAGAACTTCAGCATAAATCCAAAGAGACTTATCATGGCATAGTATATTTCAACCAGGGTTTAAGGTGTTGCTTTGTGCCGCATCTACTGACTAATGCAATGTCCAACAGCATATGCAGCAAACACAACAACAATGAGCTTCAAGGTTCCAATCATGTGAGGCACAAAATGACACAAATTGGTCTCCACGAGTGATGCTGCATGTCACAAGTGTAGTACACATCATGCTTCGCACCACATATGCAGCAAACATATTAAGGTGTTGCTTGTGTGCTGCATCTGCGGACTAATGCAATGGCCTACAGCATATGCAGCAAACACAACAACAACAATGAGCTTCAAGGTTCCAATTATGTGAGGCACAAAATGACACAACTTGTTCTCCACAAGTGATGCTGCATGTCACAAGTGTAGTACACATCATGGTTCGTACTGCACCAGCAGGGTGTTGGCCAAAGCATGACACTGTGCACCTTAATTTTTTATCATCGATATGGAGCAAAAGAGGATAAGTTGAAATAGGAACTAGTAAGTTAATCAACTGGTAAGTAGAATCCCAACAAGCAACTTTGAAAGTGATTACTTACTAAATATCCATAAGTAAAGCATACAGTAAATAACTCCAATGCAAATATATTCTAGTTAATGCATAAATCCAAAACAAAACACTAAATACTATGATGCATTGTGTCTAGCCTTTCTTATAGCATTACAAAGTGATAACATTTTATATTTTCATCAACAAGTTGATCAACATTAATTCAAGGTGATGATAATTGTTTGGCTTAAATATTTGCATAAAATTAACGACCATTAGAATCTCATGATGAGCAACTCCTACTATATAGCTAACTAATGATCATTGAAAAAAGAGATAACGCTGCAGATCTAATTGATTTAATGGATTCACAGACATAACACTATTTTGAGCTGTAACATATCGATGGTTGGAGTCCTTATGGCACCTGGTACAGCAGAAACAGGAAAAAAAAAAAGGCAGAAAATATACTAACTTCAGAATAACCAGTTCACAAGGGATTGCAATTCATATATTGAACAAAATCGCAGCATCTGATGACCAAAACCTAGTCCGTTATATCTTTTCTTTTTCTCAGAACATCACGGTGAGATGTTGTCTACATCGAATTCTGGTTTCAAATATTATTTCCAGTCCATCTTCACCATCATTACCACGAATAAAGCATAAAAATACTCAAAAGATCTAAACAAGCCGCATAAAATACATAAAAACGAACGAAAGGAACGAGATTCACCACCTAATTTCACACGGCCGGCGATCGTGTACCCATCGCCAGATCTGCAAATTGAAAGATGGTAAAGTTAAAAGAAGGAAATCTGCAATAAGGCTTGGCTTAAGCAAAGGAAATCTTAAGAGAAGGGCACCGTAGGTCAGCGGCGATGGCGCGATTAAGGAGATGCGAGAAAAGAAGAAGAGGCAAAAGGAGGAGAAGCGGGGGTGACGGATTGAATAACGCCGCCGAGCTCCTCATCGCGTGTGCAATCTCCGCGGATCTGCTTCCGCTCTCCGGTGCACTCTTTCGGGTCTCCAAGATATTTTGACTTGTTGGAGTCTAAAAATGGAGTGTAAAGCCTGATCGATGCACGGTTTGGGTCATCAAGTGTTTTAACTCGTATACACAACCTGACTTAAACCGGCTCGGAAAACCGGCTCGGCTGTCATGCTTAATGGCGCGTCCTTCACTTCGATTTGGGTCGGTTCAGTGTGAACCAGGAAACGAAACCGGACGGGCTCGTTGAGCCGACCCGTTCCGTTATTTGGTTTTCCGACACAGAAACGTTCCGCTACATCCGATACGTAGCGGGGACGCGTGGGATTAGAAATTTTGGTCGCTTGTTACGAAGGAACTCGTTGGGTGGTCAGGAAAGAAGCGAATCGAAGCCGCCGCCGCCTCGCCTCTCGTCTCCCCCAATACCCCTTTCTCTCCATATCTCTCCCCCTCCCGCCTCGAGAATTGTGGCCGAGCGTCGACGGAGAACACTTCTGTCACCAGTTGCATCGGCGGCGGTGGCGGTGGCGGTGGCTGTTTTATTCCGTCGAACGGCCGAGCTGATTCGATTTCTTTTCGAATAGGTACCGCGTTGAGCTCTGTGTCGAATAGGGTTCCTCCTTTCTTTGGGTTCTTTGTCGGGAATATAAGTCGTCTTGGAGGCTACCGTGTGAAAGGAAAGAGAGTAAGTAATCTAATCCGGTGAACTTTGCTTCAAAATCGAATATTGCGGTCTGGTAATCTAATCTTGGATTCCGCGGATTTAATTGAATAAGAGTGTTTCATGGACGATTGGAAACAACGAAGGATGGCGATGAAAAGCATGTGTCGTGGAACAAGGGACGTCGGATTTGGCTTGCGATCTATACTCTTAGTGTTTACATTTATCTGGGAAAAACCTTTTTTTCTTTTTCTATGGTAACTTACTCTTGTTTATGTCAAATCATGTAGGAGATGGTAGTGTGAGGGTTTAATTGTTGTTGTTGCCTTTGAGATGAAGAATGGGATTGTGATAATGAACCATTCATTTTTGTGGTGAAGCTAGAACTGGAAGTGGATTCTTCTGATGCTAGATGGTGCATTTGGCTTTTTCCCTTTACCTTTGGAAAGGTTTTATGGACCTATCATGCATGCAAACAAGTTGTTCCATCGTATATTGGTCCTTAATGAGACTAATTCACACAATATTCACTAGGCTAAACACCTTACTTGTTGCACTTGCATTTTGCCTCCTAAACCAACCGGGAAGGAGTTGCACTTGAGACACTACTGTCTTCTGTAATAGTTGGATAGTTAAATAATTTATATCTTAAATTAACACAGGAGAAATGGTGTTTTTTTTTTTTTTCAGGACTTGGTGATAGAATCTTAGTTTGATTTAGCACAGTAGAATAGATAGTTGTTCTTGTGGTATTAGTGAGACAGGCTTAGTTCCCCATGTAAGAGTAGTTTTATTTGAATACTTTCCCAACTAACATGGGTTTGGTGATGGACTGTACTATAAGTTTCAGAGGCTCTATAAAATGTTTGATAAATTTCAATCCCCCATCAATTAACAACAGTGCGTCTGGTTCTGCTTAGCATGAGGTAAAAGAAGATTGCCATAATTCTTGAAACTTAAATGACAATTCTGTGGTTATGATTATCTTATGCTTAGTACAACTGCACAAGGAGAAATGGCCGGCTTTGACATAAGGAGTACCATCCTTACATTTTGTAGAAGGGTATTTATGGTTGCTGGTGTTGCATTTGTATGTTTTTGGACTTAACTACATGGCTACTAGGTAATGCTTAAAGTGATAAGAAGTCAACAGTGTGTTCCTTTATATTCTGGCACCTTTTTTTTGTTTCATATCAAATGGTCTTCATAAGTTAGTAATACTTATTTAAGTAGAGAAAAAAGAGGAAAATTAGTCACACCCTGAGGCTAAACAATGAACTATAATAAATGTGTTAATATTTCGAGTTAAAATTCTCTGCTCTTTAGGTGCAATGTTGTTAACCTTCTGTCGGTATGGTATAACAGTAATTTAATTGCTATATGTCATGTACAATGGTTTAACTAATGTCTATTTTGCATAAAGGATGATGAATTTTAGGAAATGGGTTTCATGCCAACTCATTTCCAACAAATTGCTTTCTGCAAGACCTTTCCAATTCTCCGAGGAGGACTCGACGGGTGAAGAACATGTTCATCCAGGTATCAATAAACTCATTGAACTCAACCAGCTTTTTTGTGTTTTCTAAGCATTATTTTCTTCTTGTCGACTATTACAATTCCTATTCTTTCTTTGCTTGATTTGGATTTGCTTGTTTGTGGAATAATATTTTGAAAGGTCTAATTGTTGTTCACTCAACAGATGAAATAATAAGCCAAGTGAGAAGGTCTCGCCCTAGAAATCCTAAGTTCAATAAACAGTTACAAATGGTATAATCTCCCTTTGGTTTATCATGACGCATAACTGGATGCATCTGACCAGATTGATGGAATCTGATAACGATCAATTAGTTTGGAGGCCTAGGACATAATTGCATTGCTCTTTTTCTCACTTTTCATCTCTACCTGCACTATACTGTGTTTTATGTGCAAAATTCCTAAATAGACTTCTTACGTACAATAAATACATCCATGCTCATGAAATTTGACAAGGTTCCATGCTGTCTGTCATATGATAGACTGCTTGCACTAGACATTGCAGTAGTGTTTATTACATCTGTTGCTATCTGGTAACTAAGTGGAGCTTTTTGTGGTCAGAAGTAGGAGTAAACCAGGTTTTATTCTTTCAACTGTGGTTCTCAGACACCATAATTTTTCTCTGTTGCAAAGCAAGCAAAACTATTTCTCTCTTCTGAAAAAGAATTGTCTTTGTGCATATGTGAAGTATCTTAGTTGAATCACTGGTTATCAACCTTGAAAATTGTGATAACCTTGTCCAAGATTAAATTCTGCTAATGTTGATCTTGTATTGCTGCACGTTTTCATGTCCCAGAAATGTTAGCTTTTTTCTTAAATGAGTATTCAACTAATCTTTTAACCTTCCCTGGTGGCTTTAAATTTATTATACTTGTAACAGTATTTTTGGTGTGATGAACTTTATTTCAAACATTAAAAATGGAGAGTTTGCATCTTCATGATATATTTGAAGAAAGATTATATTACATCGTTGAGCATTGTAAGACATTATACAAGGCATGCATAAACCTGCAAAAGTCACAAAAACCCCTATAGAACATGAGATTCCATAGACATATTTTTATATATTGTACATTTACTTTCGGACCGAGGTCCTCAGCTCAATGTAAAGGTTTCTCTATTGTTAGCTTAGTATGATGGTTTTGTACTCTGGAAGTGTTTTCTTACATGCTTTGGTATTTAGTTATACCCTTCTCAAGGGTATACCTTTTTATCTTGAATTGCTAGATGCTACCATATATAACCAGAGAAGGGCAGACATAATAGTTCTAAGGACACATGCAGTTTTAAGTTAAGTTTTCTGAGGGTAAATCTGCAATGTCTAACTTTGTTATGTGTGTTTTAGGATCGATCGCATGAGTCACCTGCCGTATCAGGTGCCTATTTTGAGGTAGACTTGTCTCTACCTTTTTCACCCTTTTGAGGTGTGAGAACATTTTGAAACCTAGTGCATGTTTTTCCAAGAAAGTTGTCTGTGATTGTGAGAGGCAAGTAAATTCTTGGTTATATTATCATTTTGTTGTTGGTCATAATCACAGTCAAGTTATCTGCATGATCCCATAATTGCTATATTTGGAAAGTCTTCAGAGCAGAGCATTTTAATTGCCTCTGCACACATGTGAAATTCTTAGTTGGATCACCAAGTGGACCACCGTAGTTGAATCAATGCCTCAACGGCCATTGAGCTTGAAAAATTAGTAACTTGTCCAAGATCCCACTTGTTGTTAATGTTGATACTATATTGCTGTGTGCTTTTATCTCCCAGTAGCATTGACTATTTTCTTCAATGGATATTTTAGCTATTCTTGCGGTTCAGCAGTATCAGATTACTTGATCTTATATTGGAAGGGTTGGTTTTCTTCTTTTTTTTCTTTTGTTTGGACAGAAGACGCATCAAGCATTGGGACCGTATCAGTTAGTGATTCTCAATCCGGTGATACTCAAATAACTGAAGTTCCAACTAGCCCACATCTTATTACTGCTATGCCTTCTCATCTTGGTCACAGGAAGGCAGATCCATTGACCAAAGTCGAGGAACTTCAGATCCAATTCTTGCGTCTCATTCATCGGATAGGACTGACACCAGAAAACCTTGTAGTGTCACAAGTTTTATATAGATTGCAACTTGCTAGCATGATTAGAGCCGGTGAATCAGATGTAAAGAGACCTGTTCTCAAGGTCAACACAGCTAGAGGAATAGCAGCAGAGCAAGAGTCAACTGGTAGTCCCAATCTGGATTTGCCTCTCAGGATTCTCGTTTTGGGGAAAACAGGTGTAGGTAAAAGTTCAACCATAAATTCAATTTTTGAGCAGCCGATGGTGGCAACCAATGCATTTCATCCGAGCACTGACCGTATCCATGAAGTTGTTGGGACTATCAAGGGCATCAGAGTTACAGTAATTGATACACCTGGTCTTTCTGCCTCTTATGGTAACGCACGTCACAACAGGAGATTGATGCTTTCCATCAAAAGGTTCATCAGAAAATCTCCACCAGATGTGGTTTTGTACTTTGAGCGGATTGATGCCATCAACCGGGGTTATAGTGATCAGCCGCTGCTGAAACTCATAAATGATGTTTTTGGTTCTTCGATCTGGTTTAACACTATTCTTGTCATGACCCACGCCTCATCACATCCTCCTGAAGGCTCCGATGGGTATTCTGTGGCCTATGATGCCTTTGTGCATCAGTGCACAACGACCGTGCGCAATTATATACGCCAGACAGTCTCAAATGCACAGTTTGAAACTCCTGTCATTCTCGTAGAGAATCATCCAACGTGCAGAACTAATAATAAAGGTGAAAAGGTGCTACCAAATGGGCAGGTGTGGTTGTCTCAGTTCTTGATGTTATGTGCAGCGACCAAGGTGCTGGCGGATGCAAATGTACTTCTGAAGTTTCAGGAGAGCTTTCAACTAATGCCAAAGAACAGTCGACTACCCTCACTGCCGCATCTCCTTTCATCTATTCTTCGGCCTCGTTCTTTACCTAATGGTAAGAGCTTTGGTGATCAAGAGGATGGGTATGAGCTTCTAGACAATGACAATGATGAGGATGATTACGAGCAGTTACCTCCTATTCGTATATTAACAAGAACCCAGTTCAAAGCGTTGTCCAAAGCTCAGAGAAATGCTTACCTTGACGAGTTGGATTATCGTGAGACCTTGTATTTGAAGAAGCAGTGGAAGGAAGAGCTAAGGAGGCAAAGAGAAAGGATGCTTCATCAGGACGATGCATATGTTAGGAATGATAACCATGAAAATGGTGATTCCCAAGAGGTTTCTGAAGTGTCGGATATGGCTATCCCACTAAGTTTTGAGTCTGATAATCCTGCTTACAGGTACCGCAGCCTGCTAGGCAATGATCAGTGGCTTGTGAGACCGGTTTTAGATCCCCAAGGCTGGGATCATGATGTTGCGTTTGATGGCATCAATCTGGAGAGTTCTCTAGATATAAGAAAACACTTCCAGGCCTCTGTCGTTGGGCAAATGAGGAAGGATAAAGAAGATTTCAATATCCAATCCGAATGCACGGCGAGGTACTCCGATCCAAGACACCACTCTTTGCTTGCAGAGGTGGACATCCAAACTGCTGCTAAGGATTTGGTCTGTACCGTTCATGGGGATGCCAAGTTCTGTAACTTCAAGTGTAACACGACCGGAGGTGGTATTTCGGTGACTAAATACGGGAATATGTACTTTGTTGGAGCCAAGCTAGAGGATTCTATTTCCATCGGGAGGAGAGCCAAGCTGACGTTGAACACGGGACAGATCAGGGGCTGTGGCCAAGTGGCATCTGGTGGTGGTATTGAAGCAACCTTGAGGGGGAAAGACTACCCCATCAGAGATGACAAGGTGACGCTTGCGACCACCGTCCTTTCCTATGACAAAGAGATGGTTCTCGGTGGGAGCATTCAGACTGATTTCAGGGCTGGTCGCACGGTGAAGATGTCAGTAAATGCCAATCTGAATAGCCGAAGATTAGGTCAAATTAGCGTAAAGACTAGCACCTCAGAACACGTTGAGATAGCACTAATCGCAATCTTTTCATTGGTCAATGCCCTGATACAGAGGAAGGGAACCGAAGCTTCGATCGGTGAAGAAAAGGAGCCTACATCTATCGACTTGTAAAACAAGCGGTTTGATCCCTTTGGTATTTGTATGGTATAATTGTACATATATTTTCTTAACCCCCTCAAATCGTTATGCTAATGAATTTTGAGGCAGAGAGAAGCATTTTCCAAAATAATACAGTGGAGTCTTTGTAGATCGAATATGATCGATTACCTATTCATTGGTTTTATGAGAAGACTTTGGTGCGTAGGTAGTTGGGCACTGGGCAAAAGGTGGCCGTTCTCTGCTGTGTGTTCGTGTGGTTTATTGCACTTGGTGTTCCAGGATTTGTGCGGAGGCACACACTGCAAATTACCTATTCATTATTCGCTGTTTAATGTCACAGGGTACATGTTCTTTGTTGTCTTCTTTTGTCAAGAGGAACAACTTCCTTATTTAACGATGCATAGTTGTGTACATTTCCGACACAGCTTAACTTGTCACCCAACATTTGTTCCGAAGCTTCAATCAAGTGAAGCTTAGAGGCGAAGCCAGTTTAGTGAGCTTCAATCACTCGTTATCCAATCCATGTCGTCTTAGACGAACACTCCTCTCTTCTCGATTGGATCAGTCACCCATTATCCAATCCATGTTGTATCCTCTCTTCTCGATTAATTGGATTAATCACCCATTATCGAATCCATGTCGTCTTAGACGAACGCACCTCTCTTCTCAACGCACCTCTCTTCTCAATTGGATCAGTCACTCGTTATCCAATCCATGTCGTCTTAGACGAACGCTCCTCTCTCCTTGATTGGATCAGTCACTCATTATCCAATCCATGTCATCTTAGATGAACGCTCCTCTCTTCTCTCGATTGGATCAATCTTAGACGAACGCTCCTCTCTTCTCGATTGGACCAATCACCCATTATCTATAATCCATGGCGTCTTAGACGACCGCACCTCTCTTCTCTCTTGGATCAATCACTCGTTATCCAATCCATGTCGTCTTAGACGAACACGCCTCTCTTCTCGATTGGATCAATCACTCGTTATCCAGACGAACGCTCCTCTCTTCTCGATTGGATCAATCACCCGTTATCCAATCCGTGTCGCCTTAGATGAATGCTTCACTCCCATGTCTCTCTTCTATTACACGGAACAAATGCAAGCTGCTTGTGCATGCCGACAGCTTGTTCCCGGTTTCCCTCAATTTTTTGCATGCCTACAAAGATCCAAAAAATCCTACACCAATGCATCATCTCAAAGCCAACAACAGTCGAAGTCGAAACCAAACGACAAGGAGGTGTGTGTCCATGTCTCTCCATAAACTTGAATGACAAGCAACTAAATCTTGAACAACAAGATCTTGGGGCAATATGTTACACTAAGTCAATAGCCCACAGCAAGCTCACCGTAGCCAGAAAAATTGGATGTACACTGAAACATTATCTTTTTCTGCTGAATAATAATGCTAAGTACCGGTTTTGGAAAGTAGAAATAAACATCAAAGAGCCAGGGGAGCCATCGCTGGCTTCATCCCAATACTTGCTCTGAAACACTTGGGGGGGGGTAATGTCGCGCTCCGCTGCACGTAACCTGATGAGCACCGCATCAAGAACCTGAAGACAAAACATCGATCAGCAGGAGACAGAAAACAACTGCAATGAACAAACAGAAAGGTATCGACTTTGAATTAGAGATGATAGGTGGAGCAACCGATAATTTCTCTCAACCCCAAAATTCCCAACTATTTAAGATCAGCTAATGGTGTTCTGGTTATTTAATTCTGTTGAGTAGTGCCATTCCAAAATTCAAATGCTATAAGATTTCTTCTTACCAATTTTAGTGAAGTCTACCGTGATGAGATGATTCACCCTTCACCTCTTAACATCGTTATGACAAAAGCATAATACACTTATGACAAGATGTCAAGGTTGCTAATAAACATGAGCTAAACAAACCAAAACAGATTAGCCAACAGAGAGTATTTGACCCGAGGATGAGTATATGTGTTACATATATAAATAGAGTATATACATATATGTGTGAATGTCTGCCCTTAGTACAGGAGATACAAAGAAACTGCATTGTGCATATGATGTTGACATCAATTTAAGGCTCCGTGAGCACAATGATTTACAAAAATAGAAAAATGGATAATCAATATATATTCAGGATATGAAAAACACAACCACATGTATTTGAGCTCATCTCATCTCAGGTGTGGAAGTTGAGGCAAAAGCGTTAGGGTACGAGGACAAAAATACTAAAAAAACAAGACAGAAAAAGGGAAAGAGAGACAGAGGGATTTAGTATAATGGATTCCTAGGTAAAAAAAATGGTGATGTTGTAAATGACCGCCTCACGAGAAGACAAAAGAAAGCACCGAAGCACGTCAAAGTGCAAGCTTAGAAAATGGGACAGTATCATTCATTTAACAAAGTATCGTACGCCAAGATATAGAACAAACAAAATCTCAAATGTAAAAAACCACAGAGATAAAACTTAAGGGAGCAATATAATGTATAAGAAGGGTGAGTATCTCTAGAGAACCTGCAGGTTTGTTCTTCAGAGCCCACTCTTGTGCCGCTGAAATCCCCTAAATGAAAATGTATAAGCACAACAATAAAATGAAATTTAGAACCAAAAGCTGGGACTGCAAGCACGGATGAAAAAAGTCAATACCTGTTGCACTTTAGCAGGATCGATAACAGAACCAGCAGCCTTTAGTTGTGCATAATTCAGATCCTATTAAAAAGAGAATGGTTACAAAGGTAAGCCAAACTATCATCTCCAAGTTAGACACCTCTTGCTTCATAGACGGCAGAATAGCCATGCAAGTAGCTAAAAATTAAAGCTAACACAAGACTATTGTTGATATCATGATCTAGCAAATTCTCTACTAATAAAAGTCATCTCTACATTTATGAATCTTATATAAACTCTAAATCTTGTCCTCTTCATGCAATGTCTCAATGGACACAGTGAACAACAGAAATCAAGGCAACATTAGCACTCAAGCTATCTTCAAATTGTTGTTGCATTCTCACAGTTTTTTATGAAGAAATACAAAATGGCCATTTAACTGCAACCTATATGCAATACAGAAGCTCCATAATTGCATATATCCATATCCAGAAAATTCTGCACACAAGCATGGCATTCACGCACTCATCTCAAGGAATATATAGCCAAATACAAAGCTCTATAGATATATTGCAGGACGACGGCACACCTTGCCCATCGCTTGTTTCTTCAACTAACTATTTTCTTTCTTTGTGGATACTAAATTGACTGCAAGCTTACACTTTAGTCACTCAGGTGCCACATGACTTAAACAATTCTAGCTAAGAACGTAACAACATGTTGCATAGTTAGCAGTCCTCTCAAGAGAGAGAATAGTCATTCTCACGAAGAGTTTGACCAGATAATGTGCTCCACGTATTTTAAGTGAATTTGAAGGTTGTCCACATTGTGGCTGGATTTAGGCACCAATGACAAAGGTACACTAGGCAACAGCCAATACAGTTCATGCTGTGTTGTATGCAGCCAGAAGGAAGAAAGAAAAACATGCAAACTTGTGTTCCAGCTTTCCATTCCTCACCTCGAGTGGCTTCCTACCCAAACAATTATCTGGAGGAGATGAAGCATCACAGCTGTACCAATTTCCTCCATGGAAGCCCTTTGATAATTCAGTTAAGAAACCCTAAGCCCTAATAGATTTATACCTATGTGTAAGTGAACAAAACCAATTTTGTACAGTTCAAGTGGTCTTGTTCTCTTTTTTTAGCAGGTTCAACATTTAACATATTGCTTTCGAAAAAAAGAAATATTCAACATATCACACATGTATCTGCTTGCTGATTCCACATCTTATCCTTTGTCAGTATACAATGCTTTTAAGTTACCTCTAGTATGAAGACTAGACACTTTTCTGAAATAATATTATTATATTTTTCATTCATACTTTTCAAGGTTGTACTTGGCAATCATGCCACTACAATAGTCTCAAAGAGTAACCATATTATATTAACATCCAAATCACTTATGATGCAGAACTTACTTGCACATTTTGTTGTAGGGTTCCGCCAGAAGCTTGATACTAAAATAACAACGGAAAGGTATAAATCTTTGGAAGAAAAAAGATCTAGAAGTAAAGAAAATAAAAAATCACTACCAGTTGTAAAGGCTGAAGAGGTTGCATTTGTGATTGTTGCCTCATCAGTTGAGGTTGCATTTGCTGTGTTGACAGAACTTGCTGGGTTGGTTGAATCTGTGTGTGTGATTGAGTATCAGATGGTGATGGAAGCTGTTGGAAAGAAAGTTTTTGTTGTTGCTGCTGCAATAAGAGCAATTTCTGATGTTGTTGCTGCTGCTCAAATAGTGTAAATTCTTCAGGCTTCTCCCACTGGAACAGTAACAATTTGGTCATTTGAAGATTAAGGAACCAAAAAACCAGGATATTGAGTTAACAGCAATATCATCCAGCAATTCCCACCTTACTCTCTTGAGTAACACTGTTATAGTAGTACTTAAATCCATCAGGAGAGGTATGCTCTGTCCAGTTGCAGGTCATCGGAACTGCAGTTGATGTATTTACTGAATTTGGAAGAGTTCCAGTGGTTGTAGGCACAACTGAAGCAGGTGTGCTGGAAGCTGTTGTAGGAGGGATGGATGACGACTGTGGTCCAGTCCATGCAGACTGCAGAACACATTTTATGCAATAAAACTTTTAAATGAACAAGTCAACAACATTGATGCAGAAAGGATTTGACAGCAAGAGAAGCTTTGAAGCAGCTACATGACATTATGGTTTGTGAAAGAACCTACCAAAAATTTGTGGAAATTCAGTTCCCAATGATTAAAAAATGGCAGACACTTTATGAATATTTTTAATTTGCTTAACCTGCAGTTTTGTAGACTCTGAAACATGCTGCTGTTGTTGCATTTGTTGCAGCTGCTGTTGCAGTTGGAGAATTGCCTGTTGGGATGATTGAAAGCTAGATTGTAAAGCTTGGGCCTGCTGCTGAAGCAGCATCTGGGGTAGTTGTGCTGGAAACTGTTGGATAGGCTGATGAAGAAGCTGCTGTGCAACATTAGATGTGGCAAACTGTGGAAGATTGGCGGTAGCAGGCATAGCTTGTTGTTGCAGGCTCAAAGGAGCCTGCAATGCCATGGAAGAGGCACTTTGCTGGGCTAAAGGTTGCATGGATGCTTGTCCACCCAACCCAGGTAACTGTTGGGATGGTATGTTTTGACCACCAGATTGAGGAAGTTGAAGCTGACCAAAATGTTGCAGAGATGATTGCAAATTTAGAGCATGGGGATGGGAAACTGGAGGTTGTTGGGTATTCAGTTTTAAATGTGGAGGGAAGCTTTGAGGGGGCATCAGTGGCTTCTCCAGCTGTGATACTTGCTGACCAACAAAGGAAGGGAGTGATGCCATCGAAGGATTGAATCCCTACATAATGAAACAACTAGTAAGTTAAAAGTATAAATATTATTGTGTAGTTTGTTGTATTAAAATTGGACTAGTCAAGCTCACACAATCAGAAAACACAGAAAGATGAATCAGCACCTGTTGCGATGAAGGTGGCACTGGAAGCGTTGAGGTTGTTCCATTAGACTGGGAAGATGATCCAAATGACTCAGGATTCATTGGATGCCAAGCATCAGATGATTTACGCCCGTTCCTTGGCTCATCCAGGTTAGCTGTTGGCCTGTAACCAAAAGCATTTGGCATTAGAAAAAGAATATGTCAAGAAAAGAACATATTTTTCAATCAAATTTGGGAGTCTCTTTGAGCAGAAATTCTAAACCAAAGTCAAATTGTTGAATTTTAACTGAATCAGTTCAGAAGGAAGATATCACTTATCTAGACTTATGCCATCAATTAATTAACAAATTATAAAGAGGGACTGATTAAACAGTCCCTTTATTTTGACACATTCCAAACTCTCAATCCCTAATAACTGAGTTGTACAAGCCATGCCTATTCTGAGAGGACAATAATCTTGCTCCCACCTTTCTTAAACACACAGAAAGAGCTATACATGGTTGCTGACTTGTGTAACACAATTTCAGTTCATATGCAATTGATACCTCTGCTATACAAAAGAAGTCATGCTTCTCATGTATACACTGTCCATGGTTATACACAGAATGAAACAGTTGTGAAAAGATTTTGCATATATGAAACTTAAATGACACAGTTCAACAAGACAACGATACCAACAACAACATAGCCGTAGGTCCCAACTATTTGGGGTCAGTTACATGGATCTTTCGCCATCCCTGAGATAAGGTAAAAAGACTATGTTTAGTTATGTTAAGAATATTTACATCCTTATTTATAGTTTCTATTAAGGTCTTTTTAAGTTTCCTCTATCTCTCCTAAGACATTAAACTTTAATCATTTCACCTCTTCTAATTATCACATCTGTCTGTAGATCCCTTGAGCACATATTCATACTATCCTACCATTTTAAATGATTTTCTCTCATTTTATGCTCTAACAAAGCGATACCCATTTGTTATAAATAAAAACATTTCTTTTCCTATCTTTCCTAGTAACTCCACACATTCACCTCGAAATTCTCATCTTAGCAACAAACTTTTTGTATATTTTCTTAACCAAATCCATAGAACATTACTGGTCAAACAATTATCTTATAAATTTTTCCTTTTATAAAAACTAAAATTTATGAATAAATAATTAAAATAGCCACTCACAAGATGTGGACCACTCATACAATTCTAGGCCTTTAGCTCCTGCACATCTTAAAGCCATCAAGTGAAGGACTGCCTATCAATGTGTGTAACAAACCACACATGAAAAGGGCTTCATTTAAAAGATTTATACCACTTTTGTTTTTATTATCAACATTTTTAATATCATCACCATCCGTGTAAACCAACCACTGGCTTAGAGCTATGCAAGAGCATGTCGATGCAAGCACATGTCTGGCACGGCAACATGCACTATGCACATAACACGCTGGGCAGCACATGCCAGAGAGCAGATTTGGTACACTGGTATATGCAGTAAAAGGACATGCATCGAAATATCCCAAAGATTACAAGACACTAATATGTCAACCATTTAATTTTCTCAAAATCTCTAACATAGCATTTCCTCCAGCAGATAATCAAACCTGATGACTAATGCTGCTTCAGATCGAGGACTGAAACCAGGACCACCAAATGCTGGTCCACTCCTGTAACAGGAAAGTTACACGACAAAGTATTACAATAAGCATAATATAAAAAAAGAAAAAAAAAAAGAATGCTTGATGGCTGAAACTGCTCCTCTAAGCTCTCGACAAGAAGTGTATAGTTTTCATAAAAAACCTCTGGTCTCCTGGCCTTGGCCGCTTAGGATCAGCAAATCGAACAACTAACGGTTGATCACATCCCTAATAGCAGATGGAAGAAAGGAACTTGATCAGTAAGTTGAACATATGAAAATGTTATCTAACTAAACAACTTACATTCATCACATAAATTCCATTAAGAGCATTCAAAGCTGCTGATGCCATCTCTCTAGTTGAGAATTTTACGAAGCCACATCCTTCACAACTCATATTGAAAATATGTTAGAAGTAAACACAAAAGGAAACAAGCATTAAATGAAACTTCCACATTATGTGCATCGACCTACCACGACTTTGCCCTGATGAATCTCTCATTAAGTAGACATCTTCGACTCGCCCATATGGAGAAAATATCTACCACACATATACCAGACTTTTACAAATAACACAAAAACTAAGAGATCTCACTAATTAGGAAGAACCAGTAAAGTTGCTTCCAATTAGAAAATGTTTTAACATTTGTATTCAATTTTGGTATATTCTTTCAGAGGTCATCTGGATATCAAATACTGATATTAGTAAAGCATTTATTTTAATTAGAACTAGTGGAAGCATAGAAGTTACTTCCTTGACGAAAAGATATTATAGAAACTTACTTCCTCAATCTCCTTTGCATTGGCTAGCTTGTTAAGTGATGCAACAAACAGTTTGTCTTCAGCAGCACCTAAGACAAATTTTGTAGAATCAGAAAAAGCAAAACAAACACTTCCAAACTTGGTACACACTCATGTATGGCCTTAGTTCCAACTTTCACATAGTTCCGTGCCACGTCATTCACAGAATACATTTTTATGACAAAAGTTCAGCAAAACCCAAATACTCAGACTAAGATTGCTATAGATTATTTTATAAAATGGCTTTGACCATGGGGTACACCTAACAGAATATCAAATAAGTTACAGAAAGATACTCAGGTTAACAAATGAACTTAAGACTTATATTAAGATACTGAACACAAATGATATGCATATTAAGATACTGAACACAGAATATAATTTTGTTATGAGCTAAGAAAGATGTCTTTCTGGAGAGAGAAGAAAAACACATCATTGTAAATGTTTTGAAAATTCTTATATGTGATATGATGGTCATTAGATAGTACCATGGTGATTCCGATCTCCATCAGCATATCTTACTTGAATAGGTCCCGAGCCCTGAGAAAACCATAGATGTAATCAATCAAGTTATACTGTAAACAACAAAATTGCTTCAAAAGTGCATCGGCTTTGCAGACAAGAAAAACGCATCATCAAAGGTACACAATAAATTGGAATAGTACCCACCCCAGGCAACGTATACTGATTGTGCAAAGCCCTGATGGCTCTGTCAGCCTCGTCAGAAGTTGCGTACTTGACGAAACAACAACCTGTAAGGAAAGGTTTTGTTTCTTGACCCAGCTAGATAACAAGAATTACTAATGTAAATAATGCAAATGGTACATGCATGACATGGCAAAAAAATCTGAAAGTTTATCACTATACATTAATTAGCCCAAAACAAATGGTCGAAGGACCAGAAAGTCCCTTCTTTCATATGTTAGAAAATGTAACACATGTTCTAGACATCCTTAAAAAAATAAAAGAAACCTTTAAAAGGATGATGCAATTGAAAAGATTCAACTAGAACATGCAAGGAGTACAGACTACCAGCAGGACAAACAAGACAAAAGGTGTTAAGCACAGATTTTTTCATAGTGTAATTTACTAACAAAAGAATAATGTGGAAATCAACAAAATCTAAAAACTCTGGAGCATAGATAGCAATATAGTATGACATAATGGTGCATACAGATAATATGATATAGCAAATCACCAAAACAAAAAGATAAAATGGGATAGATATTCAATAAAAATAAGATAATATACATGCCAAATGCATACCCCATTTATGCCACAAATCTTCATAGCACTTGAACTAACAGAGAATATGAAAGTTGCAATAGAAAAAGCAAGGATGTATTAAAAATGAACAGAATTTATCAGAAAAAAGAAGTAAATGTCAACATTTAAAACAAATCCAATAATCAAGACCAAGAAAATTCCAAATAACAAATTCCTAACTATCCATCATCAAAAGATTAACATGAGATGAAGAAATCAAAGTAATCTACAAGGGTGTCCAGGAGGCAGGAAGACCCAAAGATATATAATTTTACAAAATTGTTTGAATATAAAGCACTTTGAACATTTTTTGTAAGTTACCCAATTACTATGATTATCCAGATGTCTTTGGTACAAGTATTGCCAAAAGTTCTAATGCATCTACTATTTTGAAGTGAGCCAATTTCTGATTTGACAAGATGAAACACTTCACAACAAGAAAATATTCTAGACAAAATGGCATGCCTCTGCAAATAACTTATAATGCAAAAAAAATTATACGTTATAATTTACAAACATGATACGAACAATATTGTGAATTCAAACAAATTGCTTTAGTCATGGTCTATAATTATAAATCATATCCAGGCAAACACTCTTTATTTTGCCTCTTCATGGGACACACACACACAATCCAAGTTTAAAAGCTGGTCATGAGTCTCAACTACCAAGACACAATGCAAACCAAAGTGCACCAACATAAGCCTCACACAAGATGTCCCGCCCAAGGAGACTCTTGCAGAAATATTATCAAGAAACAAAAAAAACAACCAATATCACTTTCAGGATTTTGACAATGAAACATTCAAAAAATTGCAAAAGACTGACAAAGGACAGTTTCGAGAGGAAATTCTATCATCTTATTATCATGCTCTAACATTAAAAATGTCAAATTTTAGATGAGCATACACCTTGTTCTAATGAAAAGAGAAAAGTCCTTTCGGTGTTCTTCTTTGACAACACATGGACACAGGCGAACAAACATGTCAAAGAAGCAGAAGAGCTTACTAAGCAAAGCAGACACTGCATCTTGACTTGAAGGGACAAAAGCTACAGTAATGCTTAACGAGGAAAGAGATGAACAATCAAAATGTATTAAAGCAAAGTTATCCCAAGCTCCAACCTCAGATATTCTTTTGCGATATCAGATAATTAGACACCCAAACATTTCAAGACACTTGAGCCATGAAAAAATATGCCAATACTGCCGTGATGTCTAAAACTCTCACATATATTGAAACTATATGCAAAAATACAATTTCACATGTGAAAATATAAGTCCAACCACACAAGATGCCGGACCCCCTTGAAACCTTGCACTTGATGACTACCAAACAAATCAAAGAATGGGTTCAAGAATTAAGATCATTCTAGAAGAAACATTAACAAGACAGATCACCACAATATATATGTATGTGTGTACATATATATATATATCAACTTCACCAAATGCATGCATGCATTCAGCCTTTTTTGTCAAGGAACAACAATACAATCTTTGTTCTCCCCACTTCCACGAATAATTTCAATGAACTTACACTTATTGTCAAATTGCTTTACAAACAATATGAAATTATGCATACATATATTCACCAAGCAACGCCCAGCACCAGAAGAATAAGAACATCAGCAAGTTCAGTAATGCAATTAGTGAAAAGTCCATACTTCAAACAATATGCACAAATTTGTCTTGAGAATATAATCTGTAAAGTTGCCAAGCACCAGAACAAAAAGATAATACGAAGATCAGCAAGCCCAGCAATGCAATTAATATAGATTCCATGTCTCAAACAAATTGCACAAGCTCTTAGGAATATCCTCAGTAAAATTAGATTTTGAACACCACATCTGATTTATGACCCAAGCTTCACAAAAAGCTATGACTTTATGTCCCAACATCCATAGGAAAAGATTGATGCTGAACATAGAGATCATCATATCTACATGATATAAATAAAACTAACCAAATCAAATAATGAGATCCTGCAACAAGCTCAGGCCCCAGCATTATACACATAACACAAGGACACACAATGTAAAACTGCTGTCTGATAAAACAGTAATTGGATAATCTGAATTATCAAAACCTCTTTTATTGCACCCTTTTGCAAAAGCAGCTGATAAAGGAGTAAAGAATTTTTTGAAATCTGAGCTCAAAAAACAATGTTTCAGTTCCATGTCGACGCTTAACATTCCATGAAACATGTCGAGAACTAAGATACATTACAAAGATAATTATCAATATCAACACAGCACCGATATCATTCAGCAACTAGTAACTTATGGTTCTCCAGTGAACCAAATCTAAATATGTAACTCTTGAATACCATTATAAACTCAATTCTGAACATGGAAAAGGCATGCATGGACAATTTGATTAAAATCAAGAAAATCATTACAGCCACAGTGAAACAGACATAGCACTATACCAAAAATATTAAAAGCATCTTGCATTAACAGTAAACAAAATTCAGTCAACAACTGGCACTTCTTTTAGCAAAGAATACCACCCAAACTTTTGCAGTAGAAAAAATTTGATAGCCCAAAAAGGGGTACCAACGGAAGATACATCAAAAAGAAACAATTTCTGATGGCAATGTGCAAGTATGACTTCTTGTTAACTGATCAACTAATATCAGCGAGAGAGAGAGAGAGAAATTTATGACTTCTTGCATATTCTTATTAACTGATCCAGAGGAAATTGTACATATTAATAATAATAAATAGGTAACCAAGTATCCAATACTCAAGCCATCTCAGGATTTGAAGTTCAAATATACTCCCTACCACTAAAGGAAGTTGTTTCCTACAAACAGAAGTCACAAAGCTCAGGTGCAGTGAAGCAAAGGGAAAAAGCATCAGAGATCAAAGTAATGCTCATAGGGAAGTAATAAATTAAAATGTGAGTCCACCACATTTACATACAATTGCAGTTTTCTGCTGCTGGAATGAGATCAAATAAATGAAGAATGCTTGCTAAATATAAAGGAAAACATTGTCGCTGTGTGACTCATAGGTTTCAAAATCTAAAACTGCAAAAATTTGCCTGCAGATCTTCTTTTTACAGTCAAGCACAACGACCAAATTTAATGATATTTATGCAAAGAACAAAGGAACCATTAGAACCAAGGCATCATTCTAATTCCTGCAGAACTAACATTTGGAGAGATGATAATAACTTGTTCCATACTGAAAGAAGGGTTTCCATATCCACACAACATTAACAACAACAGAAACTTCTGTCAAGTTAATGAAACCATATAGACAAACTTGCTGCCAAACTATGTTGTGCAATATACCAATCAATATCTGAATGTAAGCTGTACCAATCTAGATAAGGAGCAGGTTTCACTAGTGACAACCAAGCAAACCAAAAAGTATGTGTCTAGGGATCTATTGCTCCACAAGAGTATACCTTGGCGTGATATAGCAACAATGTACATCGACCAATAGATTAAACAAACAAAAAAGTGTTGTTCTCATAACTCGATAGATGGAATCAGAGAATAAAGGTGGAATAAGTCAATACGAATTATGAGTATATCGCAGATCCATGCAAACTAAAAAGAGAATAATTGGAGGAAGGAGCATAAAGAAATAAGCTGGTTTATTTCCCACTAATGACAAAAGAGGGCATCTTGATTATCAGATATTGATCTTAGTACACTGTTCAATTGAAGCATAAGTTGTGGAACATCAAACATCATGTGCTGCCATAAAAAAAACAAGATGCAAAGCCAAGATAAGAAAAAAGTATTCAATCAAATTAATATTTTTCATTTTTTGTGTACAGCTAATAAGCTGATTAAACAGTAAATATAGATGGATCCAGTTTCTGAAACTGTGTGAAGCAGCCATATTTTTCATTGTCTGGGACATTAGAATGTCAAGATATGCATCAAGCAAATCAATATGGCCAAAGGCATGGCTGAGGAAACCAAATAAAGCACAAGAATAAACAACCAGAGAAATACCATTCACAGAACTGGACAAACAGCCTCAATTGTCAAAGTATGACCAACAAAATCCAAGTAACAATGTACCACCTAAATTGACACATCAATGAATATGTCACAGACTTGTAGGAGCTGGAATCAAGAAAATTAGAGTTCAAAAGAGCAGCGATTGCTCTTGAAAAGTGCAGAATTGCTCTCAGAATCATTATGAACAAATTGAATGCTGATTTTTTCCCATGATAATGGATTTTGAGTTTTTTTACCTCTCAACAGCTAACGCATAAATCAAATCAGCTGTCAACCAATTAAAGAAAAATTACCAATATCCAGAAAGGAAAGGGGGGTTGTAAATTCCTGACTATAGCACATAAACAGAACTCGTGGTGGTTTCGACATGCACATAGCAAAAATGAACCCACTTTTACCATGACAGTATGCACCATACGAGTAACAATGCAAGAATGAAAAAACTCAGAAGCTCTCAAATGGTTGTTCTCTGCATTTAATATCCAGAGGTTTCTAACGTCAACAAAGCTCTCAAATTTAATACAGAGGACACAAAGGAACACTGCCAGAACCCAGAAGTACGCAAGGTGGTGCAACAGTGAAGCAAAATGTACACCACAACAGCCACATATATGAGGATCTAACAGTTCAGCTTAGTGAATGGTCCACTGAAAGGTATCATTCAGCCGTATTACACAAGACATTTGCACAAAAATCACACATCGAATTTGAAACTTCAGCTTCATTAGCTCAAACAGATGTGTAATGACATGCCAAAAAGAAGTCCCATCCTCCAGGAATTGTTTTTGGCACTGAACTAAATGTGAATGCAGGTATACCGTAGTCCATCCAGGTGTCACAAAGAGACTAGAATACATATAGAACTGCCATGCATGCCAATCTCAGAAAACTACCTCGTTCAAATTAGAGGTCCATTAACATCCAAGGCAGAAAATAAAACACAAAATGCACATACAATCATCCACCGATACTGTCTGATGCTGACAATGTCACAGCCACAGAACAATGATTACTCACATCCATCCATGGCAAGGTGAAGGGAAGAGACTTCACATAATACACAGTGGTATCAACGCTTGACAACATTATGACACATAAGCCACTGGCTTCCATACTTCATGCTACTGATGAAAAATCAAAAGTCCAGCTACCAAAAGAAGGGGAATGGCTTAAGCTTTCGCACAACAACATGCAACCAAGCCAAGAATCCAGGTTCAAACACAACCATTGTAACAACCACAACCGGACCATATTAATCACTTGGTTCCAAGATCATCTGGGAACATCCAACAACATAAACTGCAAGGGCAAAACTTCAAAACCAATCAAAACACAGAATATTTTTCTTGTCAATGTTTGTCCTTATCATATTCAAAAGTGTTAAGTGTTTTTAAGTAACTGACATACTTCTAAAGCATGCATCAGATGCATAATTGCATCTCTGTCAACTGCAATACACCAATAGCAGACAACCACACACCATGACAAACACTAAAATTGCACCTACTGACTTGCTCGACCTGGCTTATGAAATGCACTGCTGCACCAACAGATACTAGAGAGTCATTTTATTTGAAGCTAAAGTCAATAACCATTGATGGTCTTCAAGTATTCTTCTTCTCGATGTAGAGAAAAAGCAGAATGGAAACAATGCCAAGCAAACCAATAAGAAGAGGCAACTGTTCCAAAACCAAACTGAGAGGAGAGATGACCATATTGTTCTCTGGTTACCCCTCAGGAACCTGGAAAAAAACAGACAAAAGATGACCGTGAAAAGTTAAAAGGGATCAGAGCATACCTTGTTGCTCGCCAGTTTTCCTATCCTTTATGAAAGCCACTTCAATGACATCTCCATGCACCTCAAACAATGGGCGTATCTGAGGGACAAGTAATAGGTTATGATGATAACTTCACAATGCCAGGGGTCCACATCAAAATTTTAAAGAAAAAAACTACGATCAAACACCAAAGGAGACATTACGAAAGTGAAAACAATGAAAGATTGGCCAGCAAACCCATAGGAAACATACATGCAGTATATTTTTTGAAACCAGATCCAAGTAACAGGATAAGAAAAGTCACCACAGTAAGTCAATATTTCAAAAGTGCAAAATTCATCAATGGATACTGGGATCTCAGAGTTCAGGTATCATTGCATATTGATCAAAAAGGAAGCACATAAAAAACTATAATGTAGCTTTTCTTAACAAAATAAAAATAACAACCCCAACAAGATTCTGACAGGGAGAAAACCACCGCCAAGGCCACAAGACAAACCATGTTTAATGTTCTGATCAAATTCATATGTCACGTCCAATCTTAGAACTGCCATCCATTTCTTGTATCCCTACAAATACAATACCAACAAAAACAAAAGTATGTGGTATTGGCACCATAGTACTTTCTAGCCAGTAAATATCATTAAGGGAAATATCCATATCATGCCCCATTATCAGTGTTCATTGAAGAGACTTCTGTAATGTCTACATCACATGAAACAATCTAATGGAAACAATTTTGTGACATCCATCTCATAATTCAAACTACTGTATGAACTTCATCCACCACTACATAATTATTTCAAAGAATTGACAGGTAATCCTCTGAATGGCAAATTAATCTTCATCAGCATCACATTACTATAAAAAAAAAAGCACATTGCTTAATGGATTAACAAATTACGTTCATCCTGCACCTAATGATAGATGGTCATCAGACCACACCAAAACGTAAAGTAGCACATTGGTGCATAACAAATCTCAGAATAAATCTTCGAGTATCTAACAAAAGCTGGAACATAATCAAGCTGAAGAAATTACTGATCAGCCTTATTTGTACTTGATATAAACTTGTTTGGATTCTTAAGTTAAAACATATAATAATATAACTTCACAGGTTTCAACTTCCTTCCACAGAAAATCTTTGTATAGCGAAAAGAATCACCATTAGTATAGTTTTCGTCACCATATTTGCTACAAACGATGAGAAAGAATGGCAACCAATGTCCATTATTACTTACATTCCTGTGATTATTATCATTCATTACCTCACTAAAGTCAGAAAAAACTAAAAAAAATAATCTCTTGGGTAACTGCATTTTATGCACGATAACAGAACAGTATTCAGACCAATAAGGCATCTGAATATAATCTAAATTTCAAATGTGCATCTGAAACATATTTCAGTAGCATGTAGCATATACTCAAGTTTATATCAAAAGCAGATTCATGAAGATGAACATAAAGAGTTGCTAACACAAACTGTCGTTGTTTCTGCTGCTGCTGTTATATCATACTCATTAGAAATAAAACAAAGACGAAGCAATAGTGTGGTAGATATAATGAGAGAGTCAATAAGTATCTTACAATAGGAATCAAGAAGAGAACAGTAATGACGACAATTATGGAAGACAATAGATGGTAAAAAAATTCAAAAAATTCACATAACCAACACGAAAAACAACATTGACTTACATCTTCTTCAGTTGCTGTCCTTGGGACTGCTCCAATAAAAAGTTTGGCAAATTTATTCCCACCAGTACGATCTAGATAATATTTGTAAAATAAAATGAAAAAAAGGTTATTGCGAGTTCACAGATATTAATTTTGAGGCGAAAAACAATTATTTACTTGAAATGGTGACAAAAGGACAACGAGAAGTATAACTCCATAAAATCATTCAGGATCCAGATTTTCTGTATTAGAAATTACGATTCTAATTTAGAATATTTCATTGTTTGTGCTGAGCTCTATGGTGTCATATCATATGATACTTACAGAGCATATCACTCATAAAGCCATATGACAGCAATATATGAGATGCAATTCAACTTCGATTATCATTAAATAACAATAGAAAAAGTGACACCACGTATTTTACTTGCATGCACTATAATCAGTTAGCAGTAAGAACTCGAAATGGAGTTTTATGAGAACTCAAAATGTAGTACCACCTCGCCCACATGTTCATATTATATAGTGTATCAATCCTAAAAATAAAAAGAATTCATGAGGAACTTAAGAAAAGCCACAGCACCTGAAGAATTTATCATTCCTGACAAAAATAACAGTAACATGCAATTGCAATTTCCACAAAATATATACCATACGAAATTCTCATACCCTAGCATCATCATCCCAACCGTAATAAGAACTTTTGTTCTTTCTTAATGGCTGGTTCTGATGACCTAACTGTAGTGCATGCCATGAAAGCCTAAACCCGAGTACTTTTTATAATAACTTGCATGAAAATATACAGGATGGTTCATGAGTGTGATTTTTGCATGACGCTTAGCAGGCTTATTTGCACAAGACTTGCTTGCTCCAAAATGTCTTCATCGACTTTAGCCTAAGACAAGATAACCTAACTAGCTCTCACAACATATAAGAAGAAACAACTTGCAATACAAATTTTAAGGGTTCAAAATCTCAAATAATAAATTTTTACTCGGTTTGGTGGTGTTATACTAGATCAACTTACCAAAGGCCAAGGATTGAAACAAATTTTTAAGGACATCTGCTAACGTAGCTAATAAGGGCTTCGACTGTCGACAGAAAGATCCTAAAATCAAATATCATCTTCACCAGGTACCCTCTGCCCAAAAAAAAAAAAGACTTGCAATACAATCAAACTTGTTGAAACAAGGAAGCCCTCCTTATTATCATACACAGTGTCATCAAAGCACCACAAATAGACAATTTTAAAATCACCCAGGCACCTAGTAGGAAGGGTAGACAATTACAAGTCAACAAGCTCAGATGCCTCAACACTTCCAAATGAGTACTAGTTGAATCTGATCGATAAAACATCACTAGAAGTCAACTGATTCTCTGGATGGCATGCCTCCTAACAGTGGGTGTAGATGGATCGGCCACATTTGAGCATAACAAATGATTTAATTTCAGATATCATGAGTGAGAACCCTGACTAGTCGTTGCAAGGGAGAACACAAGATCAACCATGACCAGGCTAAGTAAATTTTCAATGAGCTCAAGAAAAATACAGTAAAGCCACAAAGAGGTTCTGCTTGCAGAATGTAACGGTGATCACGACGTAGTCGGTTTACTCTCATTCTTGAAAAGATCCGAAAAGCTAAAAACCCTCAAGATTCATTTACCTACCGTGAAGTGCCAAAATAACGGCTGGAAAAAATAATTAAATTGCCACCAAGAGCGGGGGGAGGGAGAGGGGAGAGGAAGATTCCGAGAAAGGAAGGAAGATCGTGGTTAGCAAGTCGAAACCAGCCAATAACTGCCCGACCAAACCAAAAAAAAAAAAAAAAGCCCTAATAGAATGAAAGAAAGACTGGCTCGAACCCTAACACGGTGAACGAACGACGGTAAGTACAGTTTTCGAAAAGAAAAAGAGAGGATCTTTGAGCTTACCCGGAGAGCCACTTCGACCGGAGAACCCGCGCCTAGGGCCGCCCACGGACACCGGAGGGCTGAAGCCGCCGGGGTCACCGCCTCGGAAGCCGCCGCCCGGAGGGGCGGGAAGGTCCTGAGAGCCGCGGTAGGGATGGTAGCGGCCGCCATCGCCTCCGCTTCCGGCGCCACCCCTGGGATAACGGGGATGCCGCTCCGTGGGGCTGTCGGAGGACCATCGGGAGGCCATCCGCCGCCCGCCGCCATCGCCGAACCGATCTCCGGAGCGGTCGTCGAAGCGGTCGCCGCGGTGCCTGTCCATGGGTACAGCTAGGGTTTGCTCCTCTTCGAACCCTAGGCCGTCAGCTATTCCGAAAGGGGCGAAGAGAGGAAGCAAAGATTCGAAGAGGACCAGCGGCCTTTTGGTTTGGACAAGTAGTACCGTTTTATACACGACACGCCTTGTCGGTTTCGTCCAACCCGACGCTCCGTCGCATGTTGAGGTGAACCGCCTCGTCTCTCGGTCTCATACAGATACGAGTTGCCATCGGTGCACGCGCGTGGCACGTGAGCCTCAGACTTGTATTGTTATCTCGAGAAGACTCGTCGACGAGCGTGCGTGCGTGCGTCGCGGAGAGAAGGATCGGGAAGACCGAAGGCGGAGAAGCGTCCACGGTGACATATTTCACGCGACGGTTGATTGGAAACAAATCAAAGATCACACCAACACGCCCAACAAGCCCGGACGAGAGCAACCGCCACCCTGTGAAGCAAGCAACGGTTAGATGATGTCGCACGTACATATTACTACCTCACTCGCAGGCCACGAACATCCACGCAAGTTATTCCACAATATTTAACAAGGACGATGTAACAGTTGCAAGATCCAAGTCTTCCAAATTTTGGCAACAAGCAAACCACACCGTAATTAAAAACAGTGAAGGCAAAAAAAGCTTCCTCAAAGCGACCACGACTGGATTCTCCTCCGTATCCTGAATGAAGCACCGTCACCAAGCAGACTCCACTCTTTTAAGTCACCTTAGAGACTCCATTTCTGGGACCGACATCTTGCGGATGGCCGCCGTTAACTTCTTCGACAGTCGTGTACCGATCTTGCTTGAGATTTTTCCACAGAATCAACCACAATTGATTTCTCGACCTTCAGCCTGGTGGCGTCGATGCATTCTGGGAAAGGAAGAGGGCATATGAGTACATTGATCATTCTGGCATAAAAAATATATCTGCATACACCACAAAATAAAAGAAGCCATTGGTCAAAAACATCAGATATATGTTGTCAAGTCATAATAAACCATTATACTAAATTTTCAAATCAAGAGAGCGTGTATAATACATAAAACTAATTTTTAAACTATGGAAGGCATCAGCTATTAGACCAAACTAATTTTTAAACTGATCCAGGTAGAAAGACTTGGACCGGACCAGATGTGGAGCCAAAAACATATGACTGTCCTTCATGAACTCCATGCACAAACTTTAGTACCCAGATCCACACAACTCTAGGCTGATGTAGTCGTGGTTAAACTATACATGGATCCAAAGCAGAATAACTATTATAAACATAGGGCCAGAAAACCACATTAATGTGTTGTTCTACAAATTATGAAAAATTCAATGACACCATTATCACGATCTAAACAACACTGCTTCCAAAAATTGTTAGTAGAAGCAAATTTATGTCTTCAAGAAAAGCATCATTAACTTCATCAACAAGAAAAGGATAAAAAGAAAATAAGTGAAATGCCAAAGAAACAGCTAGTCACAAATATTATAAACATTAGCAGTGAAACTAATTTTGGTGCTTCTTTGTGTAAGAAGTGGATAATAAAGAATTATCCAAATCTTAAACCACACGTGGCTCTAGTCATAAAGCATATTTGATTAAAAAAAACATTAATAGCCGGCCTGCCATCAAAACTAACATGCTGATATATCATGACCAGAGTCAAGGTTCTATGAACGTAATATGCTACGGTTCACAAACCCAGCAATTCAAATAAAAGAAATCCCGAGTGTCATGCAGGAATAACATAATAATAGAAGAGGCAATATAGCTTGTAAAGGATAAAAAAACAAGTCTGATTAAACTAACACAGTTAAATGTGTTTCATAGCAATCATCTCAGCATGGAGTTATCTAATAGACTGACTAACAATTCTGATATGTTTTGCCCCTTTCTCTTGAAAGAGGAGTTGCTCAACGAGGTTCTACCGGTACGAGATGGCAGATCTAGATATCGTTCCTTTCACATGACTATAAAATAACTAATGATTGATATCAGAACAACATCAAGCCTCGATTTCATATGAAACCTATATAAGTGGAAAATATAAAAAGTTGAAGCATCAACACCTACCAAATTCAAGGACCAAGAACCTGCACCGCTCCCGTGACCATGTTCAAACATAAACTCGACGAAGTTAAATTCTGCAAAGGTGGGATGAAGTCAATAGTCCCCAGGCTGCAGGCCACTCATTGTGAAAGATCGTCATCCATTGCTAAAACATAAAACCTAAAATTAGACAAAGGTAGGGAAGTTTCTGATGAACATTATAAAATTAATTACCGATAAGAATTTCGTTACCAGTAACCATCTTCATAAAGTTTCACACAAAGTATGAACCAGACCAAAGAGATTGTGCGTGACAATTTTCAGGTGGCAGAGTGCGCTGTGGATTTGATTGCTGAAGCTTCTGCCCATTATACGCTTTCAGTTGCTCAAAAAGCTGGAAATCATGCCATTTTTGCTCATCAACCACTTGGGTCTGCACATTAGAAACTTGTTTCCCAGGAAATGGGAAGCTGGAAACGCCGGTAAAGGCAGTAGAACTGGCTGTATTAACATACGGAAGCCTATATGTAATTTGATCAAAGGAGTTTTCTATTTCCATGCCTTTGGATGATGATGATCGACAACCATCTAGCCAGCTGTAATCATTGATCTCAGGCAGTTGTTCCTTTGCACTAGAATTAGGATTTGCTCCATCCTGTTGTTTTGGAGAAAAATGCCTAAATCCGGGAGGTGGCCCAAAGTGCCTAACGGGCCGACCAACAGGGTTTTTCCTCGATGGTGGCAAGGCTGAAGAGAGTCTCATAGCCATGCCATCAGCTGTTGCTTCTGAAGGCAATATGGTATCAAGTGTAGATGGAAACACAACTTCTGCAGCTTTGATCTGACCAGAAGGTGCACTGTTGGCGCCCAAACTAACAGCAGAAGAAAATAGAGGTGATAATGAACTAGGCTGCAAGTTACTTGAGCCTTCTTGCAACATCTGCTTGTTCAAGTAACCATTTTCTGTTATGTTCATATTTTTCAGTTCATCAGACAAGATTGTTTCTTGCTTTGTAAACCATCTGGTGGTGTCTGAATTTACAAATTGCAAAGGTAGCTGCTGTGAGACATTATTGGTTGATGGATGCAGTTTCGAACTCACATTTGATACTGCTGACATCTGAACACCATCAAAATCTGCAGAAAAATGCCGAGCATGTGTCGTCCAATCGGTTGCAGAAGATGCTTGTCCGGGGTTGACAGAGTCACAAGCAGTCATCGGTGAAGCAGATATATCAGGATACTTTTCAGCAGTTGTAGGCTTAAAGACAATTTCCTCCTCCTCTTCTTCTCCTCCCATATATAATTCTGCGTTGGTTTGTGACACTCCAAGATTAGATGTTTGTGGTGCTGCCCCGGATACATTCTCAAATTGACTTTCCTGTTTCACTACTGCCAGATCCAACGAATATGAAAAGGTAGAGTCCGTTGGTCCTTCAAACACTGGAGGCTCTGTACCTACTACAAATTTCTTCAGGCTAGGGTCGATATATATTCTCTGCTGGTCAACTGAAACAATATTAGTAAGGGCCCGTCCAGCTGCCAGAATCCTTTCAACACGTGATACTTTGTCCTTGTTGCCTCCGTCATTCATGTAGGCATGCTTCTTCGAAAAATCCAAAATGAGCTGTGCTGGCACTAAGGGTCCAAATCCTCTCAACTCAAAATCCTCCCATAGTGCAAGCCTATTCCCAGTTTCTCCTTCATCATAACTACTCATGTTTAAAAAGCAAGTTTCATTCCCCTCACCATCGACAGACACAAGTCCTGTCTCAATAAGTTTGTTCATAAATGGAATAAATTGAGTCCAGAAGAATGATCTTGCACCCGCTTGTTTTTCCTCCACATCAAAACCTGTTGCTACATCTGGATGAGATGCCAGCCACTCGATGAAAATCAGAATAGCCGGCAAGAGGCAGCTCGATGCAGCATCATGCAGCGCTATACATCTCTTGAGGATGTATCCAACGAACTCAAAAGCAGAAGTAAATGCATGCTGCAGCAACACGGTACGCTGCAATGTCTGGTTTTCGGACTCCCTTTTCGCATTGTGTACAGTGAATATCAGAATTGCAACAAGCCTCAAAATGGTCAACGCATTTTCCGTAGTAGCTGGACCAAAATTAAGCACATCTTCGGGACCAGAAGAAAGAAGCACATTCAGATCTTTGGTCACTGAAGAAAATACTTCTCCAAAAGTTTCCAAGCTGTTGAATTCAGCCAGAAAAGTAAATTTAGCATAATGAAGTCTTACCAGTAGGAAACTAATCAGATCAAATACCTTGTCCGTGTGAAAAGGATTCCATGAAGACGAACAAAACGAGTGGCAAAGGCTTTAAATACTTGTGACATGGTCAACTCTTGGTCTTTGGTGGAAGTAGTTTCAATCTTACTGTCTTTGGGAAGGAGTTTTGTATCACTTCTCCCTCTACCTCTCCCAGCTGAGCGTGCAGGCAATCTTCTGCTTGAGGTAGTTTTCGTATTACTAGGCAGCAGAGAGTAACTTTGTCGATTCTGCAAACAAGTGTCAGTAGAAAACATAAGATCAAGACAAAAGGAGCATATATGAAAACATCAAATACAATCAATGACACGGGTCTTTAAACTTTAAACATTATCATATACAACAGCAGACAATCATATATAAGTAAATTTAAAAAATGTATAAGCCCGTAATTTGTTATTGACAAGATCCACACATTCAAGAATATAAATTTCAAAAAAGATCAAACCTTCACATGCAAGAACTATTAAAAAGAACAGGTGATTCAAAATCTATATTGAACTGGGTTCAGTGATACAGAACTTTCAAAATCGTGTGTGAACTTCTTCAAAAAAACACTGTATCTGTAGCATGTTCAACTAGTTATGCAAATTGCACTCCTCGAAGACCATTAATTGTGCAAAAATTTGAAACATAAATCACATGTTCAAATTCACATGAATCAACGTTCTAAATAATCATTCACTTTACAGGAAGGAAAGAGAAAAGGCAAATCTTCCAGTTTGCTAGAAGGCTACTATCGTGAAATACAATCTATGATCCCATAGCCAAGTAAATATTTGTGCAGTAAATGGTACCACCATCATAGGCCAAAGAAATAATCTACCAAAAGGAACCAGAGGCAGCCAAAAGGTTCAATGTGATATCACCGAACCGACACAACAGCATGACAGATAACAATGCCGACAAACAAGGCTCTCCGCAAACCTTTATTCAGAGCTACCAAGGGCATCTATCATCGCGACAGTGTAAGACTCAAAGTTACTGATATTAATCTATCATCGCAATTAATCCATATACTCATGTCAAATTTATCTGAACTAGATAAGGAACAGAACATGATAAAAGCGTGCACCAAGTCGTGGAAAACACAACAGAATACAAATTACATAACCTTGCCAAGTTGGTGCACCAAGTCAAAAGATACCTTCTCAAAAGCAATGATCAAGTTATCTCTTGCTGTTGAAAAGGGGATTTCCACTGCCAAACTTCTAAAGTACCGGTAGACTGCCAACAAGTCATCTCCCGAGTAGGAAGCAAGTATTGCTAGCTGCGACAATGAAATTTCTCAGAAAAAATGAGAAAAGAAACATGATGCGAACAATAAAAACATAAGCAGTGGATGACAGTAGATGCCCTAAAGAGATAACACATGATCCAAACCTGATGATGTGGATTGCCACTGAAAGGACAAAGAGAAGATGCCTGCATGTAGTAACTTGAAGCAGCCGAATAATCACAACTAACGGAGTCACCCTCTCCATAAAGTCCTTTGTAACGAGCAAGGTCTCCCAAATATATCAGACAACGGTGACAAGACATAAGCCCTTTTTTCATGTCAGCAGATTTCTTTTCATCTTTTGTCAAAACAATTTCAGTCTCAATGCCCTCATTAAAGTAGCTCAAAGGCAGGCCATATCTTGCCCTGATCTTCAATATCAGGTCATGGTAAAATCCAGTAGCTTCTGTCAGGAAGCTTCTAAAGACGGAACGGAGTTTCTTGATTTTATCAGGCCGGACGAGAACTTTCCCACCAGATGACGCATTTGATCCAGCAGACACTGCAGCATTAATGTGCTGCCTGAACTCCTCGATTCTTCTATAGTGCAGTTGCCAAAGGACAAACTCTATATCATGCTTTTCAGAAAAATCATGATCTTCAAGAATCATAGTCTCATAATTCTCACGCATCTGAAGCCAAGCGTTAGGGTCTGAAGGAAGTTTTGACTTTGCCGACCTTCGCAGTCCATTTTCCAGTTCAATGTTCTGAAAAGAGAAAAAAAATTGCAAATTAATGAGTACAATAAGGCAAGCTCCAAACACTTCCATCGAGAATAGAGATTTCAACCCTCCACAAAAAAAAATAATAATAATAAAGAAAATAGAAGAGACCATGAGTGGTATAATGCTGGTCCACGAGGATATGGAATAATTTATAAGCTTCATAGTGAAGTTACTAATTCTTATCTAATGTGAGGTTAGATTGATTTGTATCTAAGAAGGCTGACCTAGTGACTTAGTTTTGCCATCTTGGATAGCAGTGTAAAAGAAGCATTTATCCGATATACATGCAAGAAGAAAATAACATGTTTACCTATTCTAATATATTGACAATATATGGCAATTCATGAAAACCTATTTTCACACATTTAGTTAATGTACGAATAGAGGTCCGGAATGTACCAAGCAAAGGAAAAAAAATATTAGAAGCCCTAAAAAATTACCAAAATAGAAAAGAAAATAAGGACAAGTTGTAAAACCTTCCTTCTAATGCAAAGACTATGCAGACACTTGTTTGACTCCTCGTCGAGGTCTAAAAGAATAAATGAGATTAAAGAGGTATTTACGAGTTGGCCAGAGAACAGGGGTAACTAAACCTTTAAAATATTTAAGTTCTTAAACAACCTTTCTAATTAACACATGAAACAGAGAAAATGATCACCATAATTACTATGGGAAATAACAAACTTCCAAAATGCTTCTTGATAGATGATATCGTTGCATTGACGCATGCGCTAGAATATGTTACAGACATGGATCCAATTGTTCAATTCAGCAATAAGACAAAATGGAGATACGAGAACACCTGGAAAATAATTCTTTCGTGAAAAACTAGATTGTACTTATGTGGTAAAACTGTGAGAATGTCAAATGCTAAGAACTAAAGTTCATAAACAGCCTTAGGCGAACAGAAGATTCATTTATTGTATTATTATGGAGTTTGATAATGAAACAGCATAATTAAAAAATATTATGTGTCCTGACTCATATACACATGGTTACATTCCGACAATGCTTGTGAGTGTAGATGGGAATCCATGTTACAATGAGGAAAAAAAATAGAAATGTAATTGCAGATACCATGGTAAAGCAGGAATCATTTGCAAGTTCATACCTTTTCAAGAAGCCGTTGCGCAAGCTCCCAAGATGAGGGAGAAGACGACCTATCCATCGGAACAGTCATCATCCATCAAATACACACAAAGTTCTCCCTGTAGCAGAAAGCATATGTCAGATTCAGACCAATGAATGCGTCTCTAGGCCAACAAATCCATCTAAAAAAAGATGAACGACTTAAATTATGAAACGAAAGAACAAAAGGCACAAAGATTACTAATAAAGAAAAGAATATAATTGCCGGCACACGAATTATCATCGTACCCAGTTATTAATCCCCGATCGAAGGGACAAACAACCAGAGGCCATCAACGTGCCCCCTTCCCTATATCCCAATTTTCGTCCAACCCCCTAATACCTCCCTCCCAAACCCTAACCCTAACGCTACAGACCGACCGAACCCCTCGATCGATCCAAAGCTCCTCGACACCAAAACGCCGATGCGGATTCACGATGAGACAGATCAATCCGCACAATCTCGCCGCGAGAGCGTCCAGATTCAACGGATCCCCACGGAACCGAACCCCACATAAACACGCAGACGATCACAGGGACCCGGACAGCGCCTGTAGGTCTTGATTCAAGACCTATCAATTTCACCAAGATCGTAGGTATACGTCAAGAAGGAGCATACCTGACCGCAGAGATCCAAGGCGAGCGAGCGAGCGAGCGAGCGAGAGAGGGGGGCGAAAGGGGCAAAGGTTTTGCCCTGAGGCGGAGTTTGCCGTCAAAGAAGGGCGACGAGACGACGACCGCCTATTTATATCATGGGTTATATTTATTTAATTTTATCGGATAACTAAACAAGACACGGCCGCCGGCTCCATTAAAAACACGCCCCCTTTTTTATTGTTTTATTGTGTTATTTTTATTTTTAAAAAAAGTTAATGATGGGGTTGTTTTATTGTGTTGATTTTTATGAAAATTAAAAAAATAAATGATAAGATAAATTTTGCCTAAATGGTTTGGCTCAACCACGTTTATTTTGTTGAAAACTCGAAAAAAATAAATCAAACAGACGAAAAGTAAGATAAACTTAACCTTCTATATTATATTATAGGGTTTATAAAGTTCATAAATATGAATCTTTTTTTTTAAGAAATCTCTTCGAGAACTAATAAATATTTAATTTTTTTTTCTTGATACAATGAATCTTTCTTTTATTTAAATTAATCTCTTTATGATATTTGAATAAGTTTATTTCTAACACATTTGTTGTGCTCCAAATCTCTCGCTCTTAAATGACGAGTCTCATCTTTCAATCAATAAATTCGAGTCATAAAACTCTCTATCATGAAATAGTGAAGACTATATAATAATAATTTATTATAAATTTCTTTTTGAATCGGTGGAAATAAAGAAAGAGACAAGTGCTGGAGATGAACCATGCGATGTTAAGAGTTGTTCTAATTCGAGTGTTCATCTCGATTGATAATAGCCACAAAACAATAGATTTGGGATTAAAATAAGATAATTAATCTTATCTATTATCAAGAATCAAATTGATCAAAAAGTGAGTGATCCAAAAGATATAAGTTTGATTGCATCGAGATGATTCGATAAGATGATGAATATTTTTAGTGTTGGAGTTGTGCACGCATTACACAATTGATAGGCACGCGTGTACAATCCATACCAAATACCTACTAAAGTCATGCTACATTAAATATCCAAAGTTTCTTATCCTTTATCATCTCCGTACATGGCCGACATTGACATATTATGTTATATTAAATCTCTAATTCTTAATTTTTTATTTAATATATATTTTCTTTAATACCTCATGTCTCACAGTGGAGTTTGTATTATTAGGTATCGAGCGGCACTAGGAGGGGAGAGTGAATTAGTTGAGCGGATAAATATGATAAATTTTTGATGATTTAAAATAACTTTTGAAAACTTTATACGTTGAAAATAACATTTCGTTTGAAATCGTTTCCATTGTATTTTAACTTGAAAGCATATGTAAAAATGAGACAATGAAGTAGAGCATCAAAGTGAATATGGTTTGCTGTAATGTAAATGATAATAAGATAAACGTAAACCGATTTATAGTGATTCGATCATACGACCTACATCCACTGTCGATTCCTCTTCACTTGAGGCCACCGGCTTTTCCACTAGCTATCCTCCTTCCAACTGGCGAGGATAAACTCCCTTACAGCACCTCTCATTTTGACGGGCTTAGGAGATAACCCTTATAAGGCCTCTTACCCCTTTCTTGGACTAGAACACACTCAAGACTTAGAGGAAAGATTTTGACACTTTCAAGAGAGTTTCCCCTTCTTTTTTTCAGTTCTTGGCCTACTTTCATCCATGAATGAGAGGGGTATTTATAGACATCAAGAGGAATTCCAAATTTAAATCTCTTTCGTTGTTCCCGGTGTTGGCGGTGCCACAACCTATCAGTGGCGGTGCCACCGCCTGTCAGTTGTCAAACTGACAATGTACTGGGCGGTTCCACCACCTAGCCTTTCTGGTGTTGAGCAGTACCATCACCCCAGTCTAGGTGGTGCCACCGCCCATGCACTCGGCTACTGGGCGGTTCCACCGCCCAGCTTGTTCCAGCTCACTGGTTGAGCCTTGATCTCGGCCCAAACCAGTCTGAAACAAGGCCAAATTCACCCCTACTTGGTTTATAGGATTAACACCTAATTTTAAACTAAATTATGTACTAACTACGAAATTAAAGATATTTTCTAAGTTATTACAAAGTCCAACAAGTCAAGACTTCTTCCGGCGAGCTTCTGACGAGCTTCCGGCAAACTTCCATCGGTCTTCCGACGAACCCTCGGAAACCATTCTGCGGACTCCCGGTAAGCTCCCAAATTTCACGATGATCTTGGTGAGTTCCAAGGAGCTTCATTGGCAAGCTCTGTGAACTTCCGACAAACCTTCCAGTGAACTTCTGAAAACCCTTCGATAAGTTCCCAACTCGTTCTCAGCCTAGTTCCGGAAGCACTCCCAACGAATCTTCGGACTTCCGTCGAACTCTCGAACTCCCAACGATCCATCACACTTGTCTTCCGGTACTTTATTTAGCTTTATGTCTTCATCATCATCGTAGTTAATTCTGCACACATACAAATAAAACTCTACTTCGATCTAGATAATTATTATGACGTGAATTGACATTCAGTTGCCCGGCACGTTATTGGTCGACGCTTCGTCCGATTCTTCGGCACATCGTCCTCTCTTGGGATCTGTTGCCCAATTGGCGGTTGACCTCCGCAACCCTTATATCCTTGGCGTAATACCTCTTCTTGGCCCGATGCCGACGTACAAAGTCTTCTGTCGATTGTCGATCGAACCTCCGACTCGACATCCAATATCCTGACGTGATCACTTCCGACGTAATGTCAATTCCTCCAGCATCAACTGTCTAATCCTGATCGATAGTAGACCTACGTAACTCAAAATATAGTTAGATCACAAAATACAATCAATTAGTTTCATCATCAAAATCCGAGATTCAATAGTTATTTGACACGAGCCAAGTGCTAAAGGGGTGGAACGTGCTTGCCCGTCAACACATCAACGTGCAGCTCTTCCTTGCCCCACCGATGACTTGGATCTCACGTAGCAAACGTGTGTCAATCGGTATTATATTTCTTATCATTTATTTTCAATCAAAGACATGCTTTGGGATCCTTAAGAGTTAATTTATGTTGATGACTAGTGAACATATTTTCATACCGGTTATGTCAGAGAGGGACGATTGAGGGTAGGGCACGTCGTCTGTCGAGGTAGGTGCTCGAAATGTTAGGCCACGTTGTCAAAAATTAATGCTCTCTATAACTAAGCATGTGACCTATTCTGAAATTATAACTAATTATGACGAATCTCTAGGGATCGATAGCGTGAATGATGGGAAGCTGAGAGGATGGGTCTAATCATCATATACCAATGGTTGACTCGTGTGATTTCTTTGAGGATTGTATTTCGACTGGCTATTGCATAAGGGAACGGTGAGAGCTCTTGTGTGTATGTCGATTTCAAGTAACGACTCATAACTAGGCGATTCAGCAAAGTAATGCCTATGTCATTGCTTCCCTATTAAGCCTTATTGGGCTTTTCTGAGGAGTTGAGATAAGCAGACGTTGGTGGACCATTTTTGTGAGTTGCTTATGCTTTTGCTTAAGTGGCTTCTTCGGCCTAGGTGGTAGGGTGAGTTGGCAGCACTGTTATTTTTCCTATCACGACCTAATCTTATAACTATACCCAACTGACTTCAAGCAAACATCATGACTATTCTGACTGCTCATCCAAGCAATTGGATTTGTTGACCGTGGTACTTCCTATCACATCACTTTTTATCTATAAAATTTATCCATTTACATCGACTATTGAAGTAATGAAGATATCATCATTGGTAACAATAATCAAATCCCTATCACTCACACTGGTTTTGTATTACCTAATTCATATATAAATACTTTTACATTCGATGATATTTTGTGTGCATCTCATATAAAAAAGAATCATATTTTTATCTCTCAATTATATAAATAAAATAATACTTTTATTTTTTTTACCTCATTTATTGTAAAAAATCCTAACATGGGGCATCCTTAGTTTGAGGCTAGAATAAAGATAATATATACGAGTGATCATCACTTCACAAATCATCTAACTAATGCTTTAGTCATACGTCATCCTTGTAGAATTATTACTCGTTGTGATGCTTGACTTAGTAATAAAAGTTTCATATCAAACTCCAAACGATTTGAAATTATTTGTACTGTTGTTTATGGTCTTGCATCGATCACTTTTTTTTGATAATTTTATATTTTATATCTATCCTTTCAAACATAAATATAATATCATAATTTATATTTATTTTTTAAAAGATATCAAGAACTTCTTTCAATCTACTATTGGAATAATTTATGTTGATAGAGGAGATGAATATCAAGTTCTAAAAATTTATTTCTCATCAAACGGTATACAATATATCTCATAACTGCACACACCTAAACTATTTGGCTCTGTCGAACAAAAATACTAACACACGAATGAAATTAGTCTCACATTAATACACCAAGACTCAATACCACCAAGCTTTTGGTTGACAATCTTACAAACTATGGTTTACCTCTTTAACCATATACTTTGTAATCATCGATAATTTCTCCCTTAACATAAATTAATTATTATAAATAATATATTATTTTATTATTAAGTTTGTGTATTATAATTAAGAAAATAATTAAATCTGATCTTCCTAATAATGCGGATAAGTTAGGAATCTTACTAATCAATTAGATTATTAATCAATTTATTTCCTAATAAGTGATATGATTTTTAGAAAGTAAATAGTTTACATTCCATTTTTTAAGTATGAACCATTATAAATGAATATTATGTTTCTATATTTATGTGTAAAAGTAAAATAAAAATAAATTTAATATAAAATTAAATATTTACTTGCCTTTTGGGGATATCTCATTTTTAAGGGTGCTCCTCTTCCCTCATTTCTCACCGAGCATGACAATGGAAGAATTGAGGAGAGGGCTTTTCGAGGAGATGATCTTGAGGAAAGGATAACCAATGAGATGTAGGATCCTTTCTTTTTTAGTTTACTTTGATTTATATTTTGAAATCTTGATATTGGAATTATTATAATTTTATGATGCATAATAAAGTTTTAATTTTAAAATTTTATGATTAATAAATAATGATAATTGATTCGTGATATTAGAATGATTATTTGATTGATATTGGTCTCTTAAGCTTAAGTAGGTTTTAATATTGATTTAACTATTAAAATTTTTATTTTTAGATTAATGATTCTAACTTATTTAATTAGATATATATGTGTTTTAAGAATTATGTATGAATTTTTATGATTTAATTAGTTTTAAATTTAAGATTATGAATTTAAATTCTTTAATTCATGAATTTAAGTTATTATGTGATAATTTAGATTTTTGAAATCTAATTTGATAAGAGGAGTCTAATTGGGGTTTGACTTGAGTTAAGTTGATATGTTAGATTAGATCGACTCAGCCCATGTGGTTATGTACGATTAAGTCTATGTGGTAGGTACAATCAACTCATGTGACTAAGCATGACCCATGTGATAGGGTATGACCTAACCCAAGTGGTTAGGCATGACCCAACCATGTGGCTAAGTACGATCAAGTCCATGTGACTATATACAACATAGCCCATATGATAAGGTACGACCTAATCATGCGACGAAGCATAATCCGACTTATGCGACTAGGTATGATCCAGTCCATATGGTCAAACACGACCCCAAGTAATGTATCTAAGCATGACCCAACTCGCGAGCAAGCATGATCCAGTTCAATGGTAAAGCTTAGCCCAACTTATGAGTGAGGCTTAGCCTAGTCCATAAAGTTAGTTGATTATTATCACATAGTATATATAAAAAAAATTTAAAATAAAAAATTATTGAGGAAAACTTTATTTTCTTATATAGAGAGCTTTTCTTTTCTTTATTCATCCTTAATAGTAAAGGGATTTGGGAGAGGATTTCTTGAGAAAGGATCCCCGAGAAGAGATAAGATCATCTAATTTTTTCATTACCAAGTTTTATTTATATTTTAATAATAGTTCTAATTTAATTAATTATATAGATTTATGTTTCAAGAAATTATACATGAATTTTTATGATTTAACTAATTTTAAATTTAAAATCATGAATCTAAATTAATTAATTTATAAAAATAGATTTAAGATTAATTATTAGTTTATAATATTTTAAAAATAATCCTAAAATTAATATAATATAATTTAATAAGAGAGGTCAAATTAGGTTCTGGCTTGAGTTAAGTTGATTGGATAATCCAGCCCATGTGGCCAGGTATATATCAGCCCATGAGACTAAACTTGATCCAATCTATATGGTAAGGTATGGTTCAGCCCATTTCGTTAGATACGCCCTAACCAATCAAGCCAATTATAGCTTAATCTATATGATTATGCATAACCTAACTCATGTAGCTAGGTTCTGTGTAACTCATATGTCCAAGTATGACTTAGCTTACATCGTCAATCATGACCCGATCTATATAGTTAGATATCACCTAACCCATGTGGTTATTCATAATCCAACCCACACTAAGTATGGCCTAATTCATTAGTAAGACTCAACCAACTCGGGAGTAAGGCTCGATCTTGCCCATGAAGTTAAACCCGCTCAACTATATGATTGATGCCAAACATATTGTCACTCATCTTTCCAACTCGTTATACCTCAACCTTGTTGAAATGAATTGAAAAAAATAATGGATTGATCAATGCAGCTTGACAAAGCCTTATTTATACATAGGAAGAGAGGAGGAAGAGAGGATTTTCCTCAACCGTCTACCAAGATTTCCTCGTGCGGTTGAGGAAATCTTATCTATTAACATGCCCCCGCAAGATCAAGCTCCTGTCAAGGACACTGATCTTGGACCGATGTAATGAAAATAATTTACGAGCGAGAGACTTCGTAAGTGAGTCTGCTAGTTGATCAGCTGTATGTACGTGAGAAACACGTAGTTGATGTCTGATAACTTGATCTCGTACGAAGTGGAAGTCAATGGCAATATGCTTTATGCGTGAGTGAAATACTGGATTGGCACATAAATAGGTAGCTCCAATATTATCGCAAAGATATTGTAGGAGGACAGTAGAGTTGACGTTGAGTTCCTTGAGCAGATTTGTGATCCAATTTATTTCAAAGTAGTAGCCATGGCAATGGCACGGTATTCACTTCGATTGTGGATCGGCAATCGTCTTTTGTTTCTTAGAACTCCAACCGATTGGATTAGCTCCAAAAATATAATATGCCCAGGCACGTGGATGTTCTATCATCATAATTTCCCGCCCAATCAAGATCAAAGAAAGGCATGAAGTTGAAGCGAGGTGTGTTTGCGGAAAAAGAGGCCATGATTTAGAGTCCCCTTAAGATATCGCAAAATTCGTTTGACCGCAGACCAATGTATTGTAGATGGTCGATGCATGAATTGTGACAATTTATTGACTGCAAATGAAAGTCTGGACGTGTGAGAGCCAAGTATTGTAAGGAGCCAAGTACTTGCCGGTATTGAGTAGAGTCCGTAGCAGGACTTCCATCACAAAGTTTCAGTGACTCACTAGTAGAGAGGGGAGTGGCAACCTCTTTAGCATCCTGCATATTTGTCTTTGATAATAAATCTTGAATATACTTTCTCTGTGATAGAAAAAGACCTGAAGAGGTGAATGTAGCTTCCACTCCTAGAAAGTAGCTCAAGGTACCTAGATCTTTGAGAGAGAACCGAATGGCTAGTTGCTTTAAGAATGTCTGGATTTCCAAAAGATTATTTTCTGTGACAACAATATCATCTACATACACCAAAAGATATATAGTGTTTTCATGATGTTGTCGTAGGAATAACGAGGTATCAGATTTGGGATTGAGAAAACCCATTGATGTTAAAAATGTGCCAAGTTTATTATACCAGGCTCTTGGAGCTTGACGAAGTCCATAAATAGCCTTTTTTAGTTTGCAGACATGCCTTGGATATTGTGGATGAACAAAGCCAGGGGGTTGCTGCATGAAGACATCTTCAGATAGAGTCCCCTGTAAAAAGGCATTGTTAACATCCAATTGTCGATATGCCACCTTTTGAGATAGCCAAGCTCAAGATAAGTCGTATTGTTGTTGGTTTGACAACCGGGCTGAATGTCTCTGTGAAGTCAACACCGGTCGTTGATGAAACCCTTTGGCAACTAGACGTGCTTTATATCTAGCAATAGATCCATCTGGGTTCCGCTTAATTCGAAAGACCCATTTACACCCGATGATGTTTTGTGTGTGAGAAGAGGGAACTAGGGTCCATGTAGAGTTATGAAGAAGAGCATCATATTCTTCACACATTGCTTTACGCCAGTGTGGAGATTTTTGCGCTTGATTAATTGTGGTGGGTTCACTGACTTCAAGGGAAGAGTTTGTTGTGGCATGTAGATCAAGAACTTGACGTGGTTTAACAATACCACTTTTGGAGCGTGTTATCATATGATGACTAGGAGCTACTGTGAAGTGGTAGGTTGAGTTGTTGGCATAGTCGGTGGTGAGGCATTGAGATCAAGTGGACTAGTCTGCTTTGCACTTCAACAACACCGATGATGTGGTGAGGGTATTGGTGAAGAGGGATTGGAGGGATAGGTAGGAGGTGTTGAGCAGGAGGAGTGTCTTGACGACCGGGAGGGTTAGGATTGGATGGTGTTGTGGGAGGTTCATGTGACGGGGTTGAGGAGATACTCCAGTGACGTGTGTTTGTCGGAGTAGCTTGCATGGTAGAGTACTCATGATTTTGAAAAGGAAAAGAAGACTCCACAAAAATAACATGACGTGACAGAAAGACTTTTTGGGTGTGTGGCTCGTAGCAACGAAAAACATTATATTCAAGAGAGTATCCAATAAAAATACAGGGCTTAGATCGCGGTGTAAGCTTATGTGAGGCATAAGGACGTAGCCACGGATAACATAGACAACCAAAGACTTTGAGTTTGTGAAAGTTTGGAGGCTTGTGGAATAGTTTCTCAAATGGTGACTTGTATTATAAGACTGGAGTGATCAAACGATTAATGAGATAGACAGCGGTTTGAAAGGCCGCTGTCCAAAAAGGTGATGGCAACGAGGCCTGATGTAGAAGTGTGAGCCCAGTTTCAACTATATGTTGATGTTTGCGCTCAGCAGAACCAACCAATTGGGGAGTATGAGGAGGTTGATGATGAAGTCATTTGATGATACGATGGCGTCGGCTTCGATGGGTCGTAAGGAGAAGGAAACCGCTGTCACCCCGCCCGATTTGCTTTATGCAGAATGGGCGTCGAAGACTCAACCGGTGCAGATCGCACCGTTCGATGGAGTTCGGCGGCAGAGGAGATCAGTGGCGCTGTCCTGTTTGCGTCACACCGCACGCTCGTTGCGGCGGTTTGAAGAAGCGACAGCGTCAATGGTCGCCGAGGATCCTCCGGATGCTAGACAGCCGCCTGCCTACGCTGCCCCCTCACCTGCTGGTGGAAGCAGAGAATGCTCTGCCTCCGTCGAGAAAGAGGCTGGCAGAGGTGGTGGCCGCGCCTCGTCTCACTTCCCACCTGTTGGTCGGCGCGAGAGAGTGTTGCGAGCTCTCTCTGGGGAAAAATGGGAAAGGATTCCCTTGCCTCTGTTCCCAGCCTACCGCCACTCCTTGATTCCAACGTTGCAGAGTGCTCGCCTCTGCAGAGAAAGGGGTGGCGGCGGTGATGGATGACGCCGCGAGAGCTTGCTTGCTGGCCATTTGGCGGCGATCTCGCAGATGTGGCGGATGCAGATCCGCACGGAAGGTAGGGTGGTGCAGAGAGTGCTCGCCTCGCCGAGAAAGGGGCCGGCACGGTGGTGGACGACGCCGCCGAGAGCTTCTGCGCCGGGCCGGGCGGCGATTCGCAGATGCGGCGGATGCAGATCCGCACGAAGGTAGGGTGGTGGTCGGGGCCGGATCGAGAGGATGTCCGCCGCTTGGGGAGCAAAAAAGCAGTCGCAGGCGCTCAACTCTTTGTTGTGCAGGCAACAGAAAGGAGGCAACCGCCGCTCGGGGAAGCGTAAAACAGATCGTAGGGGAGAAAGGGGCCTCCGGTTGTCTGAAACCTGGAGGACAGGAACTCCGCCGGGGCCGCCGAAGGAGCAAAGAACAGGTCGCAGTAGAGGAAAGAAAACTCCTCGGACACTACGCTTATAAGGTGGGCTAGCGATCACCTATTGAAGCACTCCACTGTCGATCTTTGGGGTAGCGATCGGTGGGAGAAGGAACAGCCCATGGAAGCAGAGGAAGCAAGGGGCGGAGTCCACGCTCGTCGGCAGCGAGAGAAAGGAGGACTTCCGTTATGTCAAATGATTTAAGACTGGTTCTATAAGGATTTAATGTTGATTCCGTTATGTCATAATTGAATTGTCTTTCGTTCAGGTTAGACTATTCTAATTAAAATTCTGGTTGATTGAGGATTATTGAGAGATTGATACCTTATATATTTATCATTTGATGAACTTAAAAGTTTTATCTAAAAGTATTATTATTTTTATTAAATTGATGATATTAATGTGATTATTATCATATAGTATATATAATTGCTCTAAGTGATTCATGTCGAGAGTATAACATAGGAAAAGAGCTACAAAATTTATCACACCAATCAACATAGTTTAATAGATCATATATCAAATTAATTTTTTAATAATATTTTATCATATTATTTCTTGGATATTATAAAAAAAATATAAAATTATTATTTCATATTTATTTAATATCAACGATATTCTATCACTTATTCCTTCTGTGAATTTTTATGAACCATTCGGAGTAGAACTCTACAAGCACAAAGCCGAATCGGAGAAAGCAAGTTAAGATCCCAATGACAGCAGGATCCATGCAATGAGCACCAGGAAGCCAAAATAAAGAACGCAGCAAAGACAGCAAAACATAAAGAAGCAACTCTCGTATCCACAGCCATTCATATATTTACGTACTTACAGAACATTCAGAAATTATGGACAATTATGTGAGAAGAGGAGCATTCTGCAATATCGAGATGAAATTGTGGGAAAATCTCTCCAATTGGGTCCTGAGCAAGCTAACGAACGAGAACCGATCCCTCTCCATCGAGTTAAACTTCTGCGGCAGCATCGCATTCTCCACCTGGATTGACAGGGGCCTCAGTTCCTTCTTCATGGACTCCACCGTCCCCATATCGATCTCCTTCCCAGAAATATCCTGAATGAAGAAAACATTCTTCGTCTTCTCTCCATGAGCTGCAATGTCTGCCTGAGCAACGGTGAGGCCATGCTCACGGAGAGTTTGTGTGACGTAGGGAAGAACTCGTACGTTATTTTGTAAGTCCAACTCCAGCCGAATACCCTGTAGAATAACATCTCGTGTTAGTTGACATGATCGATGAACTACAAGTGTTTGGATCGAGATCGAAGGACCGAAACAAGCCATACCGCCAAAACAAGAAGAGATTTATCTACAATGGCAGTCTCACCTCACAGACTCTACGCTCGATTGCAGCCTCCAAGCATTTGGAAACTCGCTGGATCTCAAGTTCGGTGTCCAGTAAGCTGCCATCCTTGCGCCTGATAAAATACTCCTGCGATACTCAAAGTCGGCGAACAAAACATCATCTTTCTGCCTAGAAAAGGTGTAAATCCGAAAAGTACCATTTGACGTAGGAGAGAATAAAGAAACAGCGTATCATGCAGATTTACATACCTGATGTGCGAAAGGCCCGTGTGAAGTGATGTTAGCATGGAAAACAACGTACTGCATGTCTGTTAATGTGCACACAGTGTCAAACATGAGCTTCGGTCGATCCAAGCACTCCACATTGACCACGGTGTATCCTTTCTCTTTGCATCGATCGACCGACACAACTGTTCTCCTTCCCTCTTCATAGTTGTCCACGTTCATCGTCCAAGATGACATGTTTAAGGGCCCCTGTGGACCATCAAAATCTTGGTTCGCTAACATGAGTTGGTGTAACCTGCGCTCCGCATGACTTGTCCAGTTATCGCACCCAAGAAAACAGGTCCTTGCACTCCTACCGCTGTCATCGCCACTGAAGGAGGGTCCCAGAATGTTGGAGAGGTGGTCTTCGATAGCGGATAGCCTTCGAGGGTCATCTATGCAGGTCCAAGTGGATTCGTCCGAGATGCAAGCTATACATGCGAGGCAAGCATTATGACTCCACGCATGAGCTTCGATAACGTTGCACCTCTGCTCCGCAAGGGCGGCGGATATCTCTGAGAACAGTCCTGGTCGGTTAACACCGATCATCTCTATGGCTGTGCGCTCGGAAGAAGATTCGATACCACTTTCATCATCATTGCAGTATTCAGCTTCTTCTGAGTTTTGAAGCTCCCTCCTTTCACCGATGGCCTGTAAAACAGACGCATGATCGATTTCAGGTCATACGACACATGAGGCAGAGCATTCCTATGAGGATGATGGAAGAAACTAGTATTGTCATTCATGAAGTTTGCTTTCATTACTAATCATATTGGACCACCCATTGTGTTTCTGCTGTAGCACGGAGCTAGAATTTACATACTTATATAACTGCTAATCAAATAAATTATGATTAGACTCTCAACTGTTGAATCTTTTAAGACCTGTAATCTGAAAAGCAATAGTAATTAGCAATGTCCTGCACCACTAAGCACTTCTCAAAACATGGTATTCGGTGGAACAATGCACTCATTTGATAGGTACTGTAGTGTATCTGATTTACCCAACCAGACTACCACTACCTACCCATTTCATTCAACTAAAACATTACCTCAGAAGTCATTTGATTTCAAATTTATGGTTATTTTGATGCTACGAGGATGATGATGAACAGTGTTGATCCTCAAACCGAGCAGTTCATCACCTACTTTGTGTGCCAATAATCCGAACTATATATTATATATTGAAAGAGAGAGAGAGAGAGAGAGAGAGAGAGAACCTGTTGTACATATCTGATGACTTTCCTGTCAGTCACTTTATTTCCCAGCTTATCTTTAACATGAAACACTGCAATGCAAACAAATAAGCATCAGTCCCAGATACTGCACATATTATCTAAGCTCAGTTCAACAGAATGAGTGCTTATTCAGCTAGTATTGTCAAGATAAAGAGGGACAAAAACAATGCATTTTTCCCTGAAAAATATAATCAGAGGGAAGACATTAGGACTCATTAGATGCATCAGTTCTGCTGATTGAAAAACAAATATATTTTTCCATCGATGAGCCTCGTATCAAATATGGCCTGCATATACATGTAAGGTTCTGGACAACCATGATAGATGGCTTTGAAAAGATCAAGGAGGCTTTGTCAATGATGGTGAAAGGTGTTCCATCTAAACCACTGCCAAACGATCCTTGATCTAAACCCAACCCCAATGCGACTTCTAACGGGACACAAAGCTCAATCGGATGACAAAGATCTGGCAAGCAACATACCGTCCATAAACCATCTTGCATCAGAAGAAATATAGCTCTTGGTGATAAACAGATCCATGTCTGTCAACACTTGCACCACTTTAAGCAATAGATCCTGTTTGTTGATACTATCAACCTGAAAAAGACCAACTTAAAACTCGATCGGATCAGCAGGAGTTTTAGTTAATAAAAAGGGCACACGTTTCCGAGCTGCACTTACCTTAACCACAGTGCATTTTTCACAAGATTCATTGTCCACAGATACCCTGCAATATAAGAACATCAACCATATCGATTTCCGCAAACGATCAATTTATCGAGTAACCAACCTTGGTCCAAATATCTTATCATTGAGATTCTCGTATTCAGGATCAAAATAAGGAGTGCAAACTTCCATCCTGTTATCGACAGAAAAGTGTTTTTTTACTTAGAAATTCCACCAAGGAAATTTAGAAAGGCCAGCTGATGAATAGCTTAATCTTCGAACATCACATGGTTCATCAATAGCATTGACTAAATGAGGTTCATAACTAGAAATACACATAGTGAGAGTCCAAGAAATTAGCTTAATCGATCAACAAGGTTTGATGCAGCATGTTAACGCCGATATTAAACCAAATAAAATACGAGAAGCCAACTGTGTTGTTGACCCCAAGCAGTCCGACATAATTGCTTCTCATCCTTGGCATTGTTGACACCATGATAATGACAAGACTTCAATCCGCAAAGCTTTTATAGAAGACTTTAGTACTCAAACTTGCAGAAATCAAGAAGCTCGTGTCCGATGATATAGGGGATCTACCATCGAGACAAAAACTAGTCGGCAATCCATCTTTGCTCAAAAGCAAGCAGTGAAAAGAAAGCCGAGAAATTTCGAAGGAAGTAACAATAAGATGTTGAAATTACTATGAGGAAAGGACGATTACCTACACATTACCATGTCGAGCAAGTCTAAATACGAGGTGCCAACACTGAAAACTTCCAATGGAACTCGTGTTCTTCCTACTTACCGAGCATCGGTACATGAAATCGACAGCAAGCGTTAAAACAATATTATGTGAATTTTAGATTCCAGACTCCACAGGGATTAGAGTTGCAAGACCACTAAACTCGATTGCACATGCAATCGATGTCACGATGAGAAGAGCTCTCGCATCCTAAGGTCGCCAGGACAAGAACCATAATAGGAAAAAAATATGGTCAAATTTCTTCCGAAGACGGCGAATCGACAGCAGAAAACAAGAGGAAAAGGAGAAATTTAGAGGGTCTCACCTTGCTTCCGAAGCAGCGGGGAGGAGGATAATATGATCCGATACGGTGGGACGAGGCGATCTCCTCTTCGGTCGTTTCAGTTTCGGAGGTGGCAAAGGGGAACAGGAGACCTTAAAAATGGCATGCGGCGACGGACGAATCGACGGCTGCCGAATGACTCAAGATGATGCTGGGTTGACTGGTGGAGGAGGCCGCGTCGCCGCCCGCACACGTGTGCCGACGCCGGTGCGGGCACCGTCGCCGCCCCGCACTTCGTTCTCCACGTTAACCCGTTTCATTCGGCCCGGGAGGCAACAGTGGGCTCCGCGGGGGGGCCCATTCCAATCACCTACTGGTACACGAATCTCCCACACTTTTCTTTCTGGGCTTATCGTGGTCCTAAACCGGACTTTAGTGTACATTTGGGTTAAATCTCGGCCCAATTATCTCAAATGTGGTCCAAACTACGGCCTAAATTGGGCCAGCTCGGGCCATGAGCTATTTATTTATTTATTTATCCTTTTTTGGCTTTATTGATTCTAATTTTAGCTGTCCCTTTCTCTCTCGCCTTCGTCTTCGTCTTCGTCTTCGATCCGTATCCTGTCGTCGCCGGAACCCTAACCCTGATCTTGTTCCTCGGCGACCTACGCCATGGGGAGTGCGGGAAAGCTTATGAACCAGATCATGGAGCTCAAGTTCACGGCGAAGAGCCTGCAGCGGCAGGCGCGCAAGTGCGAGAAGGAGGAGAAGTCGGAGAAGCTCAAGGTGAAGAAGGCGATCGAGAAGGGGAACATGGACGGCGCTCGGATCTACGCCCAGAATGCGATCCGGAAGCGCACCGAGCAGATGAACTACCTCCGCCTTGCCTCCCGCCTCGACGCCGTCGTTGCCCGCCTCGATACCCAGGCCAAGATGCAAGTCATCGGCAAGTCCATGGGATCCATCGTCAAGTCCCTTGACGGCGCCCTCGCCACCGGCAACCTCCAGAAGATGTCCGAGACTATGGATCAGTTCGAGCGCCAGTTCGTCAACATGGAGGTTCAGGCCGAGTTCATGGAGGGCGCCATGGCCGGATCCACCAGCCTTTCCACCCCGGAGACCGAGGTCAACAGCCTCATGCAGCAGGTCGCCGACGACTACGGCCTCGAGGTGTCCGTCGGCCTGCCGCAGCCGGCCGCACATGTCATCTCGGCAAAGGACAACGAGAAGGTGGACGAGGACGATCTCTCCAGACGCCTCGCGGAGCTCAAGGCCAGGGGCTAAAGGTAGAATCTCTGATCCTTCCCTTCTATAATTCTTGTTACTCAAGTCTTTTATCCTCCATTGCCGCTTGCCTGAGGTGACATTTCGGCAGCTATAAAGCAGATACATCGTCAAATAGCTCTTTTGTGTGTTCCATATCTTGGTGGCTTTGTTCCTCCATCTGGTTTTGTATTGAACTAATCAGATGCTTTTATTTCTTTAATTGACAAGTATTCCTTAACTCGGACTTGGCAAAAGAGCTTTACATATATTTGGGTTGTCATTCTAAGGAGATATATGAGATTTGGAGATTGGTTTGCATGATGCTGATCAAGTTGATTGATAGACCTTTTGTTTTTATCTGAAGTAGATGCTGTGCCTTTATTTACTCATTCACCGGTTCGAAGAACTGTCGCCTCAGGTAGTGTAATGAAAAACTAATGACATATATCGCTTAGTTATTTGCATCTATTCCCAATTTTGCATCCTTATTTTTCTGTGCACTATGAAGATTCAATGTGTTTAAGCATTGACGTAAAACTTACATATGTCTGCCCTTTTAACATATTTTCATACTCCTTTAAATAATCTAACTACTGATAATGTGATGTCTTTTGTTTTGAGATTGAATATTCTCTAATTGATCACGAGTTATCTATCGTCTAATTGTCAAATCTTTCACACGATATTATAGAATTGTGTACAAAGTTAACTGGAGAGAAATTAATACAAACAGTTTATTAAAGTCAGATTGCAGAATGATTTATGGATATAGGATTGAATTGCATGGATCAACTTTTGTAATACCCCAATTAGTCCGACATTGGAAGCGGTTTAAGAATGAATGAATTTATAAGGGTTAGATGAATCTACCATAACTAACTTGGGCTCAAGCATTTTGGATAATTGGTACAAACTCAATAAATAAATGGGTCACTCATCTCATCAAGCCCAATTGTGACGAATGGTATTAGAGTTAATCTGGTATTAGGCATGATAAGGGCCGAGTAGGAAAGACAGACTTATGGATAGGGATAGAGGACGTATCATAGCGTGGAGTCACCGCTGGGCCAAGTGAGTTACATGTATATCATGCTAAGGGTTGATTCTTGGCTTTGTGGTGGTCTTTAACGAAGACATCAAGCCCTTTAATGGGGGAGATCCCGATTCGTCCTAGATCAAAAGTTAGTTAAGAATAAAACGAGCTTTTTAGATGGATCTATTGCCGTAACCTTAGGCCTAAGCATTTCGGACCAGTAGTCAGGCTCAACAAGTCAATGAGTCAATTATCCTGGTGATGTCAGGATACAAGGTATGAATTGGGCTTGGTAATATTTGAGATTTAAGTACATATGAAGTACTCAAAAGTGTGTGTGTGTGTGTGTATATATATATATATATATATACAGAGTAAAATAAGACAAATCACAAGTAAAGAAGAGTGCTTCTGAATTAAAATTTTAGTTTACAAATAATATAAGCCAAATTGCAATTTGCTTTTTGGCTAGTGTTTTCTGCTCGAGAAGAAAAGTGTAGGTTACCTGCATGCAGCCGGAAATTTATAGTGATGGAGTTTTTATCGGACTCCCTTGTGTCATCGGTGGAAGATTCTCAATATTTATTTGGAGTTCAGGGGAAGAGATGCAAAATTACAACATGCCCCTAGAGGCAACACTTAAAGTTTATGCATTTGTAAGTGACATTAATTTCATGTTTTTTCTGTTATTTGAGTCGTGAGATTCATGTTTGACGTTGGACTTTCAGATGAAAGTACTAATTAGGTTATTATGTTTTGCTAAGATGACCTAGAGTCATGGGCACGCTAACCTACAGGGTTTGTCTACATAATCTTTGCTAAATTATGGTTCTGTAACTCGCAAATTTCTTAAGTACCTGTTTCGTAACCATCTTTATACAATTATCTTTCTTGACGTGGGTATGACAGTTGTACAGCTTTAAATTTTCTGATGCAAACTTAACCATGTGGATGCAGTGCTGCTACATGGTTTTTTTATAGATGTCAGTGGTGATTACTTACCATGAGTTGAAAAATGAGAGAAAACTAACTTGGTCAAATATTGTTGTTGCAGGCTTTGTTACCATTTGCTGAACTCTCAGTAAGAACACTTTTCTATCGCATGCTGTTGAGCTGGTGATAAAGGGCATATTTGTAGATACCCTGATGAACTGGAGAACTGTGATGCTTTTGGTGATTGTAATGGTCTACTACATTTTTAGCAACATTATAAAGCTTAAAGGCTTCTGTGTTTCTTTCTCTAAATCGACGAGGAAGCTACTTCTCCGTGAAATAACGAGTGAGAAGTTTTCAACAATCTCATAAAGCAGGAAACTCTTTTTTTCTGTTCGAACATCATAAAGTTTTAGATAAGAATTGTCTGCTTTCGGTCGATGATTTTAGGTTAGATCGTTATGATTGACAATTGACACATACGATGCCCCTGCATCAAGTATCAAGATGGCAAGCAGATTTCAAGGGTCAACCTTTTTTTTCTTATGGAGGTACGGATCATATGATTTCAAGGGTCAAGTTGAGATTGTGATCTTGAACGGAGAGCTGCATCTCCTATCGTTGAAAAAGCTTTTGATGGCCTCGCAGACTACTTTGATGTTCAGGTAAAGCAATGCTTCCACTTCAAATGTCTTTTTGTGTTGTAAGCTGGTCAATTTGTGTTGTAGCTGCATTGTTGCTCTATAATTTGTATCTAGTTTTTTCATCTGATGGCTTGTCTTCTTAGTCTCTCTGGCTGCATGATTTAACCTGCTGTTGAAATCGCTGGAACTAATTCCTGCTTGTATGACTACTGCAGTGGAAGAGGAAGTTTTGTGAGAGGAGGCACATCTTGGTTGGTTGCGACTTCTGTAAGTGCATCGTTCTGTGTGCTCGTAGCAGCAGCATCTATTTTTTATTTTAATAGTGTGTGTATATGGCACTCTTAGGCTGTGATGATGATGTGCATATATTTTACTTTCCATTGAAGAAAAGCATCTTTCAATGTCTTCTCTTTTCTAGGCACACAAGAAAACGAATAGATCGAATTCTGTCAGCTGGAGATTTGACATGACATGATTTCAATCGCAGCCTAAATCCTGGTGATGACAGCCTAAATCAAGAAGATGGGGACAAGCGTCTAATCAATCCGAGTCACATTTCCATTTTGACAGTAAGCTTGTTCGTCACCTCCAGTTGTGCATCATCATCATCTTTTTCTAGTTTGCTACTTGGTGCATCTCCACTTCCTGGCATGGTCTGCCCTTAAATAATAATCTTCCATGTTAGCCAGATTAGATGATGCAGCATCATACTGCCTAGGGAATATTGTGTCTTGTCAACTGCAATTATTTCTGTGCACTGCTTGGCTTTCCTCCAGCTTCCTGTTTTGGACTGGAGGAGGTGGTGTCCTGTGACACAACAACAATGACCATGATTGAATGCCACCAACACCAAGTTGTTCTACACCTGTTCCTGGGCAACTCATTTTAACCTCCTCCTCCCTCAGGGTTAGCATGTTAAACCCATCCAATCTGTTGACTCTCAACAACAAGTGGTCAACTTTTGGTGGGACCTGGTCGTCAGCCAATCACATGCCAGGGAATCATGGGACCCATGGGTTGGCTATGTGAGTCGGGTTGGGTAGATCATTTGCATCAGAGGGATCCTCTATTCTTCTTGGGATCCCTGGCCATCAGGATTCACCCAAGTCCTTTCGAGTCCTCTATAAGAATCACCTCTCCCTCATATCCTCCTCCTCCTCCTCCTCCTCTCAGCTCTCGTTGTGGATAGGTGGCTCTCTATGTAGTCTTCCACAGCTTTCTTGAACGGCAGTCATCTTCCCATGGTGCATGTCTCGGTTGCAGTTCAATAAAGCTGTGGGAAATTACATAGAGAGGCCAATGGACCAGCAAAGACGCGGCGGCAACACGCATGCTCTCGTCTCCGTCTCCGGCGCCACCGAAGGTTAGTGCTGCTGCTGCTGCATGTAACTCGACTGCAGAAACTGCATCGCTTGGTTTCGTCAAGCTGCCACAAAGACATTGCTGTGTGTGTCCATGATGGACAGGCTGAGTCTTGTTGTGTTGCTTGTGCTTGTTTGTTTGGTTCTGAGGAGGACACCAGGTGATGGAGGAAAGCATGCATGGCTTCATGAGGTGACATCGAGCCAGCCTTTTTCTTCGGCCTCACCTTTCTCCATCCTCGTTCTCCATGACGATGATACCTTTTGAGGGAACCCCCTTCGGAGTAAATTTAGTGTACAAGCACCATACAAAAAAACTAGCCAAATGTAGTCGGTCAGAAACAGGTGCATGCAGTGCCGGTGGCAGCCTCTGTTCATGACAAGAAATCTCTGAATGAGGAGCTGTGGCTAATTCAAAAAGAACTGTTAGAATCAGAATCCATCGACTGCAAGTTTCATCTTCTCATGAAATCTGTGATGTTCACGTGTAACCGTTCTCATTATTTATTACTATTGATTTCTATTGATTTTAGATAACATAATCATTCTTGTTAAGCTTATCATTAATTTCTTTATTTATTATGATTTAAATATTTTAATTTCTCATTTATTATGAATTAATCATTGAATTTTTATTCATTATCATTAAAATTCTTAATTATAAATTCATCATTCATTTCTTCATTTATTATGATTTAAATATTTTAATTTTTCATTCATTATGAATTAATTGTTATTGTTGAATTTTTATTTATTGTCATTAAAATTCTTAATTATAATCCAAACTTTATAGAATTAATTTTTGAACATTATGAATTTGATGATAATAAATATTCTTTATGAGAGAACATTTATATATAAAGAGAGATAGAGTCTCTCTTTCAACATCTAAAATAAGAGTTCTAAGTTGAGAATAGCCAAAATACTAAAAAAAATTGTTGGAGAAATTTCTCAACAATAATGATTGGAGGTATGTAATTTTTTATTTTCACATTTAGTTTTCTCGTGTTTTTATTATAGTAATTTAGAAACATATTATGTTCTTCATTTTTCTTACATTATTTATTTTCTCTTTCCATTTTTCCTATTCTTACAAATCCTATTGTGTTATCTAAACAAGTCACCACTAGAATCGATAGATAGTATAAAAGCTTGCAATATTAGATTCATGAGCATCCATCCATCGAGGTAATAAACTGCTTTATATCTTTGTGCCCTTCGGCTGTGATTTAGAATCATGCATGGTGACCATCGATGGTCTGAACTCTGAAGAAACTTCAAAGCTATATAAAGCATTCTTCCACTTGACTTGTGTCAAAGTGGCAAACTGTTGATGTTAAGTATAAGTGAGAACTTAAGCAATCAAACATGTTCTGTGAAGCATTTCATACGACAAAAGAGAACTAATGGCAGTCATCAATTTCCTACGTATGGATCGAAATATAAATGTTAGGACTCTAGATATGAGAGTTCTAATTTAGTTTCATTGAAGGAGGTAAACATATAAATCATAAGGGTATTCATGTAAATTCAATCTAATTGACCCTATTAAAAAGGCGAAGTAGGGGCCTTGAGTAGGAGTCATATTAGGAGTTACGGTTTGAAAGCCCTATAAACAGCCATGTATTCATTATCTTTTCTTCATGAATTAATCAATTTTTTTAGTAGTTTTTGAACAACAGCAACTTAAAAGAAAGAACTCATATATAGTTCAAAGGAGGTCGATCCCTTAGAGAAGCTAATCCCAAACTTAGAATCCATAAGGGTTCTAACAATAAATTAGACTTGATCAGAAATCATAGAACATATTAGAGATACGTCGGTCGACAGAAAGCAACCGAAAACTATCTACAACTTTAAATCCTGACATGTTCTGTGAGATCCATTTACCTTGGATAAACGTTTTCATATCTTATCTTCAAGCTGCTGAACTCTTGTCGAGTTTATGACCGCAAAGCATGAACACCATCAAGAGTTCATCCGACTTCGCGTAGAGGCTTCAAATTGACTGCACTGGGAAGATCTTGCAAGGTTACAATCTTCTTCTGTATAAAGGCCAAAGGAAGCAACTATTTGATCCTGTTTGAATTCTACATATCATTACAATGATTAGAAATCAGCAAACAATTATTCAATTGGTACAGAAGAGTTTGTCTGAAAGATGGAGGAAGAAGATTCACCAAAGGTCGAGAGAGATACAAGTCTGGGAGACAGGAAGCAACACAAAACCACAGTACCGAATCCATCGCTCCTGCAGAGCGCGCAAGCTCAATAATTCCGTGGCCTCTGTTGCTACCTGTTGTTCCGCAGACATCGACAGCGGTGGTAGGGCATGGAGATCTCTGGAAAACGCAGGCACTGACAAAGCACCTGGAGAGACATGGATTCTGTGATTCGAGCAGAGCAAAATGACAGAGAGAAGGCGATGCAGAAACTACAGGTTAGCGTGACGGAGGTACCGCCTGCAGCAGACACACCCAGGACTGAAACGATTCCACTTCGGGATGGCAGCAAACCAAGCAGCTACCTCCGTGCAAGAACAGCATAAATCCTCTCTTGTTCTCTTCAGCTTCGTCTCCGCCATTCTTGTTCGAAGAATGGCGTTTTGGAGTTGGATCCTCTCCAACTCCACTTCTAACTTCAATCCTCCAAGCCACGTACCACGGCCGTCGACCCATGCGGAACCCACCTAGGTCGAGGCGGGCCCACCTGCCGGTGGTTGGATCGGGCCCAAGCATGACGTTAAGCCCAGGCCCGACCATCGTGGAACTTTCATGTAAATAGCAGTATTTGAGGGGCTTAATTGTAAGGTGCGAGGGACTAATACGTAAAAAGGCACCTCTTCAATTTGGTGGAGTTTTGGGGAATCGGTATATTATAAACGTGGGTGGAAGGAAGGGGGGAGAAGGAGAAGAGGGAAAGGCCGGAGCGAGGGCATCACTATATTGGAGGCTGCTTCCAGCTCTTCCTCCTCGATCCGATCTCATCAGCCTCGTCTCCATCTCTACCATCGAGCCGCGATCCGCCGTTTTTCCTCCCGCAGGGCGCCTCCGATTCGAGCGGCGATGGCCAAGAGCAGTCCCCCGAAGCACCGCCACGATGGGACCTCCCCGCTGCCCCTCGGCATGGACTGGAGCCCTCCCCCGAAACGTTGGGTACGTGCGCCTCCTCCTCATCCCCCCTCGATCTCCGCTTCCTGTTGCGTGGTAGATGCGGCGGCCGATGCTAAAATTCTGGGTTTCCCGTGTGAACCTTGTTCCCGATTGAGCGAGTTTGAGCTTTCGGTTAGGGTTTGGTGATTTGTGTTGATTTTTTTTTTTTTTGTTGAAGATTTAGATCCTGACGGTGCTTTACTTTGAGGTAGGGCTTGAGTCAGAATCATGCATTTTACGCTGCAATTTGGGGTTTTCCTACGCTGGATGAATGTTATATTAGACGATCGAAATGCGATTCCGTTCTGTTAGTTAGCCTTCATTCAAAGTTTTGTTCTTGAAGTTTGAATCTCGCCTTTGCTTGAGCGCCGGGCTAAGTGGAAGCTGATGACATATTCAGGTCATGCTTATAAGTAATTTAGTGATTCTGCTTGTAAGTGATTTAGTGATTCTGGATCAAGGACCAAGGGGGGCATAAATCTATATTTAAACTAAGGGGGCATATATCGGTTTCTTTGTTTTGTTTTTATTTCTACGATCATCATCATTGGTCATTGTTTCAATGGTCAATCTGCTTTTTCACTAGTGTTGAGTAAACTTAGTAAAAAAAAAATTAAAGTGATTTTTAATCATCTTGAATTGCAAATGTTTGTGCTGATCAGCTAATATGCTGGTCCACTTGTTGCAGGCGGTAAAAGGATCAATCTATCTAAAACTGTATATGTGTTAGTCTTTAGGAAAGATTTGGATTGTAACTTCTTACAAGTAGCAACAAGATTATAAATTAAAGAAAAGGAGAAAGCACACTCAAAATAGGTAGAAGCCTTCACCGATACAATGAACACAAGGTTCTTGGGAATGAAAAAGCCATCCCATCTGCTTCTAAGCACAGATCCTGCAACTATTTTGAGTCCTACTACATTTAACTCTTTTTAATTTTCTTAAATTGCATAGGAAAATGCTCCAACCATTTCAGCCTCACATTAACTTTTGTTTTGTTCTGGTTCTTATGGCTGACATATCCATAGTATACCTCAACTTCATGTTAAGATATCTCTAGGGGTGTTCAAATTGAATTGAAAAACCGAACCAAACCGGAACCGAACTGGTCCAAAACTGGTTCGGTCTGAACTGGTTCGCTAATAGTTTGGTTTTGAAGGTTGTAAATGGTTTTTAGTTTGGGAGTACCCTTCTTTGGTTCGGTTAACCGGTTCGAACCGAACCAGACCTATTTTAATTTAAAAGATATCAATCCTGTTGAGTTTATAACCCTAAGCCCTTAATTGGTTTAAATCGATTAATCAAACCAGCCCAAAGGTTCAATTTTACAAATGACGTAGGCTTAATTTTGCAAATCTTGCCGTGTCAGCCAAATTAGATCAAGATTTTGGTTCGATTCAATCGAACTGAATTGGTTCATTTGGTAAATATATATATATTTAAATTACTTGAAATTACAAATTGGTTAATCGAACCGGATTAACTGATTTTGAATCGGTTTGATTAGATAGGTTCGAATTGGTTTGGGTTCAGATTACCTTACTTTAACTGAACCAAACTTAAAAAACAGTTCAGTTTGAACTGGTTTGAACACCCCTGGGTATCTTTATTCTTCTCCTATAGCATTTTATACATCACTTCATAAATATCTCAATTTTCAAGTGTTGAACCTTATCCAAATAGGAGGTCATATTGAATGTACCGCTGAGAAAAAGCTTAATCTCCATTCTATCTGAAACTGGCTTAAATTCTTATGGATCACATGCAAGATGGTTTCTCCTCATGTACGATTTGCCTTTCATATTAATGTTCTTCCACTTTAAATTGCCTAATCATCGTTTAGTTCCTTTGCTTGTTGCAGGATGGAAGAAATACTATCTGGCCACATGACCCTCAAACTGGATGGAGTTACTGTGTTATGATTCCTTCTTGGATCGTTCAGACAGAACCTGGAGGAACCCATGAAAGCTTCTTGAATCCTATTGTTGTAATAATCTTCCTTTGCCTTATCAATTTTCCTACACCTCTTAAACATGTATAATTTACTCTTAGGTGTCAAAAAGATGTGATTACTAGGTACGGGATTTTCTAAAAAAATGTATTGTCGTGAAAACAAATGGAATGATGATCGATTTAAAATCTAAGAATGGAACTTCTATCTTTGTATCATGCCATGCAACTCTTCATTTGATCATATTTCTAATAGTGAAGTGCTATCTTTTATAAAAGATGTAGTGATGCGTGCCTTTTTGGTGATAATGACTTAAACATGATTATTGTATTTGTTACCTCCTGTATTATAAACTGCAGGAAATTATGGTTACTAAAATGACATTAAGGACTGATTAATGTGATCTAGCTTGATAAATTGCATTTTTCATGCTTTAAATTTTGTAGTTCTACGTTTATACCCAACTTTGACTGACAACTATTCTGAATTAGCACTGAATGCAAGAGTAAGCTGTGTTGGGTAGAGCGGCGGTGTTATTTTTAAGTGTTTCATTGAATTATTACTTTTATATGGACTATGATGCACATGCATTTACTTTGCAAGTATTTCTGACATAGACTGCTGATACTTGAAAATTGCAATTTGATTCTTGGCACAGGACATGAAGAATGTTATTAAATTTGAACTAAATGAAACTAGGTTTCATCATATCTGTAATTGGAGAAAAGGAATTGATGTAGAAAATCCACGAGCAGACAATTTTGATGGATGTTTGACTATTGTTCCATATTTATGTAGTTTGGGGTGTCCTATAGCTGTGGCCAGTCTTTTTAAATTTTTGTACCTCCAACGGAAGTTGCATTTATTTGTTGCTGCTTCCTGTACACAAATTGAGCATTTGTCAGCACCACTACTCTATGAATTCTGTGGTTATGATCCAATTCTCTGTCAACATATGACAGTTCAGAGATAAAAAACTTGAATCACCGGTAATATATTTAATGCCTAAACTTGTAGGACTTTAAGTTAGATGAGGCTTGAGATGTATAGGGTCCTAAGACATGAGGAGTCTATTAATTCAAATGTCATTTATCACTAGTATCTGTTGATATTGTTCAGAGATATTGAAGAACATTATCCAATACGTTCAACGTGTCCTGATTTATCTATGAAGATCTAGGACCAAGAATGTTCTTGGCACCTTTCTGGCACTTCCAGAGAGATGGTAGAGGAATAACCTTTCTTTTTTTTAGGTTGGTCTAACATAAATATAGGCATTGCAATGTCAAGAGATGTTCACCTTGAACTTGGATCTTGTTTGCCTTGTGGAAATATTTAGAGAACTGTTACTTATAGCCCCTCCCTTTTTATCTCAATTGCTAAATTCCTTTGTGTGTCCAGGAGATAGGAATAATGCTTTTTCCCCACGGGAGATAGAAGACTCATCATATTATTTCCTGGTTATATGACACAATGTAACGTCTGATGCTCAACTACATCTTAAGCTACTTTAATTTCAGTTTTTGGTCTACAGTTATATTCTAACATTAGATTGAGTAGGCATATGTGAGCAGGGTAGACTTACTTCTTGAAGTTATTTTACATGCCCTTTTCAATTACAAGTATTTGTAGAAGAATTAAGTAGCTAGAGACAACTTGAGCTATTGTAGATGAAATCTTGATTGAGGAACTTAAAGACCTTAATCTGTGCAAGTTTTTGAAGGAATGGTATGAAAATAATGATTTTTGAGGTTCATACAAAGGAATATCAACTGTGTTGGTGTCGTGCAAATATATATTGTGACATGCAATGCTACTAGGAAACATGGCTATCACTAATGAGAGTCCACAGAGACTTGGAAAAGCTTACTGTATAGAGGGAGCTTGATGAATGTGTTACAACACATTGTTGGTATGCGCTCATTAGAAGTGCTCTATCTATGCATTTGGGTTGGATTTATTATTTTACTATATCGCTCATTTTAAAACTATGTGCTTTGATTGGGAAATTTCTTTTTCCTCTTCTGGTCTCTTTACCATAAACACAGTTTTGTTATTTGCCTTCCATGAACACATTTTAAAGCTGAAAAGGAAGTGCTCTTTTTAAGTTGGTGCTACTTATACAAAATGGAGTAAGAATATGACAGAAAGCGAGTCTTTGATGTGTTCAAACAAAAGTAAGAAGGACCTATTTTCAGCAGATTTGCTTAGCAAAAAAGCAAATGAGAACTAGCATTGGAAGATGGGCTGTCAACATTTTGTTATTTCTTATACTTGTAGCTCACCTACCTGGAGAGAGTTGGTAGATTTTGCAGAATATATACTGGTTTGGGGTGAAGTCTTAAGTGTCTGTTGAATCTCCACAGTTACTCCATTTCTTCATTCCAGATTTACTTTGCCCATCCAAATGCCACTAGGAAGCAGCCATTAATTACCGCAACTTCAATGAAATATAGGAGAGGCTTTATGCAAAGTAGTGGATTACCACTCATAAATTGTTGCTTATGATGATGTAGTGTCAAATTTTGTGGCTGAGGACATTATGACTCGGCATGCAATACTAGTCATTCTACATGCAAAGACTAGATTTGCTTTTTCTGGTCTTGGTTTGGCTGCCTGCAAATTTTGGTCTTCCCACAGAACTGTAAGCTTCATATGAGAATTTTTGGTATTGTTTGTTCCTTCTTCTTATCTTCTCGTTACCTCATTGTAATATACTAGTCATATTGTCTTTAATTAAGTGCATCATTGAATATGTTAATTTGTAGTACCCTCCAAGAATCTGCTGTAGGGTTTGAATGTGAAAGGGAGAGTGATCTGTCTTGTACATTTCTAATGTGCTGTGATAAGTTTTGTCGTCTCTTCTTAGTGGAAGGCTTGTGCTATAATATCTGATTATATTTTAAACTTTTTTTGAGGATAAGTCCTCTTTGTTTGCTATTTGATGCATTAAATTTATCAGACCTTTTTTATGTTTTCATTCTTGGATTTGCTTTTGACATTATTAAAGGACAGTTTTACAGGATTCATGTGGGTATACAATCTCCAGAAGGCATCAGCACCAGCCATGGATTGCTACGAAGATTCAGTGACTTCTTGAAGTTATATTCTGCTGTACGATAAATTTTATTTTCACCATCTGATGGCAATGATTACTGTGCTTTCTTATTTGGTTCTTCATCTTTTGTCCAAACATGTAGTTTCTTTTACGAACTATGGCGATTGCACCAACAGTAAGTTAATTATATTAATTAAGGAACACACTTGAGGGTTGTTAACAATGTGCAAGATTTTGTAAGAAAATACATGGGAGCACTCAACTATTAAATCAATCATATACGAAACATACTATAGGTCCAATGGTAGAAGGCAATTCATAAGGTGGCATCATAATTGAAGGATAAAGTTTGCAAGATACTTCCTGATTCTAGACGTCTGAGGAGCAGGTGTAACATCAATGATGCTGTTTATAATGAAAAGTTCCAGTTTTTTTTTCATTTTACTGCCGTTTTGGTTCTGGAAAGTTTGCTGGAGAACATACATAGGGTTCAAATAATGGAAGGCAATTCATAAGCTGGCATTGTAATTGAAGGTATCAACATCTGCAAGATGTTTTTCATATCAGGAAAGCTAAGGAGTAAGGAACATGCCTGTAATGCCAATGCTGCTGTTTATTATGAGAAAATGTTTATAATTTTATCAGAGTCATTTTTCTTGTGAAAAATTTGCTGGAACTATTCAATAGCCCAAGACATTGACCACCTACATAGTTTGTATTTCAGCTGTGCAAGATAGTTACCATGTTTACAGCTGCCTGCTGATTTCTCTTGCTTTAATAAATTATCTGATATTGATAATCATTGTTATGTTTGTGAGAGAAACTTCTTCATATGCTATTTTCACGGGAAGACTTAGTATGGATTTCGTGTTGCTTTTAGATTAAGGTTTATTTATTTATGTTGTCATTTATGCAGCTTAAGAAGACATTTCCTAGAAAAGATATTCCTGCAGCCCCGCCAAAGCATGCATTTTTGAGAATAAATGCCAGCCGGATGCTCCTAGAAGAGGTATAATATTATTCCGAAATGATGCTTTTTTGTTATGTTGGATTTTGTTGGTTTTGTTAAAACTATGACAGTTCATAAACTACAATTTCATCCATATTTGTCTCTGTTAGTGGTGTCATTATTTGTGTCTTACTACAAGTCTAGAACTATAGTCATTCGTCTCTCGTTCTATTTACTCGACTTTAATACATAAAGGAGTGTCTATGTTACTGTTGTGTCTCTTTCTTAGATATGCATATGCTGGCAGAACGGAGTTTATCTTTTTAAGTATGAGGCTAAGCAATATTTGTGTTACTTGAGTTCTGTTGTTATTTATAGGCACAGTACAAGCAACAAAATGAAGTCTACACCCTGAATTAGAATTGTCCACTCTACTTGTATTAACATAGAAAAAGATTATGTGCTGGGACATGGGCTGACTTTGGCAGTGACCATAAGTCAAAAAAAAAAAAAAAAATTTAAAAACCTTTTTCAGTGTGCTTCTCTACAATAGAGAATGAGAAGTGAGAGGAGGGAATGGGCTAAAGAGCAGAGGTAGAGATAAAAAAATCATGGACATATCCTTGGCATGTGAGCATCCTCCCCAGCCTGCCTTTACCTCGGTGTGCCTTCATCTTGTGTTCTCTTTCTTTTGTAGAAAGTCTTCAGTTGTGGTTAGGAGGTCCATTACATTTTTTTTATTCAGTTGTCCATTAAAAAGCATTTGGCTTTAAGGGCTTTTTTTAACCTTTTGACCAGATTGGTATCCTCCACCTTCTGTGAGGATAATCATCCTTGGCAGTTCCATTATCTGGTAATAATGAAGACAGTTATGCCATAAAAAGGAAGATCTTTAGCTGGTCAAGAGACCTCCCTTGTGGAGTAGTTAATGATGAGATACAGGTGTATTATTATTAGTCCTCTTACTTCTAGAAGAAAAACTGGACCTTTTGTTTTGGCCTCAAATGCCTTTGGCGGCCAACTCGATAGATGAAAAAAGAGGCAATTCTATATGTTTATAGTAGAACTGAGAAATCACATGTGGCTCTTTTGTATCTCTTTTGTTTATGTTTCTGGTCCAATGACTATAAATGTCTTGTACTTTCTCTCCTTTGGTCTGTTATGTCCTTTGGAGCTATTGTTTGCCAGCTTCAATTTATCTTACTGGACTAGAAATGGATTCATTGAGATCGGTGTTGTTAACGAGATCTGATTGTTTCAGGCGCATTGAGTCCAATCCCGAACCAAATCTAGTATGATTTGAACCTAATCGAACCATTTGCTTTGGCTTAATCAACTAAGAGGCTCAAACCCTTATTAGTAATAGTTAATTCTTGTTAGTTAACTTTTGTTAACAATGGTTAATAATGACTTATTTAATGCTTTATAGATGGTTAAACTTATGTAATTCGATGTTTTAGTGGTATTCTTTTGAACATAAAATGATATGAAACTCATGTATTGTCGGGTTTCTATTTAATGGTTGACTTTATCCTTAATTGTATTTTATATAATTTTTATGTTGGTGAACATCTGGCTTCGCTTGGGTGAGCACCTAGGTGCTCACTAATACTGCAGTTCCAATTTATTGTTGTTTTAAAAGCTGAATAGTAGTTTTTCTTCATGATAATCATAATCAGAAAGGGTTCAGTATTTCTTTTGGTCCTACTACGTTATCAATGATACTTAAACCAGATACTTTTCTTGCAGAGAAGGCGTGCTCTGGAAGAATGGATGGGAAAGTTACTCTCTGACATAGAGTTCTCTAGAAGTGCACCTGTGGCAGGTTTTCTTGAGCTAGAAGTTGCTGCAAGATCAGGTATGTCTTGCCACGTATATGTTTCTTGGTGTCTGTATAACGTGCATGCTTTTATAATCTGTTTGTTGTTGTGTTTGATTCAAGATGAAATATTCTTTGTTTTTGGCTCACTTTTATAAGTGAGCTAATTTGTTACCTCGATTACGCTTATGTTCTGCTCACTTGTTTTCATCTTCAGCATTTCAGTATGTGAATAATCATCCTACAGAACCAAGTTCAACAGATTCTACTGCTGCACCCTCCTTAATTCCTGCTAGACCTAGTTCAAGTGCTTCTGTTGCTGATTGTTCAAAAATTGCATCGAAGTCTCATACAGTTGCAGCAAAGTCTCCCTCCATGCCATCAGATATCTGTAGTGAAAATGCAGATGAAACATCAGATCTTGAAACTCCAAGAAAAGGAAAGATACGAGAATTTGATACTAGCACCGAAGATCTGACATTTCATGATGTTAGTAATGGCATTTTAGGTGAATCGTTTCTGGATCAACCAGAAGATTTCATTAAAAGTAAGTTAAACCAAAGAAGGGGGTACCTTGTTTCCGAGAGAGAGACGACCGGTGGAAGCTCTTTCAGAGACAGAATAGAATCCATATCATCAGATCATGACCATGATAAACTCTATGGTCATGCTCGAAGGCTTTCTTCTGAAAGCATCGGGAGTGATATAAGTTCTATAAGAGGCAGTGAACTATCATTCACTGGTGCCGCCAATTCACTTTGGGACGGTTCCCTTGATGTCCCTGTCGGTGCTGAAATTCCAAATGCCATGGATGCTTTTGCTGTCTTGGGGGGACAATCCCTTGATAGTGCACAAATTGTCCTTCCAATTGATCAGAGGCATAAATTGAATAGAGTTCTCCTCACCATGCAACGAAGGTTAGGAACAGCAAAAACTGATATGGAGGATCTTATAGCACGATTGAATCAAGAAATGGCCGTGAAAGAATATCTTACAACAAAGGTGCATATCTGGCCATTACTTTAATCTATCTTCCTTTTATATTTGGGTGACGGGGTTTAATTTTGGACTGACGTTTTGCGGTAAGTATGATAAATTAGTTGTCAGTGCATTTCTGTGGAACCAAATACAACTCTTGAGTTAACACTGTCACTTTTTCATTATCTATGTTAGATGTCATTTCATCATCATCATCCGTATCTTTGGTTGCAGGTCAAGGATTTAGAGGTTGAACTGGAAGCCACTGAACAGAAAGGTAAAGAAAATTTGCAACAAGCTGTCTTTATTGAAAGAGAAAGAGTGACCCAAATGCAATGGGATATGGATGAACTACGTAGGAAGTGTTCGGAGATGGAGTCGAAACTCAAGCTTGAACAAGTGTGGTTTTCTCTGAAATTTATTAATGTTTCATGGTGCTTTTCATTTGAATATAATCCCTCTATTTTGGTTTCACTTGTTGCAGAATGAAAAAAGTCGTGCAGAGTTGGAGAAGATGACTGCTAGTGATGAAAAAGAAGTGTTGCTGCAGGAGTTAGGTAGTAAACAGGAAGAATTGCTGAACATGCGAAAGCATCTAGAAGAACAAGAATCGAAATCAAAAGCTGATATCAAAGTCCTCGTCAAGGAAGTGAAGTTCCTTAGAAAATCTCAAGCAGAGCTCAAGGAATTGCTGAATCAAACTTTAAAAGAGAAGTCAGAGTTAGAGGTAATGTGCTGAAATCCCCTTTACAACTGACAGGCTAGAAGTCAATTTTTCATTCATCAAGTATAGTGTTTGATGTGCGTAACGCATGTACCAGTAGATGTCACTTCATAGTTGCCCATCAGTTTAACATTGGTGTCTTGACTTCCTCAATCTCCAAAGAAGAAAGTTGATAATAGGAGAGAACCTAATGTTTAAATTTCTAATAGAACAGCAGTTGTTGAACAGAAAATTCGTATGAAAGTGTATACGGTCACAACCAATGTTGGCACTTGGCATTTCTACATGGTTTTGTCATACTACATCATGGAATGCACTTTAGGTAGTTGTGCCTCAGAGGTAAGAGTAAAAAATGTATACAATTGATCGTTAATCTTATCTTCTTAGGACGTTCTATTTTGTGGTTTCATTCTTTTTCTTTTTCTTGTTATAATCTGTGGGCCAAAATGTTTCTCTTTATATCTAATTAAATACATTACGCTGCTCACATCGCAAACTTGAGATGCTCTTAAGTTGGTATTACCTTTCAATTAAGGTAGAAGAATTCAGCATGCAAGGCTGATCCAGTGTAGCACTATCTTCTTGCTGCTCTTTGATGTCCCTATTCTGAACTTATCCTTTATAAACAGACATCCCATGTTTCTTCTCTGTTTTCTTTTTCTAGTTTGGTGTTAAAGATTTCTTGTAAATTTAACTTCCAGAATCTACTGGGTCTTGACCATCTACCTTAATCTCTTTCTGTTATCCAATTAAAATGATATAGAAAATTGTTGATTGTATTCTTTTGATTAATTTAGTCTGCAGTGTATAATTTGTGTGGTTATTTGGTTGAGGAAGATGATCATAGAAATACACTACATTGTGGTTGCTTCTATTTGGTATCAATATTACTTTAGTTCCGGTAAAGTTATTTTTACTTGGTTTTATTATTCACCTAGTCCTTTATTGTCTGTCTTACACTTTTACTCGTTGTTGACCCAGGGATTTCTTCATAAAGAAAAGCAAAAATGGTCAAGTGCAAAATCAGCAAGCAAAAATCTTCTTCATGAATGCAGAGTTCTTCGTGATCGGCTGCAAGAATGCAGTGTTAATTTTCTTGCAGATGAGGAAGACAAATTCACTATTAGCCCTTCGTCACTCTCTGATGCTCTAGATCTCCTGGCAACTTCAGATAATCGGATAGGTCTCCTCCTTGCTGAGGTATTTTTTCGTTATCATATAAATTTTTCTTCTTGCTAGTTTTTGTCCATGTGTTTTGGTTCCATTTAGTGAGAGAACCTTGTTGTGACTAGCCTAAATTTGATGTCCATCAAATATGTTGACGTTGCTATTGCCTATGATACTTCCAGCTATGAGTTCTATCTACAATGGTTTTCCTAAAAGAAGAATATGATATTACCTGTGGATTCTGCTTTATATCTTCTTATTTTATTTGCTGCTCAAGCAAATGACAAAGCTGGTACCTGAGAATTTCATGTAAATTTCCGGGTTCATGATATTTTGGCAAATACTTGTATGCATGGTTGCTACATTTTGATGTATGCCTGATTCTTTTCAGTACTTCTTGTTTCTCTACATGCTTTAATGTGATCATTCATGTCTAAATATGCTTTATACAGATTTAAATTTTTTGGTGTTGATAAATAAAACTCTTTATTTGGATGATTTTTTATTTATCTTTAGCTACTGAATACTGGTGTCTCACTCTTGTCCAGGCTCAACTCCTTGCAAGGAACGATGAAGAGGCTTGCATCGATGATGATGACGATGCTCAAACTAGTGAATTTTCTGGTTCTGAGATTGCGTCCAACGGCGAGAACCCAATGAGAGCAGACGACAACGATGACGACGACGACGATGACGAGATGAGAAGTATACTTACTGATATGTTCATAGACAATGCGAGATTAAGGAAACAGGTAAATTCAGTTATTCGATGTGCCTTGAATACGGTTATAAAACCGGAGAGAGAAGAAAGCAACGAAGTTTCCTCCAGAAAGACTGTTCTCAACCGCTTCTTGGAGAGATGAGTGGACATAGTGTACACGTCTGTGCTCTAATTAACGCCGCGTCCACGTTCCTTGCGCTGTATATTTTGACCACATGATGTATGTATTCGAGGAGGGGAAGTGTAGTTTTCTACATGGAGAAGATACGAGCTGCTTTGTTTGTATTCACGATTTCATCCGTGGTATAATAAGTTGACGAGTGAAATGGGGATACAAGGCCGGTTTGTGTTCCATAAAATTTTGAATAAGGAATGTCAACGCTTTATTAACATCTTTGATTCCCATTATGAATGCAATATCGAAAATCTTGTAAGGAATTTGAGTAAATTTTTTTTATTAATTTATTGAGTTGCAGAGGGCTTCTATGAGTATAGCATGCAGCAATCATTATTGTTATATCATTAAATGAAATAATGCAATGTGTTTTGAAAAATTTTGATAATATGAAAGCGTTGGAGGAGGTGAAGAAGTGCTCGAGTTTTGTCTTGGTTTAGTAAAAAGAAGGCTAATTAAGTGCATGACAACATGATAATAATGATGATCGATGCTGTATTTGATTTTTTTTTTCTAGTATCTCTCTCTCTCTTTTGTATTCTCCTGTTTGACTTAGAAACAATAAAGTTGACAGTACAAGGACGAGCCAAATGGATTCTCCTGTTTGACTTAGAGACAATAAGTTGACAGTGCAAGGATGAACCGAAAGGTTCTTATTGTCATATTTAATATATCAACTCATAATATGCTCCATATTGAAGATGAACACCCTGCAAGTACATGAAACTTGAACTCGGTGGTGTTTTATGGCAGGCAAGCAAACGTAAGTTGCTGCATCAGGTGGAGCCGCATGTTGAAGTAAAGGAATGCAAAAAAAATCACAAGCATCGACCCAGAAAAGGAATGCAAAAAAATGGTAATCCGAATCCTATTCGTATTATACCACATTCCTTGGTATACCTGATCCACCAAAAACAAAATAGGTATGTAGATAGAAATCCTTGTTTTGTTAACCGAAAAGTAGAACGGATGTCAGCACGCTCGTCAAAGGAACGGATATGTTGTCGTCTACAACATCGCCGATAGGAAGAGACTCCACCACCGTGGCTGCCAAAGATATCAATGCTACTCTTGTGATGGTCTGCTCCGGATCGAAATGCACGTATCCGAAAACCGAGAAGTAGTAGAGCATCCTACGACATGAACAACGTGAGGAACAATACATCAAAATTTTTAGAAGCCGTATAAGCATTGTGAACCTACCCGACCGAGAACAGCAACCCGAAGACGAACATGGAGACGCTCCCGACCCAGCTCTTCTGTTGATTGTAGGGAAGCTTGGTCGCCCCATATCTTCTACCCACGATGTCGGCAAATCCTGTAGAGTGAACCGACGGCACTCGATGTAAGGTTGAAGGCCGAAAGGGACATTAACAGGGCCATGGAGTTACCATCGCCACCGCTCATCATCGTCAATGACACGACTCCAACAGGAGACTCACGCCAAAAGACCAGAGTACAGAGCAACAATACGATGACATAGTACAGAGGACCTCGCAGCAATTCCCTGCGAAGAATCGGTGTCCATAACAGGCCATGTCGAAATTACTATTAAGAAAAAGGAGCAAGATGCAACGACAGGGTATTACTCCGGTCTTCCTTCTCTTGCAACAGATTTGACTACACCTTCGTCGGTAAGAAGACGAAGGCCATAACATAAGAGCCTAATGCAGTTCAAGAGAGGAACGACAGCTGCAAAATATCGTGCCACCATCGAAGAGCTGCAAATTGATTAGGTTAACACAACCACAGGCCTGGCATCGGACGAATGAATATGAAAACAACAACCAGTAAGAAAACATTGCGGGCAGAAACTGGAACGAGACCGATCTCTTACCTGAAAAATGGCCAAGTGGACATGTATAGGAGCCCAGACAGTACATGCACAGCTTTCCTGCTCAAGCTCTGCTGCAAGTTCAAGAATCAGATGCTTCACAATATTAACATGGCCTCACAACATGTTATCTAAGGTAGCAGGAACAACCGATACACTGTTTCATTTCTTCTTCTAGTGGCTTGCGTGATTTATTGTTGCGAGATAATTTGATGAGCAATGTTTTATCTATCCTCTTTTTCTTTTTCTATTTGGTCGATGGTACGAGGTTGAACCAAAAGGTTTGTATCATCATCATCATCGTCATCGTTGTCTTCGTCATCTATAACATCTCAACTCATAATATGGAAATACGAAAGATGAACACCATGCTAAAGCATGAAACTAGGAATGCGGAAATCGAACCCGTAAGGTAAGTAGGCAGAAAGTTAAGAGAAGTTGAGATCTCAGCATAAACATCTAACCTAGGGGGAAACCCAAGTTTTACCGTGTCGGGCGGTGACCGCGTATAGAAACCTAAAGGATGAGCATCCCTCAGTGGCTTCCTCCACCAAAAAAATTCATTTTGGTCCCAACCACACTGATTATGAGAAGTTAAACTGAGTTAGGACTAGATCTGTCAAGTGTTAGCCATGTCTTCAAGTAAGAGGAATCAACCAGGCCTCACACATCACCTTCCTAGTCTGTCCTCAGATTTCAAATTGTGGTAACACAGACATGTGAGGCAAGAGGTCAGTCATTGCAAACAGAGCTTCAAATTGCAGGCAATCATTTCATCAAAAGCTTCCAACCAGTGCTCTGTCTTTGTCACTTGCATAGGCTGCATGGACCACCCTGGCATCCACTCCAGTAAATGCTTCTTTCAAGGGGAAGAATGCACAAGCAAGTTACACATTGATCTGCTTAATGGAAGAAAATACCAACAAATTGATGAACACGAAATCTGACTGTATGGAGGAAGTGCAAGGATGTAGACCCAATCAATCAAAGGGGACTGTTCCTTCCAAGAACTATGCAGGCTAAAAGGACAAGCAATCTTCCATGCTGTTTAGATGCAGAAAGCTTCGCGCAAGACCCACCGATACTACCCGAAAGACTAGATTATTGGTATGAAGAATTTGCCTAAAGAGGACTCCCTCCTTCCTGTTCATCACCATCGCTTCGATTCGTAGAAGCACGCTAAAGAATAAGGCAAGCTCGAACAAAGAGTCTTAACGACATCCATCCTTTTGAGGAATGGGGGAAAAAGATGCGACCTTTTGGATGATGTTGCGCTCCGCGAGAGCATCGAAGACGAGGACGAGGGAGTAGGCACCGGCAAAGCAGAACGTCGTGGCGGCGGCGTCCTGCAGCACCATTCCGGCGGATGCCTGGACGCGGAGGCGGAGCAGGCGCAGCTGAGCACGGGAAGACGGCATCGGCGCCGGAGAGAAGGGGGTGGCGGGACCGCTGGGGAAAGGTAACGGGTAGGAGGAAGCGGAGGCGAAGTGGAGCTGGGTGGGAGCGAGATGCGATCCGTGGGAACGCCTTCCTGCGAGGAGCGCGGAGGCGAATACGGCGGCACCGCCGCAGCTCCAAACCGCCGCTCCCATCCGCTGCTTCGTACGGAAATGTGGCTGCAGGCTCGCCGCGGGTGGCGGCTCCGAGAGAGAGAGAGATAAGGCGGTGGATGCTAGTCGCTGATCTGATTAAGCGCGAATCTTAAAGCAGACCGGGACGGGCGGATCACTGCTTCGAAGCTCACCCGAGCGCGAGCTTACGATGCTGCAGGTAGGTAGGAGTCAACGCCGGTGATGCGACGACTACATCATTCCAAACATCTCATCGATTGAAATTGCTCTCGATTCCTCGCAGTAACTCGCGTGTCCATCGAATTATTATGTTATGCTAGAAAAAAAAAATATTTTGATCAATCAAAGTTCCAATTTTTGTGCTCGGGATACTCGTTTTTAGATCATAGAAAGACGGCGAAGGACCGAAGAAGGCGGCAGAATCTGAATCCATGGAAGCTAAATTTGCAATGAATTTATGGCCTTCCCTTGCAAAACAAGCCATAGCTAAATTTACAGTGACTCGATTGGATCGACGACGACGTCCTTCTGCAAGCCGCGTGCAGCAGCCCACCAACCAAATTTAAGAGGGAGCAGCAGCCGATCGCCACCGTCTTCGATCCGCAAATATATATTTTTGTGCAGGCATCGACACAGCCACCAATGGGTTCCACAATGATTAAGCCTCTTTCCACGAGGAGGCACTCATGAGCTCACTTCGGCTCGCTCCTCTGTGTCGCCCCTTTTGTTGATGGAGTTAAGCTTAGGCTGCATAGCTTCCTCTCGGTACGCCATGGCGGACCCAGGAAGACGTTTCAGTTGGATGAAGCTCAAAGATGCGAGGGTGCAAAATCTAGAGAGAGAAAACCAGCTGTTTCGTGCGAGCTGTGCTGCAAAGTCAAAACATGAAGCGAGAGAAAGGTTAGATTTTGGAACCATCGGTGAACCTGTTTGATGCGCCACAAACACTTGGGATTGCTTGTTTGGATGTGCATGAAGAAGTGGCGTCTCTGCTCGTCACGGTGTCCTTGAAACCAAGAATAGAAGCATTCCGAGAGGTTTGTTCTTTAAATCATCCAATCCTTGCGGTAAACGAGTTGTGGTTGTTCTCGATAAGAAATGTCACCCTCGTCCCGCTTCCATTAGTGGGCAAAGTCGGAGCAGAGTGCAACACGATGGAATTAGCATCATTGTCATCAAAAGGTGATGCTCTCTGAGAGCTGCTGCTGGGCTGGTGCTCGTCGTCTTTCTCCTCGGAGCCTTGTCCTTCGCATCTCTCGCTTTCCTTCTTGGCTGGCATTGAATACGAGGTGCGGCATCTAATGGTGACGGGCCATCTTTACCTTGTTCCAAAGAGGAAGCTTGGCCCACCGCCTGTACTCTTGGATTGGACTCTTATGGAAGACCTTCCCTCTTTCCCCCCTTCGATCCCTTTCCGTCTTCCGATAGATGTTTGCCGGTGCAGACCATGAACAGTGAGTCCACCAAAAAGATTACGACTCTTCCTTCTACCGCGTCATGCCAAACCAGGCGTGGGAATAGAGTGGCATTCAAGTGATCCCTTCCCTTCATCAGCAAAGTTTAATGCGAGTGTGGAGCTTGTAGACAAAGCTCTCTAGCATGTCAATGAGGCAATTTGCAGAAGAGGCGTGCGAGGCGATTTCTACGTCGAGAAACGAGAGCACAGTGGTCGATTTCCACCGGAGCTCGAATTGTCCGCCTCACATGTGATCCTTGTGTTATCGGTGAGTCGCAGTAAGCATCCGACATTATGGATCAGACGCACACGACTCGAGCGAGCTTCCTCATCAAATTCACGTTTTGATCTCTGACATCGTCGCGTTTAGGAGGCTGCAGAAAGGGTAAAGGTCGCAAGTCGCTTTCCGGCAAGCGAGATCACCTCTTTCCGGGAGAAGGCCCATGTATCGTGCTTTTCGATTCGGTTAATGTGGGATGGTAAAAGTCGTGAAGTGACGGATCCTTCCTGCCTTTTTCCCGTTTCCATCATCGCAGAGAAAAAGTGTGGCGTGGAGCTGTCGAGTGCCGGTGAAGTGACCAGAGCAGCAGCTACCAACAGGGATCATAAATGGGTGGGTCGAGCGCACGGAGTTTGATGGTGGGATGTGAGTGCAGGGAGCAATCGGGAGGATCCTAAAGGAGATCGGTCGCCAAGGTTTCCCTCTGGTTCCCCATCGAACGCAGGCGAACCAGAGTGATTGCTGCTCCTCTTTAGATTCTTCTTGGTTGGTGCCGATCTTTAGGTGGCAATATAGTTTGGTAAAGCTGTTGCCTTTGGGCATCGACACCCTCTTTCCCTGCTGTCTTCTCCCCCGAACTATGTTTCGATCTGGGGAGAAGGAAGCATAAAAAAAAGGAGATCGGTGGAGGTGCAGAGAAAGGGAAATAAAGATTCTATTTTTGTTAGCGTGAAGGAGACAGAGTTGCGATTTTGATCAAGACGAATCGCGAAAGCTTCGGCCTTCGGATGGGAGGCGAGTGGAACCTGAACGAGGCGGCCGCTGAGGAGGACGGTTCCTCTCCCACGGCCTCCGCCGCCATCGTAGAGGAGGTTCAGGGGGAGGCTACGATGACCGGCTCCGCCGAGGCCGAAAACGATGGCTCTGTCTCCTCCGACGTCGTCGTCGAGGTCTCCGACGATGGGGAGCCCGTTCCGGGCGGTAGGAAGATCTTTGGATTCTCCATCTCCAGCAGCCGCCACGGAAGTCCGGCCGCCGAGCGCGAGCCGGGCGTCGTGACCCGCCAATTCTTTCCCGAGGGTGATGCAAAAGGGGTGACGCCGACGCCGTCGCCGCGCGCCAACTGGGCTGGCGTCAGCACGTCGCCGGAGCCGGTGGTGGTGGTCGATGGAGTGACCGACGAGCTGCAGGCCGCCAAGAGAACCCGGAGGGGGCCGAGGTCGAGGAGCTCTCAGTTCCGGGGTGTCACCTTCTACCGGAGGACGGGACGGTGGGAGTCCCATATATGGTTAGCCTTCCTCTGCTGCTGCCCTTTATTCTCCTTCTTCTTCCTCCCTTTCTCGTAACCTTAAAAAGATCGGATCTTTCGCGTTGGATTCAACCATTTGGCCTCATTTGGCTTCTTCCTTTGCATCACGTCAATCTGGCCTCTCCCATTGATGTGCAGGGATTGCGGAAAACAAGTTTATCTGGGTACGTATGAAGCGATCGAAAGGTTTACTTTTGTTTCTTGATCTGTGATCGAAACGGCTTGGATCGAATGATTCAATACCCGTATCATCATAATTGTTGAGAGTAGTTGACTGGTTGCTGCGTATTTTGCGGCTGCAGGTGGATTTGACACCGCTCATGCCGCAGCAAGGTTTGATCTGAATGCTTTTACTTCCTTCTTGTGATTTAGTTGATAGAGTCTTCGTGTTAAGATCACTGAGCTAAAGAGATCTTGACGCAGAGCTTATGACCGAGCCGCGATCAAGTTCCGTGGACTAGATGCCGATATTAATTTTGATCTGGATGATTACAAGGGTGATCTAGAGCAGGTATACACAAGAGGGCATGCCGAGATGGCTAGTCATGCAGCAACATTTTCGTTGTCGTCGTCCTCTTTTCGCTGCTAATTTCTTGCCATTAGATACGAGGATGAACTCGAACTTAACCATATCCCTGGCTGGTGGCAGATGAGCAATCTCACGAAGGAGGAGTTCGTTCATGTTCTTCGACGCGAAAGCACCAGCTATCCTAGAGGAAGCTCCAAGTACAGGGGAGTGACTTTGCACAAATGTGGAAAGTGGGAGGCCAGAATGGGCCAGTTACTGGGTAAAAAGTATATATACTTGTGGCCTTTCTTGCCAATAGATGTTTGGAGTTCATGTGTTTATAGACTAATGGTGTCGTGGATCATTCTGCTATGGTTGCTCTGGTTTAAAAGCATCGATCGTTCTCATAGGATTTCTTTGTCTGTGCTCTCAGATATGTCTATCTAGGTCTTTTCGACACTGAAGTTGAAGCTGCTAGGTACGTATCGAGATCTCGCTACTTCGTATCTGCCAGTTGAGTAGATCATGGAGTGTTCTAATAAGCTTCTTTGAGATATCAGGGCTTATGATAAGGCCGCAATCAAATGTAACGGAAAGGACACGATGACAAACTTTGATCCTAGCATCTATGCCGATGAGCTGCACGCATCCAGTGAGTTATTTATTTAGAGCTATTTTGCTTCCCTTGATCGTCTGTTTGCAAAGGGGTTGCATTTCTAATTGTATGTACAAAAACTTCATCAGCTGGCCAGCTCGAACACAATCTTGATCTTAGTTTGGGGAGGTCAGGTTCCAAAGGCGATGGTCTTGAACCGATGGCCAATCTCAGTACCCGATCGAAGGTATAACTCTCATCCCACATGGTCGTGCTGCTTGTTTGCGCTGGCTAATGCTGGAATTCGCTCCTGCCAGTTCGATGACAAACTTAAGCAGCTCGACGGAAAAGAAAACACGAGATGCAGTGGCAATGGCTATGTCCAATCTCCGTTTCTTCATAAGATCCAGAGGAGTGGTCAATCGTCCACCCCGTCCCAGATGATTGCAGGGCAATTCAGTCGATCTAATTCTGATCAGGTGAGCGTTGCGTGGTAAATTCGAATGTTGTTTTGTTGCTTGATTCCCTACAAGCTGATCTCAGAGTACTTCTCGGCTCGTTGATGCAGCATCCAAGCAGCGGCACGGGAGGTAGGCCTGAGGGAGGCTTTCTCTACAACTTCATGGCAAGCAACAAAAGAGGCATTTGGGTTGGTGAAGAAGCAGCCAGAAATGGTAATAGACTGCAATGCCATCATCCCAATCAATCATCATCGGCGCTTTTGCAGCATCATCAGGATTCCCACCGCAAGTAGTGGCAGCAGCAGAATGGTTTCCGGTCTTCCATTAGACAAAACAATAGAAGAAGAATAGGGGGGCAGGGAAACAACACCGACGGAATCTGAGGACTCTGCTGGCAAAGGAAGGACCCACATTTCGGCTTTGTTTTGCTTTTTAGATGCTTTTGCATGTAAATGAGGCAGCACAGATTCAATTGAAGCTTCATGCTGTCAACCTGATCTCTTAGGAGGACTGCCACACTTGGCTGATGTGCTTGTTCTTGCATCTTGTTTATTTGTAGCAAGTTTTAGCTGTACATGTCAGAGCTGAGGAATGGAATATGAAGATTAGTGCTTGTTATGTGCTGAAGACAGAGGTTTGTATAACCTTGAAATCTTGTTTCCTTTCATGCAAAAAAAAAAAAAAAAAATTGAACTTTTATGGTCATTGGTAATAAACCGATCTCAAGTGCAAAAAAAAATCAGAATTAGCAGACAGTGCATGTGGAAATATATCAATGGATGGTTGAGATGTAACAATTAGACAAATTGATGGATTATTCCTGATAAGATTATTCCTTAAGGAATAATCTATGGTTAATATTTATGAAAGTTATATATGTATATATATGTGTATGTGTATATGTATATGTATATATATATATATCCCCAAAAATTCTATAAATCTTAATATTTATGAAAGTTATATATATATATATATATATATATATATAACTTTCATAAATATTAATATGAGTAGATAAATTTTTGGGGATATATACATATATATATATATATGTATATATATATATATATATATATATGTATATATCCCTAAAAATCTATATACTCATCTTAAATATTTATGATATATATATATATATGTGTATGCATGTATGTATATGTATGTGTGTATAAATTATCACTAAATATAAAGGTCGGCCCATAAGAGGTGATTTGGGCCGGAAGAATTAGGAGGAGACTGGAGACGGCCCAAAGCAACCGCAGTTCAACGGAAACCCAGAGGCGGTTGCTTGGCGCAGTGTGCTAAATCGTGGCTCTGTCCGTCGCCCGTTCTTTCTCCGTCATCTCCCTCGCCGGTTTCCATCTCCCCCTCTCTTTCGTCGGCTTCCTCTGTGGCTTTCGCGGCCGTTCCTCGGGTGCGTCTCTTTCTCTCCCACGGCAATTTCATTCGTTAGGATAAGCATAGGATCCTTGTGAGTTGATTTCTTGATTTGTTCCTCGGTCGCCCTTCCCTCTTTTTGGTGATCCACCACCCTCGTTTCGTTCTTGAGGATAGACATGGGGTCTCCGGACGTGGGTTTCTTGATTTCTTCATTCTGTGGGTTGCCCTTGACATGAGATCTCGTGCGGTTGATTTCTTCTTCGATTTCCCGTTTCAATTATTTTCGTGTGATTTTCCCTGATTCCAGTCTTGAGAACAAAGACGGGAGCTCCAGGTGCTGATTCCTTGTTTTATTGATCGGTTCCCCGATTTTGTTTGAGTTGGTGGTGACTGAAGTACCTCTTCTGTGGATTTTGTGACGATCGTTACAAGATTCTGTTCCTTTTCCTGTGTTCTCTGACGATCTTTTATTAGGTTCGTCTGCGGTTTACCTTCCAGATTGAAGGGGCGATCACATCGCCTGATTCTTTCATCGCGGGAAGGTACTCCTGACATCCAATAATCCAGCTATGCGGCAACAGTTGAAAACCCTAAATTGCTTTTCTTCTTTCCCTAATTTGTTTGTGCTGCTGGTAATAGTCCGTTACCACTCCCTGAATTGTTTGTAGGCAGAAATAATATCTTGGCAAATAACACGAAGCCTATATATTACCTGAACCTAATTTTGCTTCTGTAAGGTCTCTTATATCTATGAAACCACTGAAAAATGTTGTTCTTGTTCTTTTTTCCTCCATGATTCGGAGATATTCTCTAACTTTATAATCACAGTACACTTGTCTCTATTCTCTCTGTTACGTCGCTTCTTGCCATCACAATTAAATTTCTCCATCTTGTAAATATAGGAGTCATTTATACTTAGATCATATGGAGTGTTATTAGCCCTTCAATTATTTGAGCCTTCCAGTTCATCATCTTTTCGTATCTGAAGGCATTACGCTTCCAATAGGACATGAGTGTAGATGAACTGGATGGCTAACTACGTAGGTCAATGTATACAAACTTACTGCAGAGAACGGAATTATATGTTGACTGCTTTTATCCTTGATGTTCTTCTAGTTACCAATTCTAAACTAGACTTCTGCTTTTAATATGAGCTCTTCTTTTTTTTTCGGTTTTTTGATGTTAACACTTATTTGCAGAACATCATGGTGGTTTGGAATTCTTTTTGAGTGTTAAATTTGGTGTGTTTTGGATGTGTGTTTCCATGGTCATGGATGTCAATAGAAGCAACGTGTGAAATGTGCACCATGTTGGATTTGCTATTTTGACTGCAAGGTCTATTGCCTGTTTTGTGGCTTTGCATAAATGAATTGTCCCAGGTTTTATCCAAAAGGTGCATAAAATTCTAACCACTGAGAATTAATTAACAACACACACGAAACTTACTGCATAAGTGAATGGTAGGTTGCTGTTGGTATATCATGTGAGGGAACAAGTAGGTCTTGTGGCATTTTATAATTAAATCACCCTGATCTCTCTATTTAAGAAATGCTAGCAGATAAGATGTGCAGATAAAAGCATTCATGTTACATTTTAAATTTCTTAAGTCTTTTTCCATGGGGACATAGGCAAAAATGAAATGCATTTTGCTACTTTTTGCATCCTAAATATCATGAGTGGACTCCCTAAAAGAATCATGTGTCTTAAAATCATTGATGACATGTAGCCTAAGAGACCATCCATTCAGCATCACCAATTTGAGCTGGTCACTTCTTTCTTTTGCATGTCATAAGTTTTAGTTTTATTTCTTGTTACTTTGATGTTGATGAATTAAATAACTTGGTGTCAGCTCTTGCTTTTGCAGCTTTGTGTTCATTGGCTAGTGTGGCACAATGGTTTCATTCGAGATGAATGATCGAAAAAGTATGATCTCTCTGCCAAATGCATGTCAATTTTCTTTTACATGTTCCTATATGGTAGATTACATGCATAAACCTGAAAGAAATATGAGACAATTTAACTTTTTGATGTTTACCTTGTACAGCTTATTACGAAATATGTCATGTATTCTTAAGCAAGTACTTTATAATTAACATTTTGAGGTACAGGAATAATTTAGTTAGTTTTCCTTCCCCCTTTTTATCACTTTTTAAATTTTATTATGCAAACATTCTTGTAAGATGGCATAGTGATGCAGGAATCACTTTTTTCTTTTTCTTTTTCTTTTTCTTGTATTTTTTGTTTTTTCTTTTTGGTGCTAATGTAATAGGTTGCTACATAGCAACATCTTATGCATTTCTACATGACATACCAAGATTGTCTTAAGAAAAGAAAAGGAAGCTAAATGAAATGCAAGAAAACAAGGAGTAATGAGCTTGATTGAAGATTTTATTTAAAATAGGAAGCTAATTCCGGTCAATAATTATATTTCAAACAAATTTGGGTCAATCATCCTCAAAAAATGATGGTGATTGATTGGCCTGAACTCAAAAAATATGATTGTTGGAGTGCATTTTCCTATTTTTTCAGATTCTTTTGTGCTTAGTAGTCTGTTTAAAGGGTAAAGTTGTTGTGAATAATGAATTAGTGATGCAATTAAGTCCAGTTTAGTAAAAGAAATTTTTTCTTCTTCCCTGATGGTATAATTGGACAAGTTGATCCCCTCTCCAAGATGTTCTTCCTTTAAAGTAAACCAGTTAGAATCTAGTGTTTATGTGGATGGTTGGATCCTAATGGAAGTTGCCGAGTGTTCTGTCTTAGACGAATGTATAGGGTGCTCAAATATGGGTGACATTGCCGACAGTACCTTTCTGCTGATGTCGGCATCTTTCTTAGTGAATATCTTAGACTAAAGAAAGTTATAAAATTGACATTTAACTTGGACCTAAACTTAAACCAATTACGACACTGCAGATCAATGCTTGGAAACGTCAATCTTTTATATTGTAAAACTTTATATAAACCAATGCCATCTATGGGTTGATGTTTGTAGATAGATTTGCAATATTAAGAATAGGTTTCCTCTTCAGGAAGTTACTCATAATTTGGTATCTCTTTCTTAGTGGTGATTAGATAAACTACATGAAACAGATTATTTTTCCACAGGTTTGACAGGACTATTTCCATAGGTGGCATGCATAAAATGATGCTCGGTCCGTACATCACCTTGAGGTTGATTAAACGGAAACCGTTTACTCCCTGTCGTCATCGCCATTGTCAGTTGAGACACTGTTGTTGATGTCACTACTATTTCTACGGACCAAGCGGAGTGCTGATTGTGATGGAGGTGTCTTGTGGCTGGACTGAAAATGTTGCTCGTCGATTCTTTCCAAGGGATCAGTCGATGCCACGACCTTCCCGTTTGCCTTGACACGTGAGGGTAGATGACTATGATTGTTGGGTGTCATGACCTCGACTAGTCTGACTCGAGGTTGTCCGACTCCTTCCATCACATTCTGACCGAGGGGATCTTCCTTCTGTTGGGGAGGGATAGAGTTTAAACCAGGTTTGAAAGTGGTCCAACGGTCAAATTTCAACTGTTTCACTAGGTACGAAGCCCATATCGCCTAATACACCCCTCACTTTTGAATACCGCTTGACATGGGGTGGTCCGTGTCTTGGTCATACGTCGAACTGGTATGTACGGTCCACATCTTGCCGTATCGGGTGGTACGTTAGTCCTTGGATGGAAGAGATATATGGTCACATTAGTTCTGTCATATTCTTAACTGTTTTCTTGAGGATTCTTGAGTTAACTAATACCAAAAACATAATAATTTTAGGCTTGGGGGCTTTAGTATCTGTAAGGTGACTTCAGTAGGAGGCTTCTTTCTGTCACATAGGATACGTCGATGATGTTTGATTACCAATGTTTATGCTGCTTCGCTCTGCTTCCTGAGATCTATTTCAAGGTAGACCTTTTTTTATTTAATAAGAGAAAGTATAGGTATGTCGTAATAGATTCACTTTGATTATAGTGCTCCTCATAGACTAGCTTTGGTACCATCAATATTCTCTGATTCTTCAGCAGCTATAAATGAAACAATTGTGAACGTAATCAAATATTTAACAGATGTAGCATTTAGGAAATTCAAATTGGAGTTTTTTTTTTCTTTCTTGATATTCAGTTAACATTTCTGCTGCCACTTCTCTATGCAAGAATTCAAATTTCATGATCTCATCGTTCTAATATTCTAACCTCGAGTCCGTCTGATCAGAGATTGGGCTAGGCTTGACGGGGTTCGGTGTATTTTTCTCATTCTTGGGAATCATTTTCTTCTTTGACAAGGGACTTTTGGCGATGGGGAATGTGAGTTGTTGTCATGTTCATCCTGTTTCACCGCATTAAATGTCTGCTGGGTCTTGCTTTTCCTTATGAAACCAATGCTTGTTTTCAGATTCTCTTCCTGTCGGGTCTGATGCTGACGATTGGTCTCAAGTCCACGATGCAGTTCTTCACCAAGCCCAAGAACTACAAGGTTTTACTCAGTCGATGTAAAACTGGTCCAATGCATTAAATGGATGGAGCTGTTTGATTACGATGGTTTCTTGCTTGTCTGGCAGGGTACCATATCCTTTGGCGCCGGCTTCTTCCTGGTCCTGATCGGATGGCCAATCGTTGGCATGATCGTGGAGTCATACGGCTTCATTGTTCTCTTCAGGTCGGTAGTGTCGACTTGTTTGTATGTTTAGCCACCTTAACAGTGCAACTGTGCTGATTGCTGGCTTGGTTATAACTTGTCAGCGGCTTTTGGCCGACCGTGGCAGTGTTTTTACAGAGGATTCCCATCTTTGGCTGGCTGTTCCAACAGCCTTTTGTGACGTCGGTAAGAACGTTGTTGTTGTTGTTGTAGGTGCGCCACAAGGTAATTTGTTGTTATTAAACATTTTGCAGTTGCTCGAGCGCTACAGAGGCAAGCGGGTTCCGGTGTAGCAGGCAGGTGGTTGTCCGAGCTTGCTCGACGGCAAAAGTGTTGGATCGCGTCTGTCTCTTATGGACTGCCTCACAGCGTATTGTTTGTAACAGGGGACGCTTCGAATGATGGATAAGGTCGTATGTCTCTACTCGTGCCATGCTTGTGTTTATTTGTGGTTCCTCTATCCATGCTTATGTTTAGCTGAGGTGGGTGTTGCCAATCCAAGTGTGTGCACTAATAAGTAAATATTTTTGTAGATTTTTTTTTAAAAAAACTTCACAATTAACTGTTGGCATACAAAGCAAATTATTACCGATGCCCAGACCAAAAAAAAAACACTTCAATCCGTACGTCTTTATACATGAAGAAACATACCGTCGTAAACAAAAATCACACCCACCACAACCGAAGGGACAAATTTATGAAAAATTTTGTGAAAATTACCGTCGACGATCGCACCGTATCTTTTTTTTTATGAAAAATCCCCTCACCTTCCGGTGAGAACACTATCGTCAAGATTCCCACGATATGAAGGTAGAAAAATATGTTTTGGGTGCAGATTCTATTCGCGCGTGTGAGGTAACACCACCTGGGGTGATCACATCATCCCTCATCTGGAAAATCCGCTTACCGTAGGTGAGCATACCGTCGTCGGATTTGGACAATTTGACGCCCAAAAAATTTTTTTTGGCCACTTTTCTTGATCGCAGATGTTAGGTAAGCATACATGGTGGTGATCGTACCAGATCTACAATGAAAATCCCCTCACCTTCCGGTGAGAATACTATCGTCAAGATTCCCAAGATACGAAGGTAGAAAAATATTTTTTGGGTACAGATTCTATTCACATGTATGAGGTAACCACGCCTAGGGTGACCATATCGTACCTCATCTGGAAATTTCGCTTACCATCGGTGCGAATACCGTCGTCGAATTTGGACGATTTGACGCCTAAAAAAAATTTTTGGCCACTTTTTCTTGATTGCAGATGTTAGGTAAGCATACATGGCGGTGATCATACCAGATCTATGATCAAAATCCCCTCACCTTCCGGTGTGTGTACAACCATCAGATTCACGCAATTGGAAGTTTTGTTGGGTCCATTTTCCTATTAGCCGATGCACGGTAACTTCACGTCGAGTAGACTTACGCTGGAGAATCCGCTGACCACAGTGAGAATACCGCCATCAGACTAGCACGATTTGATGCCCAAAAAGATTTTTTTTGGGCTTTTTTCTTGCTGAAGAGTGAAAGGTAACAAAACCTGGAGGTGATCATACCGAGACCCCCCCTCTATAAACTCGTGCACCGTCGTAAACAAAAGTCACTCCACATCTTTCTCGATCAAACAATTAGGAGAGGGGGAAAAAAAAAATTAAGGGGGAAAAGAACTAACAGAAAAAATAGTCTCCACCTCCAACTTCATCTGTCATCCAGCTCAAGATCCATATTTCCACACCAAATGCTTCAAGAGGATCTTGCCGGCCAATAAAAATCTTCATGTTCCAGGCCATATATTTTGTTGTCACTCCACTGTCCTCCTCGTTGTTGGGTAGTAGGTGGAGAACTCCAAGCAGGGGATTCATCAGAGCTCACTTGAATACAATGCTTTTGTATCACATTGCATTCGCAAGAGGATGGGTTCTAGGGCTGGCCCTCGTCACCGTTTCGTCGCTATGTCGGATCCACTCGGACAATCTCCATGGTTTCTGCCATTTCCACTTGAATTGCAGCAGCCACTGATGATGGCTTCTTTTCCATCTCCAAAGCTTTCCTCCTTGTGCTACGACTGCCAGTTTCTTCCCCGTCGATAAATGCCCGATCGGGACCATCTGATGTCAAAAAATAAAAACCTTTTTCCTTAACCAAAACGATCCGAGGCTGCAACTCTACCAAGAGCAGTGAGCGCGCGTACCTTCGTCGGGTGACTGCTAAATGCTGCAGTCCCATTGCCGGGGCCACTTACGATGCCAGCAGTGTACTTGAGTTGTTTCTGTGCTGGAACCGCTGTAGGAGACACAGGGGTTCCCGCTTCGTCGATGCAATGCTTCAATGAACCATTTGAATTCATCTGGAAATGACAAACCAAGAAGTTACAGAGATTAGATATCGTAACTTTGTGTATCATGGCAACCACTTGCCTAAGAACACTAATACAGTCTGCACTTAAGCATACAATATATTCGTTGAACCGCTCTTAGAAGAGGAGGCCAATGGGACCTGATAAATCAGATATCAGTATCAGAACCCAACTCAACATTCGAAGCATGGATCCGTTAATGCCGTAGAATTGGGTGTCAAACAATATCCGCCCTCGTATTGAATCGACAAGTTCAATGTCGACCATTCACCTTCAGGCCTCGGTCATCTTTTCGTAGTTCGGAATCCAGGATGTGTTTGATGGTCACAACCTTCGTTGCAACACTTGGATCTTTAAGGTTATGCTATTATGGGTATCACCAAACATCAATATGATCTTACCGGAGATGTGGCCAGTGCAATTGCAATAGCATGCTCTCTCAATTTTTGCTCTTTCTCCATTTCTTTCCTCTGTGCTTCACTGTGTCGAAGAAGACCGATGAGCTCATTCAATTGCTCTTTTAGTTCTTTGATATGAAGTTCCTTCTCCCTTAATTGGCATCTGTTCCACACATGAAATCAATATCACTGTTAAATTCATCCTAAGAAATTATTTAGCCAGCATTTTCCATTTATTTGCCTGATATTTTAACTTAACAAAAACCAAAAGTTTTCAGATTCGGATGATACTCTCTGTTCAATAGATCACTCGAATCAAATAACAAATGTAGGGAAAATTATATGTTTACTAGTTTAGACCTTTATATAGCCAGTAGCTTCAAGAAACAGCAATTGTGCTAATGACAGCATTGACTCTGTCAACCGTAATTTTTATCAAGCATAATTTTGCTGGCACTTTTTAAGAGAGCAAAAACCTAAGGCCAAAACAGAAAAATAAAAAAATAAAAAAAATCATGATTTGCATTGCTAGTAAAATATAATATAACAACCTTGCATCTGCAGCAGCATTAAACATGTACTGGAGTAGGCACTTTGCATCTCCTATGGACCGCAATTGGCTCCACCTTCCACGTCCTGCAAATGTATGTTCACGTTCCTCCGCCTCCGAAAGCTGGGAAGCCATTGCTACAAGTGTGTTCGATGAGATGGTCACCATGTTCTCTAGTGAACCAATTCTCGCTAATCGTGCACTAGGGGTCATAGACGATAACCTGATAAGGATGAAAATATTAATAGAGAGAACTAGGTCACCAATTTCTCAAATCATGTATATTAAATGCTATAAGGCCTAAAAATTATCTACCTAGAACTTCCGGTCTTTCCTCTTGGAGGACTAGCACTCCCAGACAAAGCTTCCTCTTGCTTTAAAAAAGAAAGCTCCTTTGCCAAGGCTGATCTCCTGAAGAAAGGCTCAAAGATTTGATCAGGAAAACAACATGTTACAAAAGTGGAATTAAAAGATAAAAATAGCATCTGTTTACATACATTTGACTTTGTTTTTCATATTCATCCCTAACTTCATGCATATGTACCAACACTTCAACCTCATGATCAAGCCACTGTTGCAAGGACTTCTCATTGATCTGAAGTTTAAGATTCGAGTCCTTATGTTTTTGACTGTATTTATAATTATAGACTGAATTAAATGAATGTAGGTAAAGATCTGAATCACGTACCTGAATTATTGGCGAATTACCAATAGCAATGACTGGAAAATATACGAATGACTAAGAATAGAAGTTTTGTGCAGGTTGCAAGGTAAATTCAAAATTTTCTTTATGATGAAATCCATATACCAGGGTTTTCTCGTGCTGAGGATTTTCGAGCTTCTAGCAACTCTTTCAACTTCTTGGTAGCCATTGCAGCCTCTTCTGTCTTCCTCTGAAGAACCTGCAGGAATAAAAAAATTACCTGAATGAATATCATACAAACTGCTCCGATTGCAAAAAAATAATTGTAGCAATGTTTTCAATGAATATGCAGATCAAGATGAATATGCCCAGTAATAAGAAAAAGAATGAGTGGGTGATCCGATTTCTTATTGGTAAAAAATAATCACAATACAATCAAATATAAGTGGAAAGCTATTAATAGAGAAGTTCAACAACAACATGGCTAATATATAAGAACTATAATCAACCAGCAATTGAATTATCAGAATTTGCACCATGTTCTGTGCAGAGTGCATTCAGTAATAAAAAATGATTTTTTTTATTTTTTTTTTGTTGAATGCATCCATAAAATTATTTACTTAAGAACCAAACAAATGTATGTGTCATGTTGTATTATAGACATCAATGGGTTTGATAGCTTAAACATCAACAACAATGTGAAATTAGGAAGATATACCACCTTGTCCATTTGAAAAAAATATTACGAAGAATCTTCTTTTTCCTCCTAAATGTACTATACATTTTGAGAGCTTAAACGTCATGTTTTTCTCAAGTCAACCCACTGTTCAGCTTATTATATTGCATATCTGTTGGACATGGTTTGCATGTCGGTCATAACAACTAATTGTAAAAAAGACCAATATCCAAAGAGCTAGTAGTATGTATGACTAACAATTGTAAGCTCCATCCTTTAAAATGAACCAGTAAATTCACTTTATGAGTAGAGCAGATATAATAGCCATACAGTATATCTTAAAACAGAAGAATAGAACTACATAAAATCCACATGCAGACAGGCTAACACTGAACAATATCTCAGTATATTAAAAAATAATTAATCAAACTGCAATCTTAGCATGAACTTAAGTAAAAAAAAAAAAGCATACTAAGGACTCCCTTCAGAGAAACATATTCTACCATTTTTTGTCGCTGATTTAATGCTTGCAGTTTCCGACGTTCATACTCATTTCTCCTTCCCTCTTTCCTTAACTGCTTGAGCCAATGCATCAAAATCAAACTCAAATTTATAATCCAAAAAAAATTATACAGAAGAATGTAATAACCTAAAAGACACAAATAACTTACTTTTATAACAAAAGGTTAGATTATGAATTTATAATACATGAGAAAAAATGCAATAACATAAGCGCCAAGCTAATTGATTGTGCTAGATGACTAGAAAAGGATTTATAAATTTAGACTATTTGCTGGCATATTATCCAAAAGAAAATTTTCCTTATGTTATGCAAGTTCATGTTTCCTTTAAATAAAACAATATCATGATAAAAGTTAACATCCAAATGCATGACAACATAGCGGTGTTTTAGCTCTGATAGGCGTAATGTTTTCTTACGAATGATAAAGTAGAAGAATGTAGTTCCAACTTCCAACAAAAGGAAAAAATGATAACTTAAATGAGATATGCTGCAACTAAACCAGTTTAATAGATTTTCTTTGCTTTATTAACACAAATCCTATGGAGCATAATGCATGCCACTGCAAAAAAACCTGTAGAAGTTCCTTCTCACGAGAAGCCTTCCACTGCCGAAACTGTTCTGCCTCTTGTTTTATCTTATGTTGCAATTGAACCTGCAGAATGAAACAGTATCAGTGCCAAACAAAAGAACCAGAATGGATTTGAATGGTGAAAGACGATATTTAGTTGAAAGAACAACCTTCTGAGCCTTAATGAATTGTATTTCATCTTGCAGCTTCTTTGCTGCTTCATCACTCCTTTGCTTTTGCTTTAGAAGTTGAACTTGGTTCTCTTGTTTCTTCTTGAGAATTATAATCTGTAAGAATAATTTGGCAAAAATGAAGCCTAGAAAATGGGATAAAAAAAGAAATATAATATAATTTGTCTGAAAAGCTATTCAAAAGCCTACGGTAAAAAATCAAGAAAAAAAGGTCACCTGTGCTTCTAGGGTCTTTAATTTCTGCAAGTAGTCATCTGACAATTTGTGCATTTGTCCATCAGAGTTAGCAGAAAGGTTTTCCACTTCAGATAACAGCCTGTCTCTCTCTTGCTGAAAGACTCCTCATTAGTTGCATGGATAAGAAAAGCAGAAACTCAAAAATCTGTGTGTATGTTGCACTGAAGAAAATCTAATCAACCTGCGCTGTTCTTTTTTCTTCCTCAAGCTCCATGAGCTTCTTTCCAAAGTGTTGTTTGAGAACAAGAGTGTCACATCCCCCAAAAGTTTTCATCTCAGACTGCAGACATAAAAAAAAGTTGTCAGCTAGACACTCTTTATATAAGAACTCAAGAAATTGTTGAATTGTACTGAATTATCCAAATGAACATTTGATAGAGGAAGCTAAACCATATTTGATACAAGTTAGAGATTGAAATCGATATACAAGAAAGAAAAAGAAAATCACAAACAAAATCATGTTGTCAATAATTCAATATTGACTCCGCCCATCCTTATAAGTATGTCAATAATACTACACTTATCAGACTCTTATAAGTTGATAGTGTACTACACTACTACTATCAACTTCAACTTAAGCATTTTGGCCAGTGGTTTGAGCCAAACGAAATTGATGGACCAGTTAGCCCATCAGGCCCGGGTCGTGACATTTGGTATCAGAGCCGACCTAGTTATTAGGCATAGTGAGGGAGCTCGAGTAGGAAAGTGCTACTCGTGGATGGAGTCAGAAGACTTGTTACGGCATGGAGCCACCATTGGGCTATGCCTCACATGCACCATACTAGGATTTGATCTGGACTATGCTGGTTCTTAACGAGGATGTCAAGCCCTTGAGTGGGTAAGATTGAAACACCTCGATTAGTCCCACATTGTAAGTGGGCAAGAGTAAGATTAACTTATAAGAGTCTAATGAGCATACTATTATCAACTTTAGCTTAAGCATTTTGGCCAGTAGTTTCAGTCAAACAAAATTGATAAGCTAGTTAACCCATCAGGCTCGGGTCATTACAATAGGTCTAGTAACCAAAACTACAAACCCATCCATGACAATTGGTACAGGTCAATATTTACCAGTTCAAGAGCTGATCAAGACACAGGCTAGAAATTTTGCTTGGTTCGATTTGCTATGAGCTATACCACCTGGTTAACTCATTGTACCTGACTTATCAAGCTCTCTCTCTCTCTCTCTCTCTCTCTCTCTCTCTCTTTATTTCTCTCTTTCTCTTTCTCCTTCGCCTTTTCACAATTGTCTCTCTTTTTCTCATCCTCTTCTCACCTGCATTGCCACTGCCTCCTCCTACTAGTACATATTGCCACTAGCACGACCACCACCTCCTCCTCCACCTCCATCTATGTCTTCTCCCCCACCTTTTTCTCTTTCTCTTCTCTGGGTGAATCCATGCCAAGCGACTAGGGGGTATCGACATATGGAATGTCCAACCATACCAGTGCCATATCAGTCCATCCAAGAGCCAACATTGGTACCAAACCGAGATTCAAAACCTTGATTGAGAATTCAAAATGACACATTTTTAAAAACGTGTTTTTCTTTTCCAAAATCATTATTAAGCACTCTAGTTACTGAAATCATGCTTATTTCAGCACCAATCTAACAAACTATAATTCAAATTCAGATTAGTCAAAATGTTTAAGCATGAAGCATTGACTTTTTCTCTGAATTTTTTATTTGAATAACTGAAAAACATGAAATTGCAAGTGGGAAAATTGAAAATGCCTGAAAAGAATAACTTTAAACCTGTCTAAAACCAAAATAAAGCTGATTTGTAAAACCTTGACGGTTGACTCTACTAGCATCTACATGGCCATATCAAACCACTTGAAACATCATTCACCCACATATCTGAGGTTCGCAAACAAGATGTTTCTTGAAGTACATAAAAAGAAACCATTTTTTCTAAAAAAGAAAGATTGTTGCATTTATATTTATAAAGAAACACAACCATTTGGTTGCAAATTCTTTCTACAATGTTATCAGATGAACATATAATCCTATAATCTGAGTGATAAATTTTGACACGTGCATACTATATAAGCATACATAAATAATCTAGTAATACATGACAGGGACTACTATAACTTATACACAAGTTTCTTTAGACATTGACTAGAAAGCAAGCATTATTACAAGATTTAATGGAAGTTTGTATCACCTCTTTCTGCTCCAGTTGCCTATTTAACTCATTCAACTCTTTGCCCATGGAGTCTTGCAACATTTCGTATTCCCATTCTTTGGCTATTTCTTCATCAAATTCCTTTGAACTATCACCTGCTGGCACAGCAACATTTAGGTTATGAAGTTGTAGTACACAATAAATATTTAAGAATATATAATAGGATTGCAAAATAGTGAATAGTTAGACTGTCATCACAAAGTGTGTGAAAAGAATTGCCTCCGAGGTTCTTAGACATCTGGAAATGTAAGCTTTCTGTGCTTTGCAAGCTCCTCTTCAGCCCTTCTGCTCTCACAAAGCAGGTTCTACCTTTCTGAAACCATAATTAAGAATGCTATTATCCCATTTATCAAATTGACAAAGCTCCACAATTGAAAGATTATTGGTCCCACTCAATCACAGTATAATCAGTTGTTAATAAGCCAAATTTAAAGGGTAAAAATGTAAAAAAGAAGAAGAAGCAAGGTTCTGGCTCATATACTTGAAAATCTCTTTCGAAATGCTCACTAGCTTGTTGACTGTGGTACTCGCAGAGTTTCCTACAAAGATCTTCATTGGTAGCTTCCAGCCAAGAGATTCTCTCTTTAAGAGTCTACAGAACAAAAGCACACAGAGCTCATAGAGAGAACATCAAAAAATACTTATATAATGGTATAACAAGCATAATATAAAGACAAGCACAAAGGCCAAAATATGGCTGGTTGATCCACAGAAGGAATCTGCTCATTTTTTGCATTGTCTTGTACTTGTAGCAAGCAGGGATGACAATCAACTTGACGGCCTAAAACATCTCTCGAGCCTTTTTTCAGGAAACATTCTAAATTCAAGCTTATGGTCCATAAACAATCCAATCTAACATGAAGGAGAATCAACTATAGTGACACTATGCAAGTCATTGTATGCTTATGTCTAAGGGGCCAATTAGTGACCAATGGTAATGAACACTCAGCAGAAGGAAAATGTTACCTGAACTTCATCAGATTCAGTTCCTACACCACGAGAACAAGCTAGCTCTGCTTGCAAGTATTCGATATGTTGGCGCATCCTTTGAATCTCATCTGATATTGGGTTCCTGTTGACCTGGTAAGAATTCACAAGATAAGGAAAGCACTTGCACGCAGAGAAAAACGAATCTCATTTCTAACAAAGGATAATGATCTCTGTAAGATATCACCAAAGTCATAATCTCACAATGGGCTTATTCTCAATATTGCGAGCACGGTTAGCATACTTCAATGTGTTGAGTGTTTCCTCTGCATTGATATCAGCTGGGCTGATACAGGCTGGAAGAATTAAAGACAACAGAAATTAGAATGCTCAGCTTTAAAATCATAGGAGAAAGATCTGATGCTACAAACTAATATTCTTTAGATGATGTTCATGTGCATTGCAATCATCATGTAAAAATGATGATGCGATATGAAAGATATGATGTGTTATTTTAACAATATACTCAACAACAAACAATAAGCAGTTCCAAACTATACAGTAATCAGGTACATGGATCCTTCCCTACCATTTATCTGCATTGCAGGCAATACCTGCACAATTTGAGGATCATCACTTTCATTGTTAATTATTTGTAATCAGTCCTCTCTGTCACCCCTTCAATCTCTAATTTGAAATGCTTCACCGTCCATTCCAATCCAACTCCAAACCTTTTTGAAAGGTTTTCCTCTTTTATGATTTGTTAGAACCATGGTTTATCTTACAGGTCTATACCGGTTTATCGACCAACTGTTGGTATGGTACATATCGAATTGTACCGAACGTATCGACACATGATACATGGGAGCATATCAATGTACCGCTCGTACCAGTCCCTTATTGAACTGGTACATACCGCTCGTATCGAGCAATATGTCACGGTACAGCACACCTTGGTTAGAACTAACTTTTAACTATTCCGGAATCATTTTCAGTAATTATTGTGGACATTCATTTCAATATTTTTATCTTTGTCAAGGTTCCTATTGCACTAAGATGTACTTATTAGCATTTTCTGACCAAGGATCAGTATTGGACCTTATAGGGAACTACTGACAATTGGTACTTATTTTATATGTACTATTTAAGTGATGCCATGTGGCACAAGTTGGTAAACTGCCCGTAATACCAATTGCATACTAATCAAATGAGGGTCAGTTGCAATGCAATACTCCTCTTTTTCTTGTGTCCGGGAATCAACTAGCAAAATGATATAACATTAAATTAAAAAAGGAGTTCCTATATTTAACAATATCATGTAAGAAACTACAATGATTCAATAACAACCAAGGTCTGTAATTTCATACCGTACCAGAGTTTCGATACTTCTCCGGTATGGTACCGTATACCGAACGGTACATTTCGACATACCGTTCGGTATATATATATAATTATAAATATTTATATATATAAATAAATATTATATGGCGACGTCACCTCGAGAAGGGAGACGACATCGCATATTAAAAAAACAAAAAAAAATTTGTTTCTATTAAAAAATACAAAAACGACATCGCATATTAAAAAAAAAAAAGAAAAAAGCGACATCGCCGGCAAGGTGACGTCGCCACAACAACGTCGCCCGAGAAGTCACCTCGGCGACGTCGCTCGAGCCTCGATGACGTCGCATATTAAAAATAATAATTTTTTTATTAAAAAATAAAAAAATTATATCGACCGGTAGTGGGCGATCCGTGTACCGGTATCCTGTCGGACCGGTATGTATTATATTGACAAATTCCGGATTCGTGTAGCAAGGTCCGCAATACCGTACCGTACCGGTGTACCGAGAATTGGTCCGTACGGTACGTACCAATATGTACCGTTGGTACGCTATAGCATACTGATGGTATCATGCTAGGCCGTATCAATCGGTATATCTCGGTAAAAGTCGAAATCTGGGGCGGTACTGGTCAGTACACCTCGGTATCGGTCGGTACGCCTCGGTATCGGTCGGTACGCTTCGGTACTAGCGAAAATACGCATACCACCCAATAGCGAGCGGTCCGCGTACCGGTATCCTCTCGGACCGGTACGTACCGCCCGTATCGGGCAGTATCATTTGAAATTACATACCATGCCGTGTAGCAGGCGGTATTATTCGGTATTGTGGACCATGATAACAACAACAACAATAAAGCCGTAAATCTCAACTATTTTGGGTCAGCTATATGAATTTTTTGTCATCATTGAAATCTGTAAAAAGTTATATGTTTAGTTAAGTGATTCACTGCAAGCTAATACATAGTTTTCACACTTTGTTATGCCTAAGATAACTCTTCCAACCAGTGTAGCATTTTGTTTTTGGAGGTGTTGAATCATAACATAAAGAAAGAAAAGAGTATGTAGATATAATCATATCATTGGATTATATTGACAAATTCCGAACAACCAATCATACTATCATCACAGTATGATGAAGGTCAGGTGGGAATGTCCCTACTGCCTTCTCTATTCCGCCACATGACCATAGACCAACACACCCCACAACTAGGCATAATGACATAGATGTAACAATTTCTCCCATGCACACTAGTTGAAAGCGTAGTTCCAGTAGCCCATAAAGTTGACACATCTAAGATCATGCATTTGCACATAGAAAACTAGTCTTTATTTGGTGACCACATGTCATGACAACCACTTGATGCGAGAGACAAAAATGTTGGGCAATTGTTGCAGGGGTTTTCAAGAGTTGTTATTTGCTATCAAGAATCGAATGTTGATCTGGAAGTGATATAGAAGTCACAAAATTATGATACATGTAAAGCTCCAGCAAGGCAAAAAGACCCAAGGATTTTTAGAGCCATAAGCACAAGTCACTCAAATGCTTAAGTAGCTGAAGCAAGAGTAAAGAGGGCAAACAAATGATAGCTAAAACTATAGTTCGCCTTACCGGTCCATATTAGTATACCAACCAGTTGTCGGTATGGTATGTACCAACCATACCAAGTGTATTGACACATGGTATATGGGAGCGTACCAATGTACCGCTCACACTGATCTTTTGTCAAACCGATACATACCGCCCATACTGAACGGTATGCAACGGTACGATGAACCTTGGCTAAAACACATAGGGGTTCCGGACCTTACCTTCTAGCCGACCTTTTATGGGAACAAGATGATTAAGCTGTCTGATTGTGAATATTTTAGGGCACAAATAACCAAGGGCAATAGTACTGCACGTGTCGAGAGTTGATCGGATGCAGTGCGTGCGATCGCATCGGAGTTTCGATGATTCTCGATGGTATCATACTAGGCGTGCGATCGGTACACCTCGGTATCGGTCGGTACACCTCGATCACGGTCGGTATATCGCTCGCAGACGACGCCTCGTACCGCTCGATGCTATATTTATATATTTAAATATATGTACCGCCCGGTATATAGATATATATTTTTATCTTTCCTCGTACGCCCGCATCTTAGGCGATGCGACTCTCTAAATCGCATACCCGCCAGGGAGATGCATACCGCAACGCAGAGTTTCGACGCGTTTCTCGGCTGATGCGGGCGACGCGTTTCGCGTCACGTTCGGTATATATATTTTATAATTATAAATATTATATATATATATAGATATATATTTTTTCTTTCCTCGGCGACGTCGCACTTTCGCAAGCGTCGCGAGATAAAATCAACGAGCGACGCGTCGCTCCGGGGCGACGCGTCGTCGGAAAAAAAAAAATCTATTCGCGGCGACGCCGCCGGCTTCGGCGTCGCCGCCGAGCTCGGACGACGCCGAGTCTTCGGGACGTCGCCGAGCCTCGGGGACGACGCCAGAAGTCTTCGGCGGCGTCGCTCGAGCCTTCGGGCGACGCCGTCTCGGCGACGACGCCGAGTCCTCGGGACGACGCCGAGTCTTCGGCGACGTCGCCGAGCCTTCGGCGACGTCGCCGAGCCTCGGGGCGTCGCTGAGTATTAAAAATTAATTTTTATTTAAAAATAAAAAAATTCATATCGACGGTAGCGGGCGGTCCGCTGCGTCAGTATCTTGTCGGATCAGATGCGTCACCGCCGTCATCGGGCGGTACTGACTTCAGTATTGCATACCTTGCTCCAAACAATAAAATGTATCCAATAAAGCTCATCAATACAGGAGTCACAATTCAGTAATAACTTGTGGCGAAGCATCAGATTAAAAAAAAACCTATTAGGACTATTAGATACGTTACCTATCATTACAGTCCTGCTATTTCCACCAAGAGAGTCCTGTCAAAATTAAAGTAGAAAAGAGTTACAGAAGGAAATTTCCTTGTGAATGCCAGTGAAACTACATAGAGAAGTTTTCAAAATTCAGAAAGATAAATTGCTTCAACACAAAAAAATAGGAAAATAGTATACTAAAAGCCATTGGCAAAGGCCCAACCACAAATGCACAAAAAATGTCAATAAGAATCAAATAGAAAAGTGGCAACAAAAGTGGTACTAAAGATAACTACTTTATAAATCACATATACGAGTTCACCCTTAAACTCAAATTGAAAAAGCAATGTCTTTTGCATAATATGGATTCCAAACATTCATGATCTGTAATGTAAATGAGTCGAATTATTTATCCCTCAATCTATTAAAGAAATATCTTCCTAGTGATTATGAAAGACGTTCCACTAGAAATATTCTTGTTATTGCTTCAACATTATTTCCATTCGGATGTGGTAGTGTCATATTGAACAACTAAAAGCCTCCAGCATATTATGGTTTAAGCATAAAAAGGTTGGGAGGGAATTATCATGTAGAAGAAGCCTACCAATAATAATCCAAAGCCTACCAAGAATAATCCAAAAATTCTACAAAAAAGAAGGTTAATTTTATACCAATTATCAAATAACTATTGGTAACATGTACTAATTGTTAGCCTATTGTGGCATCTTCTATTAAGTCATAACTAGAAAATATTGAATGAAACCTAACCAGAGAAGTTTGTGATTAATACGTTGAAGTTGTCAGGAAAAATATTCTTTCCACCAAGTATTTAAATCTCAGTCTGATACTACTTTTTATAACCTATCAGATCTGAGTATGGTACTAGGACAATATACCGACATGTACCATCCAGTATCATTGAATAAATTAATAATAAAATAAATGCAAACATATGAGCTATATGTTTCAACAGCAACCAAAAGTTGTCGATAGCCATATAGCTCAACAATATAGCTTTCAACAGCAGCTAAAAGTTATTGATAACTGTCTCAACCTCCCCACAGCTTCCACCTCCACCACTGCTATCTCAGCATCCACCTCAACTCGTTGCTGCCACACCACCTCCTAACATATTGAGACCATCACCTCTTCCCCCCTGGGTCACTCCCCTGATATACATAATCGCATCCTCTTCATCATCATCAACATCTTCTTCCTCTTCCCCTCCTCTTGTCTCCTTCTCTTTGGTCTGGGCAGGACCAACCTACACTGAGTGTTGGGATACTGATCTGGTATGGTACGATACCATCCAGAAGCAAAACAATATTTTAAAACTTGAATGCACTTTGAAATTCTTACTGTTACTAGAGATTAGGATCATTTTATGGAGACCAAATTAAACTATTAATGTGTTTGTGCTTCTCATACCATAACTTCACCTGCAAACTTGAACAATTTGTTCTAAAATGGGTATCAAATTTAGGTTTCAGACTTTCAGAAGTCAAACATCCAACTAATACCTTCCCCTTGTTTCCTCATTAAACTATTGTACAACGAAGCATCTGCTTTTGCAGTCCAACCTATGTTCCTCCCCTTCTCATGGAATTACCTCAGTTGTACCTATTGGAGCCAATAAAAATAAGGATCATATTACAAATATGTCATGTAGGACAACTTGCCCAGCATGTTCTGAGTAACTTTATGATCAGCTCAGAATTACAATGTTTATACCATTATTCCAAAGAGAAGCCAAACTAGCTCCACGTCAAATGAAATCTAACTATGATCTACGATAAAGGTTGATCTTTTTTATGATCGGATTACAAACTAGAATAACAGCATTTTATATCCTACCTACAGTTATTATTTTCATTCAAATGAAAACATAAAACAACCTGATGCTCAGTTATTATTTTCATATATCTAAATTTTTTTAAAATTAGTTTATGAATATCATAGAAATGTTGATTAACCGAGTGAAGATATCAGATGCATGTTGCGTACATATTCTTATGTTGAATTTGTTAAATGCGTCATGGGAAGAACATTACAGAACCTGCAAAAGTCGAGTAAGTTTGCTATCACGATAAGGAACATGGGCACCTTCTTTACGCTTTTTCTCATCTCCAAGAGCACTTATGACATTGCCAAGAGCTAAGAGACCCTTGTTGATATGAACCCCTGGAGTAAGCAAGCAGATGATACTAAGAGTAATTTGCATAAATCTAAAAGTGATTATAGGCAATAATGCATCAAGGGCCCCGTTAGGTACCTTCTTTAAATCGGAGACCATCTGAACCTGTTCTCTTAGCACGCTCTGATCCAGCAAGATCTACCAAATGAAGCTTTGCACAAAGATAATCATCAGTTACATCCCCAGTGGGAGCACTGTCAGCAGCGGAAATTGGGCCAAGTTTGCGCATCTGCTCCAATGTGATTGTGAAGATGGCATGGGAACGACTATTCCAGGATGAAATTACATAAATGTTATTGACAGAATCATACAGTTTCAATTGTATCAGTAGAAATTTCTGCATCTCTTGCATCAAGAATCTTTGAAGATGATGAAATGAAAGGGACAAATCCACCCCAATGTTTTAATTGTTCTTGAGCGATTTTGGAGCAAAACTACCATGGATTTACTGAGAGGAACAAATTGCTTCCATTCACATTTAAAAGTCAATACTCTGTCAACAATAATTTGATTCTCAATAGTATGAAACTAGAAGGATAATTTAGTACCAAATCAAAAGGTTGTTGCGTGTCCTGTCTGCAAATGCTGTGATGATTTGCTAGACAGCTATGGGTGAGACTATGGGAATGTTCTAATCTGGATATCAATGATATAGAGGACTGGTATAACTGGAGCTGGCTGGACGGAGGTAATGCCAGGCATCCTGGAGAGGAGGAGCTATTCTGAACAGTGATTGACAACCCCCTGTGCCAACTTTGGTGAAACCATAATGAATGCCACCAACGCAACCACCAGGTCAGGCGGAGACCCTAGTGAGAAGGTGGCAGCCACCACTTATGATTTCTTAAGGGCTCAGCTGAACTCTGAGGGGTGATCTTCTTCAGTCCCTTTTAGAAGACATGAATGTAACATCTTATAACTGAACAGGATGACTCTTTTAGTCCTCTTTTGGCTGCTGCATTTACAGGTAGTGTTGCCAAAAACAGCAAAGGTTAGCTGGTGGCAGCAGGGAGTGCTGGAGTCAAGGCTAACAGCCCCATTCAAGCAGAAAGCATGACCATTCGGAGAGCACTATCTAGGACCAAGGAGGAAGGCTAGCAGAACCATGCTGACTCACTGGAATGGACAAACTTTTTGGGCAAAATCGATCAGGTACCTTGGTACCTGAAATGTTTGTACAAAGACGTTATGATGTTGGCTAGTGAGGTCAACATAAACAGCTTCCTACATTTGTCCAGAGTATGCAATGTAATGGCGCATAGACTAGCTAGCTGGGGAAGGGGGCAAAACAATGTATTCTCGTGGGGTGGTGCTTTTGGCTGGCAGTCGATACCAAAATTTGGATGTTTAACTTTCAGTAACCAATAGAAGTTCTACTTTTCCTTCAAAATAAAGAAGAATCAGGAACACCAAATAGGCAGGAATGTGCTAAAATTTGTTTTTAATAGTATGACATTTATATATGGTACTGATACAAAAAGATCCTGTGAAAAATTAGCAAAGTAGTACAAGAAGTATTCAAGAAGGACCGGATTAAATTTAAAAGGCACTTCAGTTTTCAAGAACATAACATAGCATATGGTCCTAACCTTGACTGGTTGTTCATGTTTGTGCTTCCAGTTGCACGATTCAATGAACCTTGCTCTAGACATCCAGTCATTTCCTTTTGAGTGCTAACATCAATTTCAGTGGACCCAGAAAGTGTTATTACACCGTTTGAACCCTCACGTATATGTACAGGAGGTTTCCCAGGTATTGCTGCCTTCCCTACTTGTCCATTACAAGCCTCAAGTTTGCCAACAGTTGCAGAATCTAGCAAGTCTCTCACTTCTTCCTTCAAAATCTTCACAACCAAAAATTATGTTACTTGGCATTAGATGATAGTATGCTTTTACAAATGCAATAATAACAAGTGCAACACCATCAAACTAATTCAGATAAATGAAGAAGCTAAGAGTATGAGGGTGAGCTTATGATGACAGATGATGTTGCCAAAAAGTGAGCAGTTGAAGTCATGAAACATACCCATAAATGTAACATAAATATGACATCTTTACAGACGATTCATAATTTCAAATAACATCCATTAAGCAACAAAGTTAACTTCTTGCTCAAACTAGAATAACAACAAAAACCTTTGTATACAAGGGAGGTGAACAATACAATGAACAATCAGATAAGATGAGTATCAGAAGAACATTTGGGACTACCCAAATTCATGTTTGGTAATGTCATACAAAGGGACAGGATGGATATTGTTCCCAAGATAGAACCAACAAGGATGTAAAATCATTAGCGAGCATTCACAGCAGATCTGATGAATGACTGGTATCTGATTACACGTGTTTCAAAGGGGTTATTGGTCTTAGAATGTCTACTATGACAGATAATTTAGCAAGCTTGGGCCTCTAAAAAGTAGAAGTCAAAAGTATTAAAGCTCCGATGTTGAACAAGAAATTTTAATCCCTAAATAAATTCAGAATCAGTTAATTCTTTCACACGGATATCGACATAAACCATTTCAGTTTCCACTTTGCACACCATAAAAGTAAGGTTTACTATGAAGCTAGGTAAAGGCCCATTACGTCACGATTTGTGGTGAGCCTGAGCTTAAGAACAAGATAGTGCCTAGTCAGAATGTGTAATTTAAAGCCATCAGATGTTAACCTTGTTTAACCTTAAATTACATAACCTAGCTGCCGTAAAGGATTAACTGCTAGCAAAAACAAATAATTTAAGCAGATTCTATCACACTTGCAGCTAGCATATTATCAACTATAAAATGGCCCATCATTAAAATCTATTTAAGGTGTTTGTAAATATAATTGGCTAAACAATTCATTTAACTCCAGCAGCAGGTTCGATCCAGAATTGAGACTAGTTTTTGACGGTTCTAGAGGAAGTGTGCGGCGATCCAAATATTTAAGATTTTGACTTTTCTATATATCTTAAAATGGTCCAGGTATATAGTTTTTTGATATTATATAGAGCTTCAACTTCTAAAACATCAAGAGTTTATTTAAATAAATTTTAGAAATCCCAATATGTAGAAAACCTAATTGAGACAGAACTAGAGGAAGTTTGGTGCGTTAAGATAAAAAAAAATTAGCATAGCTGACGATCAAAAGAGAACAGCAAGTGAGATATTTTCTGTCAAAATAAAAACTTTGTCTGGTTTCTGGCCTGTTCTCTTTTCTCAGATTTTTATCTTTTCCGTACTCTTCCGCAATCTAACTCCTTTAACAGTCTATCCTATTTGCTCTGGAAGTCAAAAAGAGAAACTAGTTTAAAGAAAGAGTAGTTTTTACCTCAATGAATGAGACACGCAATTGGAATTCCACTTGATGCTTCAAGGCATCAATCTTGCTAAATAGTGCATTCATAACTAGTGGGATAATCCCAGTATGGGAACCATCTCTGCATCCAGTCCCCATGGTGTATGTCTTCCCTGACCCCGTCTGTGGCACATCATAGATGTCAGATGATAAAAAGAATTTTGAAGCATACACTATATAAAATGTTATTTCATCCGTCAAGTAAAACAAAAAGTAGCCTGAGAGCAAGACACTGTACTACTTAACCTGACCATATGCGAGAACAGTAGCATTATATCCTTGAAACAAACCATCAACCAGCGGAGCAACACATTCTTCAAACATGGCTGATGATGGAGAATCTGTACGCCCATAGACATGATCGAAGGTGAAAGAATGGGTTCCTATTTGCACCTGCATATCAAACGCATTTGATGAAGATTAACTATGATTGGAAAGTACAGGTTGCAACATGACTTTGGAAAACTCAGTCATAGATAAGAAAATTCTGTGATTTGTTTTCTAAGTATGGCAGCAAAAGTTCTTTTGGTTTCCATGTTGTATTAAGTGTTAATTATAGCATCAAATTGCATGATTGGATCATGCTCCTTTGCTCATTTAGTCACCCAGTTTCTTCAGATTTATCATAACCAAACAAGTAAAAATCCCCTAGGGTGAATGGAAATAGGATCCCCCTCCACTCTCTGTACTGCCGCTTAGGACCCCCACCCTTCGAAAATGCAAATTAAGCCAACCTTCATCGTTGATCATGTTAATTTCTTCAGAATGCAAACCTACACAAACTGCATTGATTAAGCCATTTTGGGTCTTCCCTATGTGATTCAAGAGTCGAGAACTTGAAATTTTTGTAGCAATGAAAAAACAAAGTTCTTGGAGGAAACAGAATATCAACTATAACAAATCAACTGAAAATAGTCTGCATATATGAGTCATAAATCTAAACAGAACAGTGGAGAACTGGATATAGAACTGTACAATCTGCAAATGGGCCAGTGATGGATAAAGATCTTGATGGGACTCCCTAAGATACAATAGTGCTAAAGCAACAAGTGAAAAAAAAATAAAAAAAGAAGGCCAGATCATTACCCTGGAAGCTTGGAAAACAAGTCAAATCTATTAAGCACAGAAATTTGTGATGAAAAGGACCAGAACAGGGACAGGATCAACCCTAGGAATGTTGAAACCCTCGCAAATGCACAGAATTAGATATGCAAAGGGGAATGAAGGCATCATCACTTAACCACATGAAACAGGATGTTGCACTACAATAGCAGGAATAACATGATAAGCGAGCTTAAACAAGAACAACAGAGCAGATACTGAGACCTAATTGGGGCAGAACTGCCCTATATCTTCACAGAAAAGAGAAAGATCTCTGTCATTTTCCATGGAATTGCTGGCAGATGATCCAACAATGGCCGAGAACGCGTTTGTTATCAAACCGTCCAATTGCCACAAGAAATCGATCTAACAGAGATTTGATTCAGAAGACCAAGAAGCAAGAACCTGCGGCTTCCCAGGGACGACGGTGACGCACTCCTTGCAATTCTGCAGCCGCTCGTCCCCGATGAGCGGCCGGATGTGGACGGCGACCTTGACGCAACAATGCTCCCCGTTCTCCATCGCGACCTTTCCTCAAGAACCCACCAAAGCCAGCGATCCGATTGCGGCAGAACGAGGTTCCTCTTTCCCTCGAGAACAAGGCAGGGAGGATTCAAGAAGGCCACGAGACCCTGCGGCCTCCTCAAGAACCCGACCGTGCTCTTCTCAAGAACAAGGCCCGGAGGGGGGTTCAAGAAGGCCACAAGATTTGCGACGCTCTCAAGAACCCACCACTACCAACGGCGGCCAAGGTCGTTTCCTTGGTGCCGAGGGACGGGGTTGGTTCAAGAAGACCTCAAGAACCCACTCCCAAGAAAGTTACAGCGTTCAAGGCTCCCCTCTCCCTCTCGAGAACCTACGAACGTCAGCAGCGAACAAGGTTGCTCCTTTATTGCTCTCAAGAACAGGGGTTCGAACGAAGAAGAATGAACGAATGCCGCAAGGAAAAGTGGAAAGGAAGAAAGAGAGCGAAACGAGATGGGGACGGTTTGCGAGAGAAGAAAGAAGCAGAAGCAGAAGCAGAAGAAAGATTAGGACGGAATCGAAGTCAAGACTCGACGACAGGAGCCGCGGCTACAACCGCCATGGATCATCATGCTTTCTAGAGCTTCACTACGGAGGCCTCCTCTCTCCCACGAAGCCCGGTGAAGGCTATATACCGGCAGACCACACACCCTGGTCTCTCGCGGTAATAAGAGGTGGGATAGAGCGGCTCGGAGGAGGTGGTGGGTGATGCACTGCACACATTATTAGTGGCAGTGATTGCCACTGACGACCACCGTCACTGCCGCATCGACAGGCCTCTGCTGCTGCTGCTGCTGCAGCAGCACGTAAAAAAGCGTCGTTCGTGTTCTTACAAGACTTGCTCGCCCTGCTACAGTAATGGCATGGCATCTACTCTTTTGGTCAACAGCTGATGAAATCAATCGAGCAATTCTTCTCTCCTCAATCTGAGAAGAACAAGCGCCGAAACAACATCGATAAAATGGAGACAAAAAAGATGTGATTGACTTCCACACTGTTCTGGACTCGAAGCCCTCTCAACCTGTGGATGATCCAGTCAACATCATCTGACTCCATCAAATAAAAATGTCCATCGCTCCAAGATCTACTGGGTCTGTAAAACCAGATAGAACTCAGAGATTACTACTTCAAACTTCACAGTAATCCAACGTGATAACGTGCCCAAACAGTAGATTCATCTAGCTTTCTCTTCGATTCATGAGGTAATGTTAGAATCTAAGCATCACATGGAAAGCTTTGGATTCCTCGGTTTCAGCCCCGGCTCTGTCCTGCTTCCATGGAAGCCTGTAAACAAAACTTGGGTGGGAGTTTGGGCCAATAAATTTTCTGTGTCTAGGTTGGTGAACGGGTGGCTCTTCTCCTCGCTAAGGAATCAAAACTTTATCTTGGCATTATAAATGTTGATGCTGCTTGGACACGAGAAGCAGAGGACCGGTGGCGCTGTACCCAACGGCACAGTTTGCTGGACCGGGAGGAAGGAAGGACACCCTGCGACAAGTAAATGGTGGGGGCTCGAAGACAGCCGGCCTTGTTCTTGTTGCAGGACATGGACCTCTTCTTCTTCCCGCATGCATTTGGCGACGCATCCACTCTGCTGCACTTCGGAATCCATGTTCTGATGGGGAAAATGCCCACACCGGAGACTGCACCACCTGAAGCGTGCAGCGTGCAGCACCACCGAACGGGGAAGCATTCCCATTCATCTTTCATTTTCTAAAAAGCTCTTTGTTGGCTAACTACATACACTTCGAAGCTTGTACGACAGTAGTTGTCCGTCCAGTTGATGACAAGCGGAGATGACCATTCTGTCGAGCTTTATTGCATGGACCAGCTGCGCAGCACAGCTAGCCGGTGGTGGCGCAAAGAAAGGCACTTCGCCCCAGAAAAGAAGAAAAAGGAGAACTCCAACCGGGATCTCATCCCCACAGCACATGCGAGCATGCAAGAGCAAGTTTCCCCTCTGAAATAGAAAAAAAGGGGGAGAGTGGGCTGTGAGACGAGCGAGGAGGCACGTCAACATCGATCGTCGTCGCATCTCGTGGGAACACGATGCCTCCATGTCTTCTGCAAGAAACCTGCAAAATGAGAGGAAAAGGTGGGAGCAGTAGCTGTAAGGTGAACAGTGATCATGGCTACCACCAGCTCATCAAAGTGCAAGATCTGATGCCCCAACTCGCCCAGAAATAAAAGAACTGAAGCGAAAGTTAATCGAAGTGCTACCAAATCTCTCCGCGCTGATCATGATCTTTGTGTGACACAGAGGTCATTCTTTTGTCCCATCACAACCAGCACAGCTAACTCATCTTCTCCTTCCTTCCGATCAACCCACGCATTCAACATTTTAAACGAGTGCTCAGTAGAATCCCATCTCAAGAACACAACAACCAGTAAGATGATTCACAGAATGAAGAACACGCGGGAAACAAGCTAGAAGCATCTCAAAGCAGTCATCTTGCTGTCGTTGTTGTCGCTGTTCTAGTCTTTCAATACCATAATTAATACTCCATGATGCCTTTGAGCTACCTTGAGAGAGAGAGAGAGAGAGGAACACGTGATTTGGAATCTTGGTGTGGAGAAGAAGGCAGCGTGGCTTCTCCCGTCACCTTGCTTGTGCTCCTTATCCTCTCTCTCTCTCTCTCGCACGAACCCGACCAACAGAAGATTGTAAGAGAAGGAACGAGCTACTTCTTTTCTCTTTCTTTCTCTCCATGGCCATCTCGTGGCCAAAAAACAGAGAAATTAGAGGTTCAGAATGGATATCGAGCATGCGGTTGATGAACTTTCAACTCCTTTCTTGATGCTCTGCTCATCTAAAATGTACTTGAGGTGGCCCGGAAGTGGAGTAGGCCGGCAATGGGACATCCATCCTCTTTTGGCAGAGCTGCCAAGTCTTCTACGCTCTGTTTCAGCACAGTGCTTCATCGCCATGGTTCAGATCTTTCTCATTCGAGTGTCAGTCTCGGACCAGCATTCATAGCTTTCTCGATCATCGGATGATTTGTGCTATCTTTCGAACATGGCTACCGTATCATTCCCGTTAGGCCAAAAGCATTCATAGCTTTCTCGATCAAGTTTTTGGTAGATCAAAGTTGAACCATCAAGAGCGATCCCGGTACAGAGTTTGCAGCGGAACTATGCGAGCTTCAAGGCATGATTCCGATGCATCAGACAAAACAAAAGTGTTCTTCGAAGCTCTTCCCAATCTTGGTCAGGCATGTTTAACACTGACAGGTTTGGAGGTGGTCATGATCCACCTGTGAATTGATCAAGAACAGCATAAGCAACTGAAGCAGTGGCAATAATTGTATGCATCGTCATGACAAGAAAAAGAAGTGCGATTGAATTATTGGCATTTCTTGACTTTGCAGCTAAACAGGATCGAGTATGGATTTCATGTACAGCACATCATTTTATCGAAAAGCAAACCCTCAGATTGAGGCTTACATGAGTGCAGAAAATTGTCTGACATTTCACTCTCAAATCTACCGATAAGATTTCTCATATAAACATGGAAACATCTCACTCGCGGTTTCACAGAGAGAACGGCGTAGAATTTAACCAAACAAATCCGTGAAGGCCTACTCATTGGATGATTTCCTTGCGTCAATGCCCGAATTCCACCAGTAGGGTTTGGCAGGGCTGCGAGCCAGAGCCTTCACTCCCAATGGATTGTCCTTGCTCTGTTCATTCACATGAAGCCAAAAATATGCATAAAACAGAACACTAAAAAATTTATTCGAGAATAATTGGTAAGTTATAATAAACAAAAAACGCTCTGACGAAGACATCCATGCACATAAAATTATAATAACACTTCAAGAATTTAAGACGTGTCGGCGCATGTTAGAAAGAGTATGCAGAAGATATATCCATGGATGCATAGTTTGTGGGAATTGGACTAAACGACGGACACAAAACAGAACGATGCCTCTATCGTGGAAGTAGCCATTTCGTAAGAAGAAACCTAGTTCATATAGCATGCTTCATTCTAGAACTATGTGCTCGGATGCATGTAAAAAAATGTGTTGTACATAAAATTATAATAACACTTCAAGAATTTAAGATGTGTCGGCGCATGTTAGAAAGAGTATGCAGAAGATATATCCATGGATGCTTAGTTTGTGGGAATTGGACTAAATGACACACAAAACAGACCGATGCTTCTATCGTGGAAGTAGCCATTTCGTAAGAAGAAACCTAGTTCATATAGCATGCTTCATTTTAGAACTACGTGCTCGGATGCATGTAAAAAAAATGTGTTGTACAACCAGCTAGATGCACCATGAGGTGTTCAGCAAAACTAGCATAATATTTACAATGACTTTGGCTATGGATAATACTAAACCAATAGCAACAGTTCCCAGATCCACAATTAAGCCAATTTTCCACACAGGTATGAGTTTCTAGTTACGACATACGGCCTCTTATGTTCGTAAGTCACCCACGCTTTGAGATCAGAGACTTCTGAGGTCAGATAGCAACCAACAGGTTGAATTGTTTCGACGATGTTCAGACATTAGAAAATTAATTGATTGCGAACAATGTATTGAGGAACATGAAGTTACCATTTGACAGGTTCCCGCCTGAATGTTGCAAAAGGGGTAGTCCGGGGGGCAGCAGCCGTAATGATCTTCGCAGCAGGTAGCGGCTTCAAAAGGACAGCATCCCCAGGCATAGCAGTAGCGACCATTCTCATAGACGCAGCAGCAGGTGGTGCCTGACGGGCAGGCGTACCGACTATCACATGAAGTCGGTGGATTCGCCGAAGATGGATGACAGGGTCCATGTTTTGGATCCTTCTTTACGGGGTAAGACGGTAGCATAGCAATACCACACTTTCCAGCAGATGTGTTAACACTACGCTCCATCCTGATATATCCTGCCTCGCCCCAGTCCTCACCCCATGAGTTCCTCACAATCCAATAGTCTTTACCATGATCTGTACCATAACCCACAATGACAGCACCATGATCCAGATCAGTCCCGCATCTTCCAGTGAACACTCCCTGGCACATGAGCAAAAAATTGTTGGAACAGTCATTATCATATAGAAAAAAAAAGATGGTTGTAAACATGCACGGATCGACTCAATGCAAACATTAACAAAGACTACAGCTCTTTGAATTTTATAGAATTGAGGAGCCTTAATAGATAACATGAAACTATCAATTATCAGGTATCAGCTACGATCTCTTTTAACATGGGGCATGCCCCAAGGAAGTTAAAACAAATATCATAATTAAATTTACATTGGATGTACATCGGATTCCTATGCATGATATAGTTTTAAGCCTTTGTCCAAATCTCAAATGAGATTTCTTTTACCATCACGATCTTCCGAGAAAGCAGTAGATCACATTTCCGATGCTTAATGATCCTGTTAAACAATACAAAAAAATGCCAACTTACTAGAGCACAGCTATGGTTAGAGAAAGAAGTAGCACATACCTCCAACCTAAGGAAGATAGCAACTGGAGGCCTCTCATCCATCTTCGACAAATAGAAAGTAACACAAAATGAGTCGGGGTAAAGCAGTGGATCTGCCTCTTAGGTTTGTATAACGTTTTTCCTCCTTTTTTTTTTTATCAATTGCGATAAGTTTAATGTTTACGGCAAATTGTGCGTACAACTACATTTGTAGCATTTGACAAATATGTACATAGCAATCCGACTCAACCTCTTCCAATAAAAATGGTAGGTAATTTTCATCAATTACGGGTCAATAGAAGTTCGAATCGATCATTCAGCACTAATTGACAACAGAGTTTAGACTATCACCATATAGGTTGCTATTCGTCATAATCTGCGACAATCTAAGAACAAGCTAATGGTTAAATCTCACACCAATAACCACTTAAATACCGGGAACTTACCGATCGATACAATTGGAATTCCCTGCTACCAGCCTCGATAGCAACACTGACTGGCTGATTAGCAACAGCCTTCAGCAGGGCCTTCTCATCATTAGTTGGGACATCTTCAAACCCGTCGATGGAGACAGCCTTAGCATTTTTCTGCAACAAGGGCATAATCAACCGATCACCACCATGGTAATAAACCTCTCTCTGTGCATGCATCATCTAAGTGACCATGACCAAGGCTGAGGAATGTACCCTGAGCCAATTGCACTTGTCCTCATGACCCTTGTAGGGGTAGTCGTCCTCTGTGTCGATGCCACCATTGCCGATGATGAACGCAAAGGCGTAGTCTCCGATTCCACCGTTGCATCCCAGGTTGTAGGCTGTATCGCAGTCCACCAGCTCCTGCTCCGATAGCCTTATCAGATCTCCGGTAACGATCTTGTTTATGCCTTCGACTGCAGCAATGGTAGCGAATGCCCAGCCACTTGCTTCGCCACCAATAACAAGTGCATCAATTTCCAGCTACCAGCTCATCATTATGCTCAAAGAAATAGAACTTGTCAATACTAGCATTTACTGATTGCAGCCAATCGAAGCAGATAAAAATATGTGGATCCTATAGATCAAATTCTTCCATTTATACACTTGAAAACACCGCAGTGTCAACGGGAGTGGGAACCATAAGTCAACCACAAATCCAACATGAATAGGTTCGTAGTTCGACCGCGTGCGACAACCTTTCGAGGAGAGCAAAAGGAGACTAACCGCAGCGACCCTGGTCCTTGACGGCGGCGACGGCCCCCTCCGCCCTCCAATCGACAGAGGCCGGAAGCTCATCGCCGGCGTGGTCCACGTACCGGTGGCTCGCCACTCGATTCCGCTCGGAAGTGGCGGCGGGCCTGGCGGCGACGTACGCCGCCCGGTACTCCTCGTTGGTGAGGTCGGCGAAGCGGTTGAGCCCGAGGTGGAACCCGCGCCCGCCAGCGTCGGCGGCAGCGTTGTGGGCGTCCACGAACCGGAGGTTGTCCTTGAAGACCTCGAACCGCTTCTCCTTCTCCCCGACCGCGTCGTACGACCGCCGGTGCTTCGCCATCCATTCCTCGTGCATCCGCCGCACATCCTCCTCGCTCCTTCGCAAGCCTCCCACCCCGCGCCTCGCCTCGTGGCTAATGATGGACACGTCCAGCGCGGCGGCGGCGGAGGCGGCAAGGCCAAGGAGGAGGACGACAGCGACGAAAGGCTTCGAGATGGCATCCATGCCGCGAGATCTCGGGCACAGACAAGGCCGGAGCTTGGATTTTGACGGGTTGCGTTTGCAAGCGTGGGTTGTCTACTTGTTAATATATTACACTAATCCGTTGGAAAGAGAAGGCGGAAGGAAGGAGGTATTTAATTTAATGAATCAATTAAAGAACAACATGATCCAAGAGTTGAAGAAAGTGGGAGCAAAATAAAAAATGAGAGATGCTTCATTTTTTTTCTTTTTTTCTTTTTTGTAATTTCATTTGTTTCATCAATATTTTACATCTGAATTAACATATTAGTTTATCTAGATAAATTTGGATCACAAATCCAAGATACTTGAAACTTTTTTTTTCATGAATTGAATATTACAATGCAGGAATTAGTATGATGTGATTTGGAATCAGTCAGTTCTAATATGACAACATCAAGAGTGCCAAAGGATGAGCAGAAATAAAATATACTCTGATTTAAGAAAATAAGAAGTAAAATATACTCTGATTTAAGAAAATAAGAAGTAACTCTTTGTCTGTAATTGTTATGGGCAATTATGAGGTAGAGATGCTTCACTCCCACCATGGGAGCATAATATACTCATGTACTACCACCTTAAGAATACATGAAAAATATACTCTTTATCTTATGTTGAATCAACGACATCATCTTTGGTTTCCTACGAAAGTGCTCAAATTTTTTTATTTTTTCAACACGATGTCACGAACGATCGTCGCATACTCGTAGTAGTTTTGTTCAACATTCTATTCGTCGCTTGCCCATGCTTGTACATATCTTTGGCAGTCTTTTTTGCCATGTTTTGATGTATTTTTTCCTATAAAAATAAAGAAAGAAATGGCAATACTTGCAGACGATCGCTCATTGCATCGTCCAAAAACCTCAAAACAAACCGTTTTTGTGTGTGCGGGTTGATTTCTATAGCACGTAGCCACCCAAATTTTATCGATCATCTCGGCACCACTAGAACCCTCGGGTGCACATGGCTAGATGGGTCTTCAATATAGTGTCGGGCGTTGAACACTTTCACAAGTTTGCACGTCAACTTGACGGAAACTTGCCTTTGCGCCAAGCACTTGGGGAGTAGTTGTTTGCGAACTTGTAGCTACTCATTCATCCTTCTAAAGTCCTTGTTTTCCTCCTCTCAATTGCTTGTAAAGCTTCCCTCTTCGCGAGACGTCGGGACTTGTCCGCCACTCATTTTTCGAACTAATCAACTTCTCTTTTTACAAGTCCTACGGGACCTGCACGAGGTTGCAACTCGACTGATCCTTTGCGGACGTATATGTCACAAGAGCACCTCAAGACTTTAAACCATTCCAGTTAAGTCTGATCGAAGTGGGCACAAGGGTGCTTCTCGATTTAGACAACTCCAACTAAGTCCGTGTTTGCCGCAAGGGTACCTCACCACTTAGGCAATTCCAGCTAAGTGCGTGACAACGAGGCCCTCTTATGTTGGTGAAAAATATCGTTCATCAATCACACACACGACGCTCCGTCCCTTGCTTTCATCGTGATAATTACCCTTAAGAGAGAGGAAATAGGTTGATGAGATTGAGGGTGGCATCGTGATCAACGTGATCAATAGGGGCTTGAGTGAGGAATAAGACGATGGACCATGCGAGTAAGTAAGGAGGGAAGAGAAGCGAGGCAATAAGAGATAAAATATTTATGGAGTTAAAAAAATAAGGAGTACATTTTGATGTGTATGTGGGTGTTCAACTACTTGGAATAACAATTATTCTAATCCCTATTATAACCCTCATTTTTATCTCAGTTACCTCAAAATTTAGATCTATATATATATATATATATATATATATCTATATATATCTATATATAACATATTTAATGCGTACGACCAAACGGCGAAGGGGTAGATAAAAAAGGGGAAAAGAAGAAAAAGGACTTGGAACGACCGAGCGAGCGAGAGGATCGGTCGGCGACGATGATGGATCCATCGAGCGGCGGTGGAGGGGGCGAAGGAGGAGGGTCGTCGTTTCTGTCGGCGTGGGTGGCCGCCGCATCCCGGCGGCACCAGCACCTGCTCGACAAGGCCACGCCGCACGTGCGCCGGCGCTGGGCCTGGTTGGGCGTCCTGGCCCTCGTCTACACCGTCCGCGTCTGGATCGCTCAGGGCTTCTACATCGTCTCATACGCTCTCGGCATCTACGTCCTCAACCTCTTCATCGCCTTCCTCTCCCCCCAGGTCGACCCCGAGATCCAGGAGCTCGCCGATGGTGGCCCCGGCCCCTCCCTGCCCACCCGCTCATCCGATGAGTTCCGCCCCTTCGTCCGGCGCCTCCCCGAATTCAAGTTCTGGTCAGTGCGGTGCCCCCATTCGATATCCTTTTCCCCTTGTTTCTAATCACATTTTGAGCTCGCATTTTTATCTCCTGGAATTTTTATGTGAAAATAGAAGGGTGTGATTTTGTTGACGCTATTTCTTGCTTTGATCAACTGTATCAAATCAAAAAGAAAAAAAAGGCTTTTTATCTAACTTTGCTATGGATGTGAAGATACTTCTGAACCATGCATATGGTGGCTAGACTAGGCAAGCATTAAAGATAGGGCTCGTGATAGGATGTTTTGGGCAAAACGGGCCGATTCAACCATAGATGTTGATGTTATCCTTCTTTCAGCAGATCTCACTAAGGACGTGCCCTATGCCACAAGTAATTGGGGTGACAACGGGTAGCTTGTTAAGATAGTGTGGATCTTCCCATAGGTCAAAAGTATTGTCCTTCTGATCCCTAGTATCACTTGACTATGTTAGTAAATGAATATCTTGACAGATGGTGGACTGTCTTAACGAAGACAAAAGAAGATTATGTGAGAAATTTCTGAACTGTGGAGTTGTATTTCATCTTAAATTGCACAACACGTTTTTTACCTCGATGCTAGCAACATCAATGAGTCTAAACAGTCTTTAGTGATCGTGATGGTCACTGTTCTACCTAACTCCAATTGTCGTCTAAGTACTGGTTAACGTAACATACTTGTCTTCCTTGTCCTGTAAATGAACGAGGAGGAGTGGTTGATCAGTGGTCATTGTTTCTACGAATTTTGTCTAGTCTTTATAAGGGAATCATGAGAATGAGATTGAGCAAAAGAGATTGTTGAATTTGGGTATTACAAGCTGGACTTACAGATCTTGAGCTTCGAGACATTAGAATCTAACCAAAAGCTAATCTCTTACATGATTGTTAAGATGTCTTGTGGGATGGTCATGACCTCTTGTAAGTTCAACAGAACAAGTGTGATTTTTCAAGGGAAATATACTTGGTTGTCATCTGATAGATGCTATATAGTGAAAATAGTCGTTTATGAGCTTGCTGATGTCAAGCATATTTGATCTTGTGATTTGTTTCATAACAAATGTCCTAAAGCAACCAACACATTGATTTTTATCTTTTCTTTGGCTTGAATGCCGAATGGATATTAAGAACTCTAAAATTATCCAGATCAGTGCTCCACCTTCCTGCCATAAGTCAAACCTAACCAAGTTAGCTTGGCTTGATCAAGACTAATTTTGTCATTTCTTAGTTTAGGGAAGCTACAAGGATTTCGTGTTGACATGATGAGCTAGAAAAATTTTCCTGTAAGCGAAAGAGTTACGCTATAGGCATGTGCATCCTGATAGTTGGCATGACACAGGAAAAATGCAGAACATATGTGAATTCTGTAGTTGAAATTTTTTTCCGTAATTTTGCGTGTGATTGCTTTCTTTATTCTTATTTCATAGCTTAGACGTATGGTTGTTTATCTAGTTTGGAAGGACCGTGCACTATATGTCCTGCTGGATTAGGTTTTTTTTTCACTCCATTAAAGATTTTGCTCCTACCATCAATATGTTTATCAACCTGCTTCTTCATGCTTAGGAATATGGTTATGGGGGTTATTGGTGTTGGGTTGGTCTGTAGCGCTACTTGAGCTAAGCGGCAAAGTTCTGGATGCTTTAGGAACCACACAGATGCTATGTTTATACTGCAAATAGATACATGAACATGTGAAATGCAGGTTTTAAGATGACAAAATTGTGACGACTAAAGAGAAAATGAAGGCATTGGATCACACGATTCATCTATTCTCAAATGAAGAAAGGCAGCCATTAGTATCTCATTAGAGAATGAGTCCGTTTCCTGTCTTCCCAAGTTGTGTGGGTGGGATTGGCATAACATAGTACCTACTATGGATGCTTTGGTGGCTCTGTGGCACGACTAGCATATGCATACTATGGTTCGGACTCGTGACTTGCCAACTAGTGTCTCTTCTGAAGGTTGGAAGTGTTGCTCATCCAACAGTTTGGTAGTTTGTACGTCTTATCGGGAGCTGGAAAACATGGGTATCCTGCATCCATTGCTATAATATTTTATTTGCTGTAATGCTCCCGAAATCCCTAGTAACCTGCCATCACAGTAAATTTGTTTTGAAATTCCTAGCTGTCTATATTTATCTGATATGATATTATTTCTGCAAAATTGGATCACCCTGCTAGACCGCTGTGCATCAGTGGTTTGCCTTATCCTTCATTCTTTTGCTCTTTCTTCGTTTCTGTTTTTTTTTCTCTGTATGAATATTTGTTTGCTGTGTCGAAATTGCAATTTGTTTTGTGGCATTGGTAACAACTTCGAGTTGCAGGTACTCCATCACAAAAGCTTTTTGCGTTGCTTTCGTATTGACGTTCTTTAGTGCGTTTGATGTGCCTGTATTTTGGCCTATTCTGCTCTTCTACTGGTTCGTGCTGTTCACAGTTACAATGAAAAGACAGATTCTTCACATGATCAAGTACAAATATGTTCCATTCACCTTCGGAAAGCAGGTATCCTAAAGCTTCTTTCCAGTCAAAATATCAATTTCCTACTATTCTAGTGTCCTGACCACCGGTCCAACTTCTTATTTTAGCGTTACGCCAAGAAGAAAGAAGTCTCCGACGACGATGCAAGTCTTCCTAGTAACTGAACCGCATGCATGTGTTGGACTTCAAAGATGAAGAGGTCAAAGTGTTCATGCCAAATCATCTACATGCTGGTAGCTTTCTATTTGTTCAACCGAGTTGGGATAACCTGAGACGACCGACGGAGCATTAGGCTCACGCTGGGTCGCAAAGACAGGGAGCGAGCGACGACCTTTGTGACCTCCTTCCTCCACATTGTTTTATTACCTGTTGAAACACTAGATGTACTTTACCTTTCGGCTAAGCATTAGGCTGATACCGGATGATGACAAACTCAGGGTGTGAAGATTAGTAGCAAAAACCAGCACTTTTATTCCTTCCATCATGTTGTGATGTTTCTAAATGTTGCTGTTTGTTAGATAAGAAATGATGACATTTGCCATGCTGATAACCTACATATCTCCGATGACATTTGAGTTGTGTTTCCTAAAATTCTTGCTTATTCTATTGTGCTTCATTTCTGATTCATATTTCTGTGAATAGAACAGGATGGGGGGGGGGGGTCTGTACTTTCCAAAAATAGGAAAAATCATTTACTTCAAACCATTTTTGGAATCCTGCTAACAAAAGTGTGGGCCACCGTAGTTGCCGACCGTGATTGGTGGCGGTCGTGTGCAAAGATCACAGTTGGTCAACTGCGCTTGACCTTAAAGAGTTCAATTTTCTCCCGCCCGCACCATCATCCTGTTAGATTCTCAAACGACATCAACGTAGGATTTACTTTTATCGATTCATTTTTTTAATGTTCCAAGGAAAGCCAAAGGCAAAAAGGAGGCATTTGCCTCCTCCCTCGTCTCACTCTGTCCCCACACGCCTTTCATCTTCTTCGTCTTCAAACAAAGGAATGCAGCAGCATTGGGCCATGGACAACTGTTCGCTTCTTCTTCTTCTTCTTCTTCTTCTTCTTCTTCTTCTTCTTCTCGCCGCATGCGGGCGCTTAGGAAAGCGCACATAGATAGATTGATAGATAACAGAAGCGAAATGTATAGTTTTCAGACACTGTTGCGTGACGTTTTCTCCATTGATTGATTGGGAGTTTGCACCCCCACCTTTTTTATATTTTGACTGATGAGATGACTCCTTGAGCTGAAAAGGGCAAACACATAGCTTCCTTTGAAGCAGATCCTTTTGCTGTTCGCCTGCTTTTTATGCGTGGGATTTCCGGGTGTCGGCATCGATGGAACCCGTTCGGGCGACGGGAGCGAGAGGAGTGGTTTATGATATCCGTGTCCTCTTCCCCATGCACCGCAGCCTCATCTTTATGCTCCAGTCATTGGCAGAGCGCAGTGCTACCACGCTTTAGAGCGGATTTCGAATCACCAACAGCGGCTCCTCCGATGGTGGTTTCTTGGTAGATCGCCTTCCATCCCTCGGATTACCTATTTTGTGTAATTGTGCATTCCTTTTGAAGGACTCGGGTAACTCGGCAGGTGATTGAGGAATCATGTCGTTTTGCTGGAGATGAGAGAACTACTCGTCTTAGGTGGTCCTTGGTTTAGCACCAGAGCTGATGGAGGAGGAGGAGGGCATCTCGTTCCTTCGAACCAACACAACTGTATCTCACAAGGTAGAAGACAGGCTTTTGTTTACGCTGTTCGAGTATTCCTCGGGAGCGTGTGAGGTAGACTGCCAAGGATTTCCACCTATAGAAGAAGACCGAGTCACGGCCGGTTTCAAACTTGTCCACGGAAATAATGCTGCAGTGTGTCCCAAAAGCAGTAGAAAATGTCTGCTCCGCCTGCAGAGTAGACAAGAAAGAGACATCGAAGCAATAGTAAATGGAAGGACGAGAGAAAAGGCTGTCCGAAACCCCTGACCATTTCCTCTATTAAGGCCTCTTCCTTCACAATGCTTGCGCCAAAGGGACGGAAGAGAGGGAGGGAGTAGATACCATACGATGAATCGAGACAAAAGCGGGCGATGGAGTCGCGAGGAGGCGTTATCCTAGTCCCTCTTCTCCCTCTCGTCTTCCTGCTTGCTGCTGTAGCTCTTTAGTTTGGCGAGGAAGGGAGGGAGCGAACCATGGCCGTTTTGTCACTTTTCGACTCGCTGTACTGCCAAGAAGACAGCCTGGAGCTGGAGGAAGAGCGAACGGGGCCGGTGCCGCCGGTTTTGGATGAGCTGGAGGCGCTGGCGGAGGAGGAGTGGGCTGACGTACTCTGCTTCTTGGCGGCCAAGGAAGAGGAGACCCGCCCCGGGCTGCCGGTTGACCGCGGTGGGGAAGACACGTACCTGCTGTCGGCAAGGAGGGAGGCGGTGGGGTGGGTGGCCCGCACCGCCGCGCGCCGCGCATTCTCCGTCCTCACGGCCATGCTCGCCGTAAACTACTTGGACCGGTGCTTCCTCCCCTCTGCCGCCGCCGGCGGGCTCCGGCTCCAAAAGGACAAGCCGTGGATGGGGCGGCTGGCGGCAGTGGCCTGCCTGTCCTTGGCGGCGAAGGTGGAGGAGACCAGTGTTCCCCTGCTTCTTGACCTGCAGGCGGCAGCGACGCCAGAGCCGGAAGAGAATAAGTACGTGTTCGAGGCCAAGACCATCCGGCGGATGGAGCTCCTGGTCCTCTCCACGCTCGGCTGGCGGATGAATCCCGTCACTCCGCTCTCTTTCGTCCACCACCTTCTTCTTCGGCTCTATCCCAAATACAAGAACGCCATCTCCACCACGACCGCCGCCCGTATCCGGGAGCTGGTCGGCGGATGCGAAGACATTCTCCTCTCCGTCGTAGCCGGTGAGTGCTCATCGAAATGCGCCGCTTTCGCCTCAAAACCTTTTGTCTTTTTGGTGATCCTGACCTTGTCCATGGATCGGTTTACCGAAGACTGGAGATGGGTCCGGTATCCTGCATCAGCGTGGGCCGCTGCGGCGCTGCTCCACGCGGCCGACGGCGGTGGAGGCGCTGCCGCCGCTTCTTCCGAGCCCTACGAGACCCACCACCTCATCGCCTTCCTCGACGTTCCAAAGGTTGGTTCTTTTTCATTTATTGGCATGTTATTCTGCATTAATTGCTTCGTCGTCGTATACACTCTGCTAACACGTCAAAGCAATCTACAGGAAAAGGTGGGGGAGTGTTATCAGCTCATCATGGAATCGATGGTTCACGACGGTGGCATCACTGGCCACAAGCGAAAGCATTGGACTTCGTCCTCGTCCCACTGCCACACCTGGCCATCTAGTCCTGATGGGGTGGTCGGTTCCTGCTTCAGTTGCGAGAGCTCGTCGAGCGGTGGCGATTCCTGGACAATCTGCCCATCCTCGGCGTCATCTTCGCCGGAGATTCCTCCTTCCAAAAGGCCAAACGGCACTGCCAACAAAACCATCGGAGACGAAGGAATCGTGGAGGAGGGTGTCCTCTTCGCTTCCGTTCCGATGTGACAAGCATCAACTGGTTACTGTGTCGGAAGACGGAGCTATTGTACTCGACTCAGGTGGCCGTGGAGCAGAAGAAAGCTAGAGAGGAGGAAACAGAGATCGGATGCCTTTGTTCATTCATCTGTCGTCTCCATCCTTTGGGTTAAGACTCTGCTACATTCTCCCGGCCGTTCATTGTAGTTGTTTTCCTATCACTTCTCGTCGATGCATGTTTACTCCTCGTCCCCTGAAACCTATTCACATTTTGACAAGTTAATCTCTCTCTCTCTCTCTCTCTCTCTCTCTCTCTCTCTCTCTCTCTCTCTCTCTCTGTCAAGTTCTCGGCATTCTTCCTTGAAAGCTTATTGTAGAGAGAGAGAGAGAGAGAGAGAGAGAGAGAGAGAGAGAGAGAGGTCCTGCTTGCATGGAACAGGATTTGAGATGGTAGGTGAGTGGCTACAGTGGTTCTTAACATGAGTTGGAAGGATGTGCTTGGACTTGGACGGCCTTTTGACCTCAAGAAGGGAGCTGACAACCAAGAAGCCCCCACACCATCGACAACATGCATGCCAGCTTCCATGGACGACGTCTCGAGTTCACCACAGTTTAGACGAACGCTGCGGGAACAGCTTGCGCATCTTCGAAGTCTCACTGGACGACACCCGCAAACCCTCTCCCCATGAGAAGCTTTCCTCTGACTTTTTTCCCCCATCCCACCCTCGCAGTACGAGATCATGTGTTTGTCATTACCCCTTCCAAGGCATACAAACCCACCCTTCGATTAGGAAAAGACAGCTTAAACAAAAAGAGCCTCTTTTGCTCCACTGCAAGTCTTTCGAACAGCCATCGAAAGGACCAACGACTGTGTCGTGTCCTTGGGTACTCCTGTCTCTCGCTTTTTCTCTCTACCCCTCTCGGCCCTTCGCTTTCCATCTCTTCGTTCAAACGCGACCTACTGCAGCATAGGAAGAGCAGAACCCTGAAGAGAGCAGGTTGGATCGCAGAGAACAACACCAGGAGTAGTTATTCTGGCTTCACTGCCCCTTTTGCCATGGCCAAGCAAAACAGATAGATGGAGATCACGGAGTTAAAGCACAAGCAAAATTCATTGCATGCCTTCGCGGCTTGCTGTCCGAATCGAAGTGTCTCTCGGAACGCAACTTTCCACAGCGTGAGATTCCAACCATGACTTTGAAGCAAAGAAGAGGTCGGGAAATGAGATCTTCTTGTGTGGTGGTGGGTGGACTGATTTCTCGAACTGCTGGCCCATGAAATTGACGTACCGAGCGAGCCATGACTCCTTGTGTCCCTCGACGTGGGGAGGCAGATAGGACTTGTCCGCTTTTCTTCATCATTAGTTTTCTGCTGCGTTTGCTCGTCGCATGGCGGAGACGGGTTGGCCGCGGCTCGAGAACGCAACTGGCTTGGCTTCCGTCGATCAATCACCTCGTACTAGATCTCCTCCTGAATTGAAAGACTCGTGATGGATCATGAACCTGCCCCTCTCCGCCATGATGGGCGGTAGGGTTCCAGCTGTGGTTTCTTCTTTGTCCGAGAGAGTGTAGCGTATATGCGCAGCTCAATGATTGTGGAAGAATATGATGGCAACTTCATCTCTTTTCTTTTTTGACCTGCTCCTGCACACTGCTTTCCCTCCTTTGACAACACCGACAGTCGATTTGTTTTCTGATTACAGATCATAATCCAGATAGAAGAAAACTACGTCTGCAGATCTCCTTCTCTCCCTCTCTCTCTCTCTCTGTACCTGCTGCAAGAGTGCCATGGTTGTGCGTCTCTGGTGCGGGCATGTTGGGACTCCCGGCAAAGCCTTTAATGTGATAAATGCTGGTGCCATAAATGAAACAGCAATCTCCAGTGCTCGAAACGAGCATGGAAGATTGTGGTGGGAGGCATTGTCCATCGTCATTCATCGCTCATCATTCTGTAGCATTTACGGAGGAACAGCATGTGGTTGTGGGTTTGGTGAATTCAATGAGGTGTAGAGGTGCAGAGGAACGTTGCATTTGATTCACAACACGCATGGAATAGAGAGCTGTGTGATTGTTTCAGCAGCTAGATCTTAACAACACCCCTCTCTCTCTCTCTCTCTCACGGTGGCCGGAGATGATGAGGCTTAAAGGGAGGAGGGTGAATCAGCTGCTGCGTACATTGCTGCCATTTTACTTCCTACTTGAGCTGTCTGTAGATGCCTCTCTGCTGCTTCTGGTGCCAAGTCCGTAATATAAATGCTCGTTGCATACTTGTCTATCTATGTCCATACTTTAAATCCAAGGATACGAGTTAAGTTAAAGAGTATCCAAATATATCTAAAAATGATATGTATATATTCTATGAATTTAAGAAAAGATATTTTTTATACACAATTACATTCATTTGCATTCTCACATAAATATATATACATATATATATATATATATATATATATATATATATATATATTATAAGAAGGCTGGGCCTCCAAATTGGGCTTTTTCGGACATTCTTACGGACGGCCCAGACATGGCCCAATTTGAACGCGGCCCCGATTTGCTAAAGCCGCCGCCATCGCCATCGCCAGCGCCACATCCCCCTCCTCGATCGCGTCTTCCATCCCTCTTCGTCGATGACCGCATGAGATGGGCGGCGGTAGCAGCCAACAAAGCCCCATCTCTTCTCCGGAGGATGGGGGCGTCTCCCCTATCCTCCCTCTACGCCGCCGCCGCCGACGAGGTGGTCGACTCCTCCATCTCCGCGCCGCACGACGCCTGGGAGCTCGTCATCTCCGAGAGGGTCCTCACCATCCTCCACACCGTCCCCTCCTTCGAGCCCCACCTCGACTTCCTCTCCCCGATCCTCACCCACCACGTCGTCGAGGAGGTCCTCGCCGACGCCCCCACCGCCCCGTTCGCATTTCGCTTCTTCTCCTGGGTCTCCAGGCAGCGCCACCTCCGCAGCTGGGTCTCCCACAACCGCATCATCTCCATCCTCCGCTCCCCCGGCGGCTTCGACTCCGCCTGGCGCGCCCTCGCCGACCTCGGCCGCCAGGGCGTGCCCGTCGCCCCGGCCGCCTTTGCCGCGCTCATCTCGGCCTACTCGGCCTCCGGGATGGCAGAGAAGGCCGTGGAGACCTTCGGCCGGATGTCGGAGTTCGGCAGCCGCCCCAACACCTTCGCCTACAACACCTTGCTGCGGATCTTCGTCGATCAAGATGTGATCTTGCTCGCCCTGGCGATATATAACCATATGATCAAGTCGGATTGCCGTCCCAATCGGTCCACCTTCGTCATCTTGATGGGCGGATTGTGCAATGCGGGGAAGACGGAGGACGCGCTGGCGCTGTTCGACGAAATGCTCCAGCAAGACATATCCCCGAGCACAATGGTTTACACCGTGTTCCTCTCCTCGCTCTGCAAGGCCGACAGGCTCGACGACGCGAGCAGGCTGTTGGATTCCATGAAGCAGGATAATTACAGGCCGGACTCCATCACCTACCACGCGTTGTTGAGTGGGTTCTGCAAGTCGGGGAGGATCGACGAAGCTTTCGAGCTTCTGAGGAAGTTCGAGGACGACGGGTTTACGCTGGGCCTAAGCGGATATGGCTGTTTGATCGATGGGTTGTTCAAGGCCGGGAGATTCGAGGAGGCGTGCCGGCGGTACGAGGAAATGCTGGAGAAGAATATGGCTCCCGACTGCAGGCTTTACACGATAATGATCAGGGGCTACACCGAGGTTGGCAAGGTGGAGGAAGCCTTCTCCTTCTTGTCCGAGATGGGCGGCCGAGGTCTGGTTCCCGATACATTCTGCTACAACACCCTGATCAAGGGCCTCTGCGACGTTGGGCACTTGGACAGGGCTCGCTCGCTGGTCCTGGAGATTTCGCAGCACGATCGATTCCCGGACTCCGCCACCTACACCATCATGATCTGCGGACTGTGCAAGGAGGGGCTCGTCGACGAGGCACGCAACATATTCGACGAAATGGAGAGGCTGGGGTGCGTCCCGACCGTGATGACGTTCAATGCTCTCATCGACGGGCTCTGCAAGGCCGGGAAGCTGGAAGAGGCCCACATTCTGTTCTACAAGATGGAGATGGGGAAGAACCCCTCCCTGTTCCTCCGGCTCTCGCAGGGCGCCGACAGGATCCGCGACAGCAACAGCCTCCGTCAGCTGGTGGAGGAGCTGTGCGGCTCCGGCCATGTGCTCAAGGCATACAGGCTGCTCCGTGGCATCATCGACAGCGGCGTCGTGCCCGATGTCGTCACGTACAACACCCTGATCAACGGCTTGTGCAAGGCCGGGAACACCGATGGCGCAATGAAGCTCTTCAAGGAGCTTCACCTCAAGGGGCACTCCGCCGATGCGGTCACGTACGGCACGCTCATGGACGGCCTCCTCAAGGTGCACCGAGAGGACGAAGCCTTGATGGTGCTCCAGCACATGTTGCGGAGTGGGCGCAGCCGCCCCGGCGTGTCGATATACGGCGTGCTGATGCGGGCGCTGTGCAGGAAGAAGAAGGTGTCGCAGGCGGTGGCGCTCTGGTTGGACCATCTCTGGCAGGCGCACGGAGCTCCCGAAGACGCCGAAGCCATCGTGGCAGCACGGAAGCAGTTCGCGGAAGGGAACCTGGGAGAAGTCATGGGAGGCTTGGTGGCGATGGACCGGAGGCGTGGCGTGGCCGGCCCCTTTCCTTACACGATATGGCTGATCGGCTACTGCCGGGCGGACAAGGTGGACGAAGCTCTAACGGTCTTCACCGCCATGACGGAGTCGGGCGTCGATGCTACGCCGCCCAGCTGCGTGCACCTCATCAACTACCTGTGCCGGAAGCGGAAGCTGGAGGCGGCGGTGGACGTGATGCTCTACGCACTGGAGAAAGGCTTCTTCTTCATGCGACCGGTGGGCGATCGGTTGATAAAGACACTCTGCGAGCACAGCAAGAAGGACGCAGCCCGAGAACTGGTGCGCAGGATGCAGCTCGCCGGATACGACATGGACGTCTACCTCCGGACGACGACCAAGGCGATGCTGTACGGTGAGTAGATAGATTTGGTTGATCTTTCGAGTCGTAGGCGGTTGATTCGGTTGATGACCCCATTTTTGGAGGTAGCTGCATCCAACATGATTTGGTCATCGATGCGGGTGGGTTTCTTTAAACCTTGTAACATAACATTAATAAGCAAAAGGAGAAGGGCACGTAATTTAATGCGGGATTGCGAGTTTTTATTGCTCATAGCGACAGGAGAAAAAGAGTTTCTCGCCTATTCTGCTGGAAATACAAATAGAAAGGTCACGGGTAAATGAAAATTCTCATATTATCGCATCATATTATTGCGGCGGCACGACGTGTTGGCGTCCTTCTCGGGAACTACGATTCGTTGCGGCTTTGAGGCATCGCTTCGTTATGGGTATTGAATGTGATGTGACGCGTCGGCCCCGTGGACCCCTCTCACGACGCCATAGCCCCTCGCTTCCATTGCCGCCAGCCAGGTGCCGTGCCCGAGCCCGACGCCCGTAGCGTAGTGGGTATTAAATGCGATGTGATGCTAGCCTCGGGGACTCCCCGATGACGCGTCGCAGACCATCGCCTTGCTGTTTGTCGCAGAGTTCAGTCCACGCCGGTCAATCACGGCCTTCGCCTGCAAGGTCATCCGTATTCCATCCTCGAGATCCTCATTCGGATCTATATAAGCCGGGAGGAAGGTGAACAGGGAGGTTGGCAACACTAGGCTCTAATTATCTACTTATCTTCCTCGGGAAGCCGACTTGGGCGTCGGAGGGGTGGGCGGAGCTCCATCCGATGTGCGAGCCTCGGAGAGAGGCGACACTCGGCTCCCTGGACCAAGGACGCTGGGAAGAGCTGGCGGTCTCGACAGCCCGAAACCAACCGCGACGACCTCGGAACCTCGGGACCACAACCGCCCGATCCTGCAGATTGGCGCTAGAAGGAGGGCTTGAACCTCCGTACTGGGCGTCGGAGGGGTCGGGCGAGCTCCATCGATCTGTGCCTGAGAGAGGCGACACTCGTGATCTTGAAACCAACCGCGACGACCTCGGAACCTCGGGACCACAACCGCCCGCCCTCCCTGGCGATAAAAGGTTGTTAACCATATAGAAGGAGGGATGTCAGAGATCGGATCGACCCTAATGATGCCGTCGGGGCAGGCTGCGCCGTGGGAGGCCTCCCTCCCCACCCGGTCCGGAGGACCCCCGTTAACGGAGTCATCTTGAGAATGGGCGGATTGTGCAATACAGGCCGTCATTCCCTCCTTCCCGAAGAGTGACGGGGGAGAAGACGGAGGACGCGCTGGCGCATCTTCGACGAAATCCCCGAGCATCCTCGAAGACGGGCTTCCTCCGAGCCCAGCTCCGCTCCATCTGTCCCTTGATGAAGTACAGAGAGACCTCCAAAAGTCACAAAGAATGGTTGTTGGGAGTCCCCATTTGTAGGTGACATCCGGGACTACCCAGTGCCCTCTCTCTCGCTCTGGCCGCTTCGAAGGCCGACAGGCTCGACGACGCGAGCAGGCTGTTGATCGATTCCATGAAGCAGGATAATTCAAAAGGAGGACGAACCACTATCTCAGGCCGGACTCATCACCTACCACGCGTTGTTGAGTGGGTTCTGCAAGTCGGGGAGGATCGAATCCGACTGAAGCTTAGATCACCCGAGCTTCTGAGGAAGTTCGAGGACGAGGACGACGCTGGGCCTAAGCGGATACTTCCACGGCGTAAGGCGGCCACGAGCGAGGATGTTATGAGTTAAAGCTGTTTGATTGATACCTCCAACAAGGTTGTTCAAGGCCATCGAGCGCCACATTGACGTAATCGTGGGGAGGCGTGCCGGCGGTACGAGGAAATTGCTGAGAAGAATATGGCTCGGCCCCGACTGCAGGCTTTACACGATAATGATCAGTTCACGGGGGCTACACCGAGGTTGGCAAGGTGGAGGAAGCCTTCTCGAAATTCCCGACCCGTGTTGGGGTCGGGAGGTTAGGGGAGATCCGAGATGGGCGGCCGAGGTCTGGTTCCCCGATACATTCTGCTACAACACTTGATGATCAAGGGCCTCTGCGACGTTGGGCACTTGGACAGGGGCTCGCATCTCGACCGCTGGTCCTGTGAGATTTCGCAGCACGATCGATTCCCGGACTCCGCCACCTACACCATCAAATGTAGTCCTGGTAAAAAGCCTAATGGAAGCAGGAGGATGTGTGTTGACTATACCGATCTGTGCAAGGATCGACACCTGGTCGAGGGGCTCGTCGACGAGGCACAGGGAGCAACATATTCGACATGGAAGTATATGTCGGACGACATGATCGTGAAAAAGCTGAAAATGGACTGGGGTGCGTCCCGACCGGTGCCGGGTCGTGATTGACGTTCAATGCTCCTCATCGACGCAGGCTCTGCAAGGCCGGGAAGCTGGAAGAGGCCCGGAGACATTCTGTTCTACAAGATGGAGATGGAAGGAAGAACTCCCTCCTCCTGTTCCTCCGGCTCTCGAGGGGCAACTCCCGGGCGCCGACACGAGGATCCGCGACAGCAACAGCCTCCGTCAGCTGGTGGACCAACCACTTCGCCAAGCTAGGTTTGACGCGCCGGGGCTCTCCGGCCATGATGCTCAAGGCATACAGGCTGCCCAACTGGCATCATCGACAGCGGCGTCGTGCCCGATGTCGTCGGACTTATATTGAGGCTCACGGACAACACCCTGATCAACGGCTTGTGGCGGAAGGCCGGGGAACACCGATGGCGCAATGAAGCTCTTCAAGGCCCAAAGCTTCACCTTATCCGTAATCCAAGCGGGCACTCCGCCGATGCGGTCGACGTACGGCACGCTCGAGATGGACGGTCCGGAACGTTGGTTTCTCAGGAGGATCTGAAATACAAAAGGTGCACCGAGAGGACGAAGCTCTGATGGTGCTCCAGCACATGTTGCGGAGTGGGCGCAGCCGCCCCGGCGTGTCGATATACGGCGTGCTGATGCGGGCGCTGTGCAGGAAGAAGAAGGTGTCGCAGGCGGTGGCGCTCTGGTTGGACCATCTCTGGCAGGCGCACGGAGCTCGCTCACCCTCGAAGACGCCGGCCGAGGTGACCAACAGTCAATTCTCGGCGGGTTGAAGAAAAGAACTTCAAATGGGTGACGAGCTCACCGAGCATCCTATGGTCCCTACGCACTACGGAAGTCCTCCCAGATGATCGTCCCAACTCCCGAGTGGAAGCCTTTGAAGCAACAACATCGGAAGAAGGAGTTCGGCGGCTGGATTTGTTAGAACCTGGGAGAAGTCATGGGAGGCTTGGTGGCGATGGACCGGAGGCGTGGCGTGGCCGGCCCCTTTGTTAAGGTCGTCCAAGGCCAGAACACTCCAACTCACAACCACACGATATGGCTGATCGGCTACTGCCGGGCGGACAAGGTGGACGAAGCTCTAACGGTCTTCACCGCCATGACGGAGTCGGGCGTCGATGCTACGCCGCCCAGCTGCGTGCACCTCATCAACTACCTGTGCCGGAAGCGGAAGCTGGGGCAAGGCGGTGGACGTGATGCTCTACGCACTGGAGAAAGGCTTCTTCTTCATGCGACCGGTGGGCGATCGGTTGATAAAGACACTCTGCGAGCACAGCAAGAAGGACGCAGCCCGAGAACTGGTGCGCAGGATGCTCGCTCGCCGGATACGACATGGACGTCTACCTCCGGACGACGACCAAGGCGATGCTGTACGGTGAGTAGATAGATTTCGGGGGTTGATCGATTTCTTCAAGTTCACCATCCCGTGAGAAGTGAGAAAACGCGGGGGGAATTAGAGTCGCAACAAAATAAGCGAACCTCTGCGCGAATCCTCCGCTGAGCCCGAGCTTGATTCGATTCGACCCCAAAACCCCAATCCGTTGATGACCCCATTTTTGGAGGTAGCTGCATCCAACATGATTTGGTCATCGATGCAGGAATTAGGGTGCAAGAGACAATGACGGGATTCGAGAGCATCGCGAGTGAACCTTGTAACGGATAACATTAAATTCCTCCGAATACTAAAGCGCCTCCGGAGGATACCTAAAGAAGAATCAAAGGCTAGAATTTAATGCGGCCACATTAGGGCCTCTAGTGTGCGCCCTCATCGGACTAACGGAGAGAAGGGCGTGGAGTGAAGGATTCAAACACGAGTAGAAGTGGGTGGCACTAAGGGGAAGAATAGCAAAAGAAGTCATTTTTATGACCTACGGGAGGTCACAAAGGATGAAGGATCGGATGGAGGAGACGGGGCTCGAGGCAGGAAGGGGAAAAGCTATTGCCCCTTTATTATCGAATGATCATATATTATTGCGGCGACGACATTAATGGCAAGATGACTTGCAAGCCACCCATGGCGCGTGCACCGCCCCTCTCGGGTAGTCTTGAAATGACCCAAACACCACTTAACACCTAGCGACCTCCTCGCGCCCAAACACCGTGACCGGCGATCTCTTGAGGCTCGACCAACTCTATCCCGGCGGCGCCGGTCTTCTCGGCCTCTCGGCATCGCCGACCAACTCTATCCCGGCTTGCTCGGTCTTCTGTCTTCTCGGTTCTCGGTCTTGGACCACCTGACCGGCTCTATCCCGGCATCCGCTCGTCCTCTCGGTCTTCTCGGTCTTGGCGGCTACTCGACCACCTCCAGCGGAAGGGGCTTTTTTTTGGCTTTCCGCCGACGCTCTTTTTCGAGGGGGCAATGTTATGGGTATTGAATGTGATGACGCCGTCGTCTCCACCACTACGACGCCATAACCCATCGCTTCCTGCCCACGCCAGCGTAGCAACCGTGGGTATTAAATGCGATGTGATGCTAGCCTGGGGACTCCACCCGATGACGTCGCGCACCATCCCCTTGCCGTTATCGCGAGTTCGAGCCTCTCAGACGGCACCTTCCCGAGCCAACCTCAGGTCCACGCCGGGTCAATCACGGCGGCCGCAAGGTCGTCCGTATTCCATCCTCGGCGACCGAGACCCTCATTCGCCCGATCTCTATATAAGCCAGGGAGGAAGGTGAACAAAGGGAGGTTGGCAACACAGATCATTCTCTAATTATCTACTTATCTTCCTCCGGGAAGAACCGACTTGGCGTCGGAGGGTGGGAGCTCCATCCGACCCGCCTTGCGAGCCCTGGAGAGAGGCGACACTCGGCTCCCCCGACCAAGGACGCCAGGAAGAGTGGGCGGTCTCGACAGCCCGAAACCAACGCGGCGACCTCGGAACCTCGGGACCACAACCGCCGTCCTCCCGGCCACATTGCCTTGGGTGGGGTTCTCGTGGACCACCTGCACCGGCCTCCGCTCTTGCTGGCCTTGCCCCGCCGACGTCCGGTAATCCGTCGTCTCCACCACTTGCGTCTCCTTCACCCCGGGCGGAGTGTGCGTGGCGCCGGCGGCGCTGGTCTTTTCCTTCACCGGTTGGTTCGCAACAACAAGATCAGGCAGAGGAAAGCGGATACAAAGTAGGTACAGCCACCACCGTTTCGCATGCATACCTGTTCCGTCGACATCGACCGAAGCGAGACACTTCCCACGGAGACTTCGACCCACGAACGCGAAGAAGAGAGGGTAAGGTTCGGTAATAATAATAGGAGAAGGCGTGACACGTTAGGAGGCGAGCTGTCGAGGTGTGCTGCCAACCCGATGGCAAAGAGGCCGGCCTTGTGAACACGTGTATGGAAGCAGCTTTCGCTATGGGAAACTGTACTCGAAGCCTGGAGCACCACTACATCCAATTAATAATATAAAGATCTAGTTCTAAATGCACGTTAATGGCAATGGTCAGTCAGAAATGAGATCGAATCCAAAACAAAACATTAAAACAAAACAAAAAAAAAAAACAATACGTTTCTTTCTGATAACCCTTCTCACGTCTAATTACTCTCTCTCTCCTGTGACTGCTGTGTATCTGGGCACCCCCTACAACAAAACACTTTTTAAAGGATCATCAACGAGAAACCTACCACAAATCAATCTATATCTATTGGGCCGACCATGAGGTTTCACTCGCAGCACCCCCGCAACCGCTGTTGGTTGGTTGGTTGGTCATCTTTGGCCGCCCTGACGTGTTAACCGAAGTACAGGCTCATCATATACCTCGTGGGGTTGAAGCCACTAAGAATCACTACAAATACAAAGTATGGCTTTGGATGGTGAGGTGAAAGATGGAACAAGATGCACTGTCCATGTCAGAGAAACTTACTCAGCGGGGATAAGATGATGGCGAGCCCAATGGGATACAGAAAGAAGGTTGTTTTGTCCAAGAACGGAAGAACTGCATCAGAAAATTTCAAGAGAGCAACATTAGCTTGCCATGCCCAAACTCCCACAAAAACAAGGCATTAGTCACAAAGTAACTGACGGCATAACATTCTGCGTACCGTCGTAGCCGAGAAAATTCAGATAGTGATAGTAGGAAATGGCCACCATGAAGAGTAGGTTCGAGACCAACATTGGAAAGAAGCCATGTGCCACCAAGAGCGGGGACACAAAGTACTGAATCACTGGAGAAGACACAAGCGATGATGAGAGAAATTAACACGTGAGCTATAAAAAAAAAAAACCATGAATATAGTGATACAGGTGATGGATTATGGTTACTTACCATAGAGCAAAACAAATGCTGGAAAGAAAGAGTTGCAGTGAACGTCAAACGCATACAGCCTACTCACAGGGCACCACCATGAATATTAGTGTCTCATGATTGGAAAAAGAAAAAAAAAGTGCTACCTCGCTTGCAAGTAAAGAGAAACTGAAGCAGGACGAAATGATTTAAACATAAGCTGTACGATACATCAGGACGTTTTGTGTGTAATTTCATCAGAAATTTATACACCATATTGGATTAAAAAATCAATACAAAAATCGATTCCACCGACCACCTTAGGCGAAAAAGGGAAGGAGACAACAAGGCATTGCAAGGCATCCTGAGAATGAATAATTATTGACATTGCACGGTCATGCTGAACTGAGAAATTGGTTTAAAATCCTTGGTTCACATGAGCAGGCCCATGGGGAAGCTAGATGGTAAATGGCGAATCGTATTCATTTAACCAAACCAGTAGTTAGAGCTTATGGATTTGTACTATTATAATATAAAATTAGCATCATTCTTTTTTCCTCGATGAATATACGATATTCATCGAGGACACAAGTTGTTTTTGTTTTGTACTCCACCAAAGTTAAAAACAGGAAGGAAGAAAAAAAAAAACAACAATTGTAAACAGTAACATCAGTGTTCATCAGGCTCCTGAAGCCAGTTTTCTTTGCTTTGTTCTGCCATGGCTACATGGTTTGTGGTGTCATCTGTTCCTATCCCAATGATAAATAAATAAACATATACAAATAAGATTCCATGAAGCAGAAAAAATATCATCCGGTCAATCGCAAATAAGAAGACTGATTGCATGCAACTAGAGTATTTCCAATCCCGGTTGGCCTGGTTTACTTTCAAGGTTATGATAGACTTATTGGTTCCACAAAAGCCTAAATTTTCGTCCATTCAACCACCTTTCTTATCATTCACCATAAACTCATTCATAGTCAAGTTGGCTTTACAAACCATAGTCATGATATCTATCACCTAGCCCATAAATTGCATAGTCATGAGTCTACAAAGGTTCCCCCCATCCTTCGTCAAGTGACCTATGCAGCATTCAGTCCAAATCAACAAGCATAAGAACTGCAAACTCACCACAAGCCCTACAACTTCCAAGTTCGCAAAGATGCGATCTGTTATTCCATCTAGCAACTTGTCAAGCGATTCATGGGGTCGACACCACAAGTCGGGTCTTCTTGACAATCGAAAACAATGTAAATGCAGACAAACACGCATGCAAGCATTTAATGCACAGAGACATGTTCAAACAGTCACAAGAAGAAAGACAGAAAAAGCAAACTATCTTTTACTTCACGTGAGAAAATTTGGTAGGCAACAGACTTGCTGATATATGTAAACATCAGTTCTATGTCGTACCATTCAACCCGTTGCTCGACTGCATGACTGCTTGGTGTCTCCTCACGCATGTATGTATTTGTCAGAAACCTATATCAACTCAAAAAGGAAAAAAAGAAAGGTTAACAAATATATGATATCTTATACAATGACTGGATCATACAACAAAAGTCTTGGAAGTCCACATAGTGAGTTTTGGTCACGAATAGCAATGTCATGTTTTTGTTATTGATTAGTTCTTGCATGATATGCATGTTCACCAATGCAAGAATGTCATACATGTTCCGGGGAAATGACTCACTCAACATTTATCAGGCACAGAAACTGTCATAAATATTTTATATCAGTTGGTGTTTAATGCTGGTGAATACGGTAATTAAAAAAGCTTCAGGCAATAGCATTATTCAGGTATTGCTTTTCATACAAAATATAATGGGTACCTCAAAAATGTCATGCATATCAGAAAAATCATGATTGTTTAGCAATGCATTAGGGGGAAAAAAACACAGTTCATGTGTAGTTCAACAATAACACTAATGTAAAATGTCAACGAAGTTACAAATTGCGAGTTACTTGAAATTGTAAAAAAGAATGCTAAATGTCAAATTCTTACCAACAACATGTAGCCAAAATCATTCCTGCTAACAAGAAATGGAAGACGACAACTGAAACAACAGTGAACACAGAATGTACCCAAGTCACGCCATACCTAAATTATGGAAAAGAACACAAAGAAAATTGAGGATAAATCAAATCCCATAAAAAAGTTAATGCTTTATTATGACAGCTGGGAAGATAACAAGAACCAAAACCTTCAAAGTTTGAGCAATTAATCAGATGTTGCCAGAAAACATAACCTCAGCTACATATCTCGGAACTTGGAATGACAATATTACATTTAGAGGTAACAAGGCAACATTGAAAAACTTACGCAGCACAATATGCTGAAGTGGCAACCATCAAAAAGAAACAGAAGATCACAGCAAAAGCAGGATCATCTCGCGCCCATTGGTTCTTTGTTTCTGGACAGAAATGGGAAAGTATGGATTACGCAGATTAATATTATTTGTGCAACTTTGTAGTCACAATATCATTCCAATAACTTGAGCGTAACCTATGCATGGGATGACTATCAAGAGCACAAGGACCAATTCCGCATTCTTTAGGCAACATAAAAATATTATGAATCAAAGAATAAATAGCATGGATTATGTATTGTACATGTGTTAGTATCGGAGGTAAAGGCTTTATTATTGTTTGGTTGATAGTAGAGTGGGACAAAGGACAGTTTGTAAGGGGAATCTTTTTTCTTTAATCATTTGGCAATAAAGAAGAGTCCAAAGACAAGATCAAGGAGAAGAAACATAAGTTAATGCCATCAGCCAGTTACTATGGGCTTAAGTCAAGCACAAAGTTTTTTTTTTTTTTTTGAAACAAAACCAAGAAACTATCTAAATCATTTTGCAGGAGGCCATGTGCTCACATTTAAATGATGGCACAACCTCAACAATATCATGCCTTGGATCAAAGACTATATTAGCTAAATATATACCAGCCAACTGGCACAAGTTGGTCGGTTAGTAGCGCAATACATGATCTCTTATTTCTAGAATCTAGAAAATTATTTCAAGTCAGTCCTACATATGATTTCACATAAAAGAAAATAACAAATCCCTAAAAGAACCTTCAGTAAACTCAAAAGGTTTTATATGCATGGGCATCCAACAAAACTTACATTAAATGGCTCTATTTGCTAAAAAATCGAATGCAGACTATGACACCAAGGAATAAAAAGAATCCTCTTGAACTCGTCTATGCTAATACACATCTTAAATTACGTAGTACCAAGAACAAAATCCAATGCGCAAGACTACCGCTAAAGTTGGGTTTGAGAGGGATTAATGTAGGAGGCTATACTCCTATAAATAGATAGGTTGCTTTCATGAACCAAACTCTCGTCACTGATGTTGCAAAAGAGCAACCATAAACTACCTTACTACCTGAGAAAAAGTATTATTCATGCAAGCTTTGACCATTCCTGGCATCGCGAATAGATTTCTTTTGCTATATTTCCATAACCATGTACTCCAGAATTTAATAGAATTTATTTTGTGCTCTTTTCTATGGTTGAATTTAATGAAACTACAGAAAGAGATGAATCGGCATGTGAATGATGAAGCAAGCAAACATGGATACACATAAAACAGGTAGATATCTCACACTATGGCAGATGGCTGCAAGGCACAAGTTATATGATAAGAGGAAAATAAAAATAACAGGTACTAACTCTGAAAGTGTATAACTTACGTTTATGGTACTTTGTGTGCTGGTAGCTGTCTCCCATAGTATGTTCACATGTAGCAACACGATAAGCTCCAATAAGAAGCATTACCAGGAAATAAAGTATCAAAGTGCAAGTAAATTGGTGTATTACAAGTCCTCAATTGGAAGAGTATAATTAAATGGGAGTGAACTAAATGTTAAACTATTGTTTGAGTCGGGCGACAGTCCATTGCAGGAAAAGAAAAAGCAGTGAATTATATCCTATGATGGAAACCTTTTCTCTGCTTAGAAGAACTTTAATAGAAGAAAAACATATTAAGAATGAGTGTGCAACTGCATCATACAGTAATGAAAATTAGTAAGCCACTAATTCTTTTTATTTATATAAAGTTCCACTGTATAACTAGTATCTCCATACGAGTGATGATTTTTTCAATTGCAGATCCCTTCTTGTTCCCCTTCACTTATTCCTTGTATTCTCCGACAATTTTCTCTTCTTTTTGTGTCATATGTTGAACTTCACCATTAGAAGTTTACAATCGAATTTAATCTAAATGGGTCATTGTTGATCATATTAGGCACTGCAGCATGGGTGAATAGTCAAACAACAGGGATCAATAAATCTGAATAGGAGTCTAGGAGTAGTCCAAGTCCGATTAGAAGTCTAGGAGTCCCCATTCTACAACCATGAATAAAGAGGTTGACGGCTCTAGAAAACACAGAAGAGAGAGAGGCGGTAGCCCTGGAGAGAGAGGAGAGAAAAAAGGGAGGCAAACGACTAGAGAAAAGCCCTATGAAGTCCGAGCTATTGATGAAGATTGTTGCTCAAGAAGTATCTTCACTGTTGCATGTTCAGGTATTCCTTTTCTTCAAGAAGCAATCTAGATTCCTTTTTCTCTCTATCAATCCTCCCACAAAGTGTACATCCACTTGGAGGAAGGATCGAGATCATCAAATCCTTCCGTGAAGCATATCACTATGTTTAGCAAAGAAAGCAAAAACAACAACTTAGAATGGAAATTAAAACGGATTACGTGCGAAAGCACTATTATAAACTCTCAGTGAGTCTTCACTGGACCTTCTCCCTTTGATCTTTCTCCCAACAAACAAATCATCCATTGTGTGACAAATTAATCATCCCATCACGAGCAACAGTTTGCTCATCACCGCTTGGAATGATTACCTTTGATTTCAACCTTTCAAGTCAATGACAAATTATAAATCATATATTATAGTTTAGTTTCCATCGAGGACTGCATTTATCCACCCCTTAACCTCATATGCAAGCAATAGGATAATTGCATCATATCGAGCACCTTCTTACTTTGAGGAAAGAAGGTATTCTGCATGGTAAAATGATAGAACAAAAGGATGGAGAAAAGAGACTGGGAACAGAAAAGAAAAAGATAGATAAGTAGAGAGGAACTACAGAAAATTATATTTTCTTCATAGTAATAGTTCAATTTTATATCTAAGTCATACATAACTCACCTATTTGTCGACACTCGTAACCTAATATAGATAGAGATGGAGAAAACAGCTTGGGAATAGAAACGAAAAGGATAGAGAAGTAGAGAGAAACTCGGGAAAATGAAATTTAATTCAGAGTAATACTTCAATATTATACCTTAAGTGATACATAACCCACTCATTTGTCGACTTTCATAACCTACGAATAGAGAGATGGAGAAAAGAGATTAAGAATAGAAAAGAAAGAGCGTAGAGGTAGAGAGGAACTCTAGAGAACGAGATTTTATTAAGAGTAATGCTTAAATTTTGTACCTTAAGTGATACAAAAGTCACCTATTTGTTGACTCTCATAACCTAATACAACACTAGCTCTACTCCATCTAGATTTATAATATCCATGGTCAATCCTTTTGTAAGTCTCAATTAGATTGGACCATGAAAAGGAGAGGTGTTAATCAGTTAGTTAGCCATCAAGCATATACATGCCTCCGGCTCTCGTCCTCTACAAAACCCTTTTTTACTGTCCCTCTCCCAATGTGACCTGAAGCTGACTCGATCAAGTTTGAGTCAAGCTAGGATTCTCCAGATGGGTAAAGATCAACCTATAGTTTATAGTTTTAATCTAACAAGGAATAATAGTTTATCGTATTGACCCATCAAACCTTGCGTCCAAAAAGTGGTCAAACTCAATGCTGAGTTATCAACATAAGTCTCCAAGTCACCTTATGTCACTAACATGGCACTTGGGCCTTCTTTTTGGACCATCCATGTGACAAGGGTTTCCCAGACCGTTTGACCTCCACTGTCGAAAGATTGCTTTGACCCATTTCTTGACCTGCTCCGCCCCGAAAAGACTCGTGCTAGTCCAAATAGGAATACGGGTCTTTGATCTGTTTGCACTAGTGTTGGAGCTGAAACAAAGGATTCCAGGTCACTAGAAATTTGTATTATTTCAGTGGAGGCTTCATGCGGCAGGCCACTTTTTTATATTTAAGACCGCAAAACTCAAACATCTCCAAATTCTCTCTATTCATCACATAATCGACAAGTTTCCTCTACCAATAACTGTATATATAAAAAATGGTAAGACATCGAGAATCTTGTTGAAACAAAGAAAGGCTATACATCACGTAAGGAATATTGTGGAGAATTCAGTAAATGACTAGTATATAAACATCAAGCTTCATTGTTAACGGATAAAAGATAGAAACTTATGCTTGATGCACAGATGCATTCAAATTGCAAATAATTTGCAGTGAAAACTGAAAGGATAGATACTTAAAATATGATGTGTTCAAAAGCATTAAAAAGGTAGGGATTAGGACAGATACATACACAACTTTGGGTGAGGTACAGAGATGAAGCATTTGCCAAAACGTATACTCGATATCCATTTGTTGCCACTAAAAATCAAAAGAAGCAAGGACATGAGACAGTGTAAATCATATTATTATACTCGCAAAGATCAGAGTCGAAATGGTTCAGAAATAAATTCTGATCTCCATCTTTCCCCTCGATACCTGTAAACATGCAGAACAAGTACGGTAAAACCACAACACAAAACACAATTACTCCAAAAAAAGTTGAAACTAACATGGCACATGAAGCATATGTTCTAGACGACTGGCGCATGGCCCTATTTTCATTCACATAAACGTAATGTCCGGTTATCCAAAACTAGGTAAGTTAGACATCGATTTAGAATCAACTACATGCTTTCACTAACCAAGACAAAGTGATAAAACCCATCATGATCAAAACTTCATGTAGTAGACTAAAGCTTGTTTTCCGTCAGGAAAAATCACCTTAATGTCGAAATTTTGTGCAGTCTTCTCACACGATCATTACATATAAAATTGTTTGCCACCTGAAACTATCGTGGCCATTTAAGTTTGGCTAAGGCCAAACCCATTTGATCGAAGCCAATCATTTTGGTTGGTTGTATTGGATATCTTGGAACCAAAATGCTCAAGCCAAGAAAATGTAAGGTGTCACCTAAAACCCAATCTAGATATAAGATAAGTCTAGCCTAGTCTGACCCAACCAGATCCCAACCCAATTTGGCAATATATGTATATATTGTGTGTAACACAGAAATTTGTGCAGTGTTAATTATATACATTTTTTTTTTTTTTTTACCTCATGCGCTTAGCTAGTTATAACTGAAACAACCTAGATTTATCCCAAACCAACCCATTGCGAACCGATTAGCCAAACCCAACTAAGTTAGCCTAGGGATGAAAAATTCACAATTCAAGATCAGATTCACATGGATATGGATAGAGGAATGTTCGATTCGGTATTAAGGTTGACCTTTTAACCAAAACCAAGCTGCCCAAGTTGGAATCCTGCCACTGAATCGAACGAGCCTCATACATCAGAAAAACATGTTTAGACATCTCGTGTTGCTCATCTTGCGTCAAGAGTAGACAGTTTGTAAAACAAGATGGCAACAAATGAAGTGTTGGTTTCATCACCACAACGAGTTTGCTGTTGAGTATGTCAGGAGCATAACTATCGTGCAACCTGCAGGCAAAATAGCATGGCCTCAAGATGACTCATCAGAGACCTCGCCACAGATTACTTACTTATGCAGGCTTCCAAGCATGACGTTAGGGTAAGAAATATCAGCGTCGGGATAGAACAAAAAAAAATTTAGTACATTCTCTCAGATAATAACAAAAGCCACGCTGATCAGATCACCCAATCAACCATGCAGCCGTTATTCAAAAAGAGATCCAACGTTTTTAGTTTCTTACGACTCACTTTCCATATCGAAGTCTATAATCGATTTCTGGAAACCTAAAAGAAACCCTCCGCTCGTAAGGCCAACAACTAATAAACAGATCCACCTCAATGCTGCAACAAAAAACCTAAATCGGCCCATTCCTCGAACGATTCTTCGACCTAATTCAGGTTTCTCCTAGAATCTCACGACCGCCCTCAACAGACGACGGATCAAGCCGTACAATTCTCATGGATCTCTCAAGAATTCCAACAATCATCTCGACAGACACAGTCCGCAAGATCCGGTGTGGTTCGGGGAAGAAAAGAAGGGTAGAGAAGAAGAACCTTGACGATTCGGCGGAGGTATTGGGAGAATCCCGGGGCGGGCCGAACGGCTGAGGTCCCGCGCCCCTTCGACACGGTCGGCAGCATCCTCCCTCGATCCGATCCGATCCGATCGATCGTTCCCCCCCTCCCTCCCTCCCGGCTCCCGTCGTAGTGGACCGCGATACGAGATCTGCAAAGGACAAAGAGGAGGAGCGAGCGGCCGATGGAGAGTGCCTGCTGTTGTTTCCCGATGTCTAATAATAATAATAATAATAATGACTATTTATTTAATCGATCGTTGCGGATCGAGTCAGGATCTGACCCGAATCGAGACTTCTCGAGTCAGACCAGCGCGCACAGATGATGAACGGGCCGAAACGGGCCGGATTGAGTTGACGGGCCCGATTCTTACTCTCAAATCCCACTTCTCGAGGGTGGGTGCCCCACGGTGAGTGACCGTGAGAAGGAAGGAGTTGGGTGGACGTGTCACGCCCGCCCGACCGCGCCACCGTCTATGTAATTAATACATGTTGCGATGGTTGAGACCCAAACAAACAAATCGAGCGTCTCCGTGAGCGCCACAACTTGGCCTCCTCTTCCAGCTTCGGTCGGCAATGGCGTTCGTTCGTCGTCGACGGTACGTCCTCTCCGTGGTCCCACGCAACATAAAGCGCAGAGGGTCAAAATTTCCATTCCCGGGCCCCAGCAGTCTCCTTGCCGGGAGATGACGTTTGGGATCTTGCATCGGTTCACATGGTATTGCTGCTCCGCCACCTTTCACAAAAAAAATCTTCGTGTTTTTTTTTTTTTGTGTGACTACCTCTTCATTTCGTTATAGGAATAATTATTGGTGTTTGGGTGTTTGCTGACGTTTCCCTGCTGCGTTTATTTGCATGGCCTCCGCCTTGTACGGCGAAATAAATATTTGGGCGGCAGAATGTTTGGCGCGGAAGAGGAGACATGATGAGTCGGATGTGATGTGCTCGTACGACGACGACTGGGTGAGCCGCAATTAACAAAGAGAGTGGCCGATTCGGTGTCTGCCGACATCCATGTGGCGATGTGTTGGGAGCAGCAAAGCTTGCTGCTGCCTGTAGTTGTGGATGCATGGATCTGAACGCTGGATTGTGCTACTTGACCTCACATGGTAGACGCACCAAAACGAGGCACGTCATCAGACGGTTTAGATCAGCACGGCTGTGTACGCGTGATTGTGCCACTCGACCTCACATGATGGATGCATCAAAACAAGACAAGTTAGAGGACGGTTTAGATCAGCACGGCTGGGGAGAGATGCTGGTGCTCGACGGGCTACCGGGTCAAATTGTGGTAGGGGACCGAAGCGAAAAAAGGGGATTAAGTTGGTGACGCGACGGGGCCGACGGACGGACCATGCGAATTAACATTTCACATGGAAAGCTCAGTTCACTTCTTCACCCAAACTACAGCATCTACGTAACGCACTTGTCTGCGTGCGGGAGCCACCGTAATTTTATATCCATCTAACTCGCTACATGAGTTTATTCTATAATATTTATAGAACAACCCATATCAAAAAAATCCGAGGTACCAACATATCATTCGGAAGGAATTGGATGAAACCAAGATATAAATATATATATATATATACACATACAATTATTGTACGGTCATGCGAGGTGCCATGGATCGAGGGCACTACCGGAGCGAGTGTCCTCCGGGAATGGCAGATTGTGCCGGCCACGGCGTTTCTCTTTTAATTGTTTTGGTGTCCTAATTGCAAAACCAACGAATTCAGTCGATCAATTCCTCCCCACCCCCTCGAATCCCAAGCCACCTCCATTGCATCGCAAAACAGAAACCCTCAAAAAGCAGCAGCAGCAGCACATAGCGACGGATGGCTTTTCCCAATGGCTACTTTGCATTATTTGCGTCTTTGTCATCTCCTCTAAGCCCAAAAAAAAAAAAAAGGGAAAGGTATTGGTGGCGTTGATGATGATGGATGGAGCCAAAGACATTAATAAATTGAATGAAGAAAGAGAGAGAGCTGGGGGAGGGGCGTTGCAGGTGCCCGAGGCACAAAGACGCATGTGATTCGATGTGCCCGCCATAAGACTATAAAAGAAGGGGGGGAACAGCAGCGGCATCAAGGAGGAGGTGTGTTGTGGAAGGCTGTTGCTTAGATTCCATCAAGTGGAGCGGGTGGCTCCCCGTTCTCGAACCCTTGCCACTTTCTCTAATGGCCGCTCAAGGACACATTAAAAGAAGGATAAAAGACAAGCCCCATCAGCATGTAGCATTGTCACTGGTGAATATTATAAACTGTTGCGGTTTGGTTGGTATGGTATGGTATGGTATGGAGGAAAAGGCGGAGGAGGAGAGGGAGCATCGGCGAAGACTACATGTAGGAGTTGGGTTGATAGGAACCACGGCAAAGAAACGGGGGAGGAAGAACAAAACAACGGTCGACGATGTGGACTTCCGTCATGTCATGCCTACCCGCGACATGGACCGCGGAGCCGGCCAATGGGACGGTGAACCACGAATACCTAACGTGTTCTCATCTGCATCTCTCCTTTTTTTTTTTTTTCTAATGCTTTTCCCCGCTTTCAATTCCCGAGCGAGGGTTGATGTCGTTTTACTCCCGAGACTAAAATGAACCTATTTCATCGTTGGCCAGTGAAACTAATGGTGGCCTCGTGGCCCGCCGGGTGGGATCCCAACACCACGGCGACGGCGACGACGACAAGGAGAGTACAAGTGCGCGCTGGATGGAGGAGTCGGTTCTGCTTTTTTGCGATGGGAGGACGGGTGGCGCCCACGTGGACCACACGACAGGCCAATCAAAAGACGGGTATAGGTTGGACTGCTTTACTTGTGGCTATAAAAAGGGAATCCAAGCAGCCTCTTCGCGGTTGCTTCGTCGGCCGTTCGTTCCTGCAGCGGCAGTGGAACAGCGAAGGGGGAGACTCCGGTGCCACACTAACGTTTGTTTATGTGCGAAGATGATAAGGGCGGATGGAGTAGTGGCAGAGTCTCGGGAAAGCAAGTTTTGGTACCTCCGTGCAGCTGTGACGGGGGCACGAACACCACCACTCGATTGCATATTCGATGCCGCCGTGCCCTCCCATCCTTTACTTTAGCTCTTGGGAAAACGAAGGCCATAACAAAATATCTTGTCGTCTACGAAACCCAGTGGCTCCCGTTTTCCTCACACCACGTGACCTCCTGCTCCGCTTAAATGACACCGTCGCCAATGGCGGAGAGGGGCCGCGGGGGAACGGTCACACGTGTGCCACGCGACAGCAGAGCTGCGGGGGCACGTGCTGTTCGAACCGCTTCCCGTTGCTCTCTCTCTCTCTCTCTTCTCCCCGGCGAGAGAGTTGAGAGTTAAGTAAAGAAAAGGGGAGTCCGGTGTTGGACAGCTGGTGACGCGTAACCGCTGCGTACAAAAGGGATACGATTCCCCCAAATCTCGCCTCTCTCTCTCTCTCTCTTTTGTTTGTTTCGTTCTCCCCAACCCACGCCATCCTCTGCCTCCCTCCATTATTGACCACTGGTGTTAGCTCTGTATAACGTCTCTCTCACTCCTCTTCGAACCGAGAGGCATTTAGAAAGTTATGGGTGTTACCTGAAGCGGTTAGAATTGTCCAAACCGATACCAACATCACTGTTTGAAAAATATCATATCCTCCGTTTTTACGGCCGCATATGCAGTTTGCAAACTCAAAATACCAACCGGGAAAAAAAAAAAAACCCAAAACGTGTAAAGAAATGACGGGATGGCCGAAGATGAAAGAGTCAAACGTAGCAAGCCCCCACTGTCCGCCACGCAGCGGCGAAGAGGGGAGCGGGGCCCAGCCAACAGCTGTGAGAAGAGTACACGACGTACGAGCCGCAGAAAAGGCCAAAAACAAGGACTTGGCCCTCCCCCGTCTCACCTACGTTTATTTTAATTATAGTGAAGAACTGAAGGAACCGAGCCGATGACACCCCGACGGGTACGTTAATTATACCCCGTTAGGCTTAGCTCCACCGAGGCTATCACGGCTCACCGATTCTCATCGCTTCGTATGTTGGGGGCGGTGAGTTATTTACTTCATTACTTTGATTAAAGTGGGCAGGAGCGTGCACGTTGGATTTACTTCGAACTCATAACAAAAAATTAAGGAAGGAGGGAGGAAGGTCAGCTACAGATCTTGCCGAATTAAAAAAAAAAAAAAGCAGCAGCGGGACGGAGAGTGGTTGAAGAATCAATCTCGAGAGAGGATGGATTTAGGAATGGACGGTTCGGATTGCACCACAGGGGTGATATCTAACCAACTAGAACCGAAACCGACTGTTGATACGCACGTATAATGCTCTCCAGGCTGGCTAGTCAAAATCCACGGCCGACTCTGCTCTCCTGAGCATCCACTCCGGAGTTAGGTGCTAACCGGCTGATAAGAATTCCATCAATAAAGTTGCGACGTTGTAGTTAATTATTGAGGACACTGAAAGGTCCACGAAGTTGGTACATGCATCTGGGATAAGATGCAGTGGGCAGACGGAACAGGGGAATCATGACACGGACGTCCCAGATCAACGGGACGAGGGCACGGGGTTGTCGCGTTTCAGCGGCGTCAGATGGCATCCATGCGCCCATACGTTCACGCCCCGGCCGCTGTCATGGTGATGAGAAGTCAAAGACCTGTAGCGACGCCCGACTTGGGGCCCCCACGAACATGGAAACCAAAGCTTATTGCCCTCGGAATTTTAACCCTCACCTCTGGGAAACACCCCCCTCCGACACGAAATGGTTAAGGTCTTCGCAGGCGTAACGGGTGGGCCACACGTGAGACCGCGACTTCCGTCAATGGAAGGAAAGGTAAGGAGGGAGATAGCTTTTGAATAAGTAAGCGCGAAACGCGACGTCGGACACTGGAATCGCGATTCCCGTGGGAGAAAGCGGACAAGTTGCCTGTGGAGGAAGACCGCGATGCTTCCTTCTACCCGCCCACGGTGCACCCGCCCGCCGTGCTCTGAGTTGGATGGATGGGCCCATCAGGTAACCGACTGCGGATCCTTTAACTCTCGACCGTAGGTGACCACGGAGTTGTGACCGACGATAAAGAAGACGACGAAAGAGACGGGAGCCGCGAGCGGGCGACGCGTGGGCATAGCCAGCTGTATCCGAACCAAACCGCCTGAACCGGAAGGAAGCGGGCGGTCGTGCCGAACCAAACGGCCCGTTAACCCAGTCACCAATCCTCGTCCCTCTTGCCCCTATAAAAGGCATCGGACCCCCCTCCCTGTTTCCTTCGCCGTCCTATTGCTTTCTCTCGTTCGCTCGAAGCCTCTCTGCTTTCTCTCCGAGTCGAACGCGAACACCGGATCGAAACAGAGGAATGAATGATTAGGCCATAAAGGTCGCTCCTTTCTCCTTTTTTCTTCCTCCCCCTTCCGTCTTTGTTGCAGATACATCGACCGAAGCAGTCGAGACAGCTAGTCGGTGGGAGTTTGGGGATTCCATGGCGGCCACAACGGGGCGAAGCAGGTGCAAGGAGGCGGCCAGGATAAAGGGGCCGTGGAGCCCGGAGGAGGACACGTCGCTGCAGCGGCTGGTGCAGCGGCACGGACCCCGGAACTGGTCGCTTATAAGCAGGTCCATTCCGGGCAGGTCCGGCAAGTCGTGCCGGCTGCGGTGGTGCAACCAGCTGTCCCCCCAGGTGGAGCACCGGCCCTTCACGGCGGAGGAGGATGAGATCATCATCCGCACCCACCGCCGCTACGGCAACAAGTGGGCCACCATCGCCCGCCTCCTCTCTGGCCGCACCGACAACGCCATCAAAAACCACTGGAACTCCACCCTCAAGCGAAAGTACACCCCTCCCTGCGCCAGCAGCGGCGACGGCGGCCTCCAGCATCACTACGACGCGATCATAGCGGCGAAGGCGGCCACGGCGATCGAACAGGACGACGAGCCTGAGGAAGCGAGGGCGCTCAAGAGGGCCAGCAGCGACGGTCCGGTCCTCTTGTCGGGCGGGGCAGGGCTTTGGTTGAACCCCGGCAGCCCTTCGGAGTCCGACGTCAGCGATTCCAGCCACCACAGCCATCCGGTGATCTCTTCGGCGGCGGAGGTGCCTCACGTCTATCGACCAGTTCCTAGAACCGGCGGCGTCGTGCTTCACTCTTCCCCTTGCCGAGGACTTCATCAGACCGAACCGACGACTGCTGCTACCATCGCCGCCACTCCTATCCACGACGACGACGATCCGGTCACATCCCTCACACTCTCCCTCCCTGGATCCGATCCGATGGACACCTCCTCTGACCACCACCACCAGGGCAGCCCCGTCAACCACATCCAGAACCAGCTCCAACTGCTGCCGACCTCGGCTCCGACACCGCAGCCCGTGACGCAGCGGCGCTCTGCCGTGGCCGCCTCATCCGCCGCGGAGGAGGAGCGGCGGCCGACGCCTATCCCTTTCAGCGCGGAGTTCCTGGCGGTCATGCAAGAGATGATCCGCAAGGAGGTGAGGTGCTACATGGCAGGACTGGAGCAGAGCCGCATGCTGTGCGGGATGCAGCCGCCGCCCGAGGGCGTCCGCAACGCGGCGATGAATCGCATCGGAGTAACGAAGATCGAGTAGGGTGTTATGTCGGATCCGGAGAAACAATGGATGATGATTAATCCGAATCAACGAAAGAATGAACGAACGGCAAAACAGTTCGAAGACAGAGATAAGATGGGCGAGAAGAAATGCGGTTCCTTTGTATTCGTACTTCTTTTTTGCGAATAAGTTGCTTTGCTTAGGTGAAAAAAGAAGGGGAAAAAAAATTGTACAGGAGGAAGATTATGAGGAGAGATCCAGGTCAGGGGACATGTTTCGACGGTGGTAGTCATGTGGAAAGGAACATAAAAAAGGGCAGCAAAAAGATGCACTCTTTGTATCCGATCTGATCTATTCCCGACGATGATAATTAAGGGGGGGAAAAAAATCAATTTTCGGTGATGCTGGAAGTGATTTGTGTGGCTGAAACGATGTAGGAAGAGCAGATCTCTAACTTGACAAGTCTTAATCGACTGTCACCTCCATTCAAATGTGTGTGTTGACTATGATGCTATCACAGCCATCGAATCCTGTTGTGGACATAAACCGAAAACTTGGACTTGGTCTTTCGAACGAGGCGCCCCTAACCATGCCAAAAACGATAGATGTGGGTGTCGCGATCAAGGGAGGATGGCGGGATTAAAAGACTCCCCCCTGCTCGCTTGGTTCTTATCAGGAGGAATAATGTAACGTTCACGACACAGTTCGGGAGGTGATAAAAGAAGCGTTGATTAGTAGACGTCAGGGAATTGGTTACGGGAGGTGGACTGAAGGGGACAAGCATTAGTTGGAAGAAGAGATAAGCTTGGTTGCATGCCAGTTGGGCAGCAGTTGCGCGGTTAGTTTAATTCGCCCCGCACTCATGGTTGACGAGGCTTGCAGAAACGCTTTCCCAAATTCAAACACAGCGTCTCCGTGTCTCATCTGCACGTTGATCGCAGGCGGCAATCATTAATGATGCAGCTCAAGATCGAATCACTATCGGCATCACACCTCAGAGAACTCGACCTTGAGATGCCGTGCTCTTTTGCACGCCTAAGCTTACTTGCCGTCTCCACCGAGACATTTATAGATGCTCTTAAAGAAAAAATTATATAAAAAAAAAAGAGGCAGTAAATGACAGGCTTACCTGAGGGAGAGCGGCTGTTTTCTGTACGCCACGAAGTGGGTGTCGCATCAGGATCAACGAAGAACAGACCGTGCAATAGAAAATTTTCAGCCCTGGATTGACAAGCCAAAAGACATCGGTGTTACTTACTATAGTTGTGAATAAAAAATAAAAAAAACATGGGAAAAAAGCAACGGCAGCCAAAGCGTGAGTTCCAGCAGTGTCAGCTTACCACCTCGGTTTTGACGACTTTGTTTGCGGCCTCTTGCGCCGTCATCTTTTACCGACATCCCTCGGTCTTCTGACGGAAGACTACTGTCCAAATTTGAAACCCGAAAAGCATGATCATTAGCACGGCCGACACAAATTACTTGGAGAACTAGCAACACATTTTGTGCTGGAAATACAAATCATCTCAGTTTCATGGATAAGCAGATCCTTCACATGTCGGTACGCAATTCAACAAGGCGGCACTCACCGACTTCTATCTTCAACAAATATCTTGGAGAAAGAACAGGCACTCTGATCTATCTACAAAATGGCTATATGTTAAAATTTTAAAGGTCATACAATTATATATATTAAAATTTTATTTTAATTAATTAAAATTAAAAAAAATCTAATTAAAATAAATTTATTTAGCTAAAAAATATAATTATCATTTTGAAAATTATTGTATGCACAGTCAAATGACAAACTATCTCCAGGAATGGAACCAAAAAACCAATCTGGCTTGAGGAACTAAGGAATCAGTTGTTAAAATTACCCCTGAAAACTGTTAATTGAACATAGGCCATCCCAACATATATAAGAATAATAAATAAAGGTTTTATAACATTAAAAGGCAAATGTATAGCATTATCAAAATACTTGACAAATATTAAAATTTTTTATTTTAATTAATTAAAATTCAAAAATAAAAAAAAAATCTAATTAAAATAAATTTATTTAGTTTAGACCTGCAACCCATCAAAAAGCTATTCCTTAAATCTAAGTCTTCTGTATAAAAACACCAGACCAATTCAATATGATTGATCCATGTTCTAATTGACTAATCTCAAGAGAACTTTTAACTCTAGAATATGACAAAACTACGCATAATGACAAATTGATAAATCAATACGAGAAGCTAGATAAAACTCTTAAGATATAATTATAAATTATGTCAACTCTCAAATGATGCACTTTTTAATGTCAAATGACAAACTGTAACCTCACAGATATCTCCAGGAATGGAACCAAAAAACCAATCTGGCTTGAGGAGTATATCCAAGGAATCCAGGGATAAGATTGCATTTGAATCTACGAGATGAATCTGAACTAGAGTATTTTCTATGTTTTACCCAGGTTTTCGTATCCCAAATCGATCGATTAAAGCTTTCATAAAACATGCTACGACATCAATTGCAGAAATCGAAAAGAGAACTACTAAATCTGCCCAAAAGCTAATCCGCCCTAACCAAGCATCAATCGAGGGCTGTTAAATACTGACAAATTAACACCCCTAAGCATGCCAACTGTTAGATTGAACATAGGCCATCCCAACATCAACAACAACAACAATAAAATAAGAATAATAAATAAAGGTTTTATAACATTAAAAGGCAAATGTATAGCATTATCAAAATACTTGACAAGTTGCTGTCATATATGTTTTACCATAATAGAACTGCCAACTAAAAAAGAAGAAGCCGATGGGTTGGTGATAGAACAGCTACAAGAAGATTAAATAACTTCAAATTACACTATTGGAGAAAACATCACTTCCTCATTTAATATTGACTGCTTTATTACGGGAGTTGAAGGTTACAACACACCAGAGGAATTATCATTTTCAAAACTTGGGTCGGAGGGGTCGGGCGAGCTCCATCCGACCCGCCTGCAGGCAGTCCCGAGAGAAAAAAACAAATCAAGGTGTCTTTTTTTTTTTTGTTTGCAAAGAATTGTCAAGAAGAACAGTTTTTAAGCGAAATTGTTGAAAAATAACGACGTCCACAAAGTTGGATCGCTTCACAACTAAATTAAGTGGCTTGAGTCAGTTAGGTTTAGACCTGCAACCCATCACGAAAACGCTATTCCTTAACCGTAAACCATCTAAGTCTTCTGTAGGTAAAACCATTATTCACCTAAAAACACCAGACCAATTCAGCCATATGATTGATTCCATGTTCTAATTGACTAGATCTCAAGAGAACTTTTACACTCTAGAAGATGACAAAAACGACGACGACAACAAGCCATTACGACCCAACGATACGAGATCAGCTAGATGGATCTTTTCTTCCCACTGAACTCTATTTAAAATAATAATGCCAAATGTATCACCCCCAACACAACGGAAAGCAAGGAACGGTACAGCACCGCAATTTTATAGATTTCTCTCTAATTTTTGTATTCACAACTAGGCCCTAAGATAAAATTAGGGATATCACAGTCACTGCCTTAGAAGACTATTCAGAGAGCTGACATGAAGTTTTGTATGACAGGAAACTTGGGATACAGAAGATGTATGACACAGTCGAGGCCTAAAGCATCCATTCCCTTCTCTGTTCAGCTATTTTATCTAGACATGACCAGGCATCATCTGCTTGGAAGATGGCAAAATTTACCAACTAGGTATCCATACATAGAATCAATGCTATGCCTAAGACTCAGACCATCCATACTTGTCATACACTGACTCAATCATTGTGCATGCAAGTCATGAGCATGGCAGGTTATTAACTACCAGAATTGTCTGGAATTTTTTTCTCCATCGAATGTTACATCCAAACAAGACGCTATGTATTCACTTCATTGCATACCCAAGATCCAACCATCGGATCATTTGAATGCAAATCCTCAGCAAAGACACTTCTGAAATGAAACAAGCCATCATTAGAAGTTGAGTATATCCAAGAACAGCCGTTTTGGCAAATTTATTCGTTAATGTCTGCTAAAACAGGGATACGAGTTCTTCCGATCCCATGAAAGATTGCATGTGTATCTACGAGATGAATCTGAACTAGAGTATTTTCTATGTTTTTACCAGGTTTTCGTATCCCAAATCGATCGATTAAAGCTTTCATAAAACATGCTACGACATCGAAGCTGCAGAATCAAATCGAAAAGAGAACTACTAAATCTGCCGAAAAGCTAATCCGCCCTAACCAAGAAGGATGCATCGAATCCGTCTCTATGTAGCAACTCGCGAGATGTGACAGCAGAATGACTTTCGAGACCACAAGCAAGCATCAATCGAGGGCAAAGAAGCTAAATCTACCGAATCCCCCGCCGAGAACTACTAAAGAAAGGACGGAAGCGAAATCAAGTGCAGAGATAAAGACCCGAAGAAAGACCCTCGATCAGCGGCAGTCGAGGAACTTGTGGCCCTCGGAGAAGGAGATGGAACCGGCGCCCCTCCTCGTTCTAGTCCGCTTCGCCATCTCGCTCTCGTGCTCTCTTCTTTCCCTCGCTCCTCCCCTCCCGCGATCCAAATTATATACCCCACCTTCGAATCATTTCGAAGCGGCGGGAACCCCAAAAAGTAAACCGGTCCATCGGCCGAACAAATATACTCGGCCGAACCTAAACCGGTCCATCGGCCGATTGGTTTCTTTATATAATTGAGCCGAACTTGAACCGGTCCACGGCCCACAGGGCCATCTCTCAGAAGACGAGAGCTGGATCATGAATTGGATATCTGATGGCTCTCTTGGTCTTTGTGAATGCCTGCACGAGTGCATGCTCTCTCTCTCTCTCTCTCTCTCTCTCTCTCTCTCTCTCTCTCTCTGTGCGGATATCTGATGGCTCTCTTGGTCTTTGTGGATGCCTGCACGAGTGCATGCTCTCTCTCTCTCTCTCTCTCTCTCTCTCTCTCTCTCTCTCTCTCTCTCTCTCTCTGTGGATATCTGATGGCTCTCTTGGTCTTTGTGGATGCCTGCACGAGTGCATGCTCTCTCTCTCTCTCTCTCTCTCTCTCTCTCTCTCTCTCTCTGATATCTGATGGCTCTCTTGGTCTTTGTGGATGCCTGCACGAGTGCATGCTCTCTCTCTGTCTCTCTCTCTCTCTCTCGTGAAACTAGCAAAGAGCAACAGTTTATTTCGTTCGCAGAGTATAGGTTGATTAAGCTTATGAGATGCATTATACAAACGACCGCTTCCTATAAAACAATCCTTACAATCTCGAAACAAAGAGGACGCTATCGATCACGAGCAGCGAAGAAGAAGGACGACGGATGGGGAGTCGGATATGGATGACGGCGATCGAGATCGAGCGGGGGATCTTCTAATGACCAACCCCGGGGCTCGGCCCGGAAACGTTGACGCCCTCGGTGGTGAAGCGAGTCACATTATGGGCTCCACCGCCGGGGCTCGGCCCTCCGACCTTCATCTCTCCCTGAATGAAGCCGACAACCTTGTCACCGGCGCCGCCAAGTGGTTGCTCCAGGTTTCTCACCGGCCTCGCTACCGCCGACACCACGACCGACATGAGGATGGCCAAGCACAGAACGCTAAACCGGGAAGCCATGGCGATATCGATGAACGAGAGGCGGAGGAGGAGCAGGCATTATATGAAGGGTGGAGGAACGTAAAGGGAGGCCGTTTCCACCGGGTGGTCTCGCTGCATGGGCAACCGAGGAAGCATCGCGGCGGATGCATGGGGAGGCCAAATTCGAGCGGTGAGACGACCGTGGAGTCGGAAATCAAAAGGGAATTGTTGTGCTGTGGACGGAGAGATGGAGAGATGTTGGTGCGTGCAGTGGGAATCAACGGTGACGTGATGCTTCTCCTACCCGAGGAGGGGAGGCTGCTGACCGCATTGGTTCGTTCGAGTTGGAACACCACTTGCTCGATGGCTGCTTTTGACCAAGACGAGTTGGAATATATGGCGATGCATGAGAAGCCATGGCGCCGGTGGAGTGGTGACGAGGACGCGTGCATTCGTCAACGGAGCACTCGCTCCTGCGTTGACTTCACCAATCGGTGTCATTCTTAGACGTGTGCTATTTGAGCCCGTTCGGATCGAACGGTTAAAAATTGAATCATATCAAATTGATTTTATTCAATCAAAGTAATTTATTAATCAGTTTATTTTTTTAATATATATATATATATTAAATAAATCGATTTGATTCAATTGAATTAAACTAAAATTTAACCTTTGGACTATTTTGATTAATCGATTTAAATATGTAGGAAAGTAAACTTAAATTAAATTGATATCTCTTGAATTAAAACCATTTCGATTAGAGTTGATAGGAGATACTCTGGCATCACCCACGTAGAGACAGTCAGCGGACGGATGGGGAGTCGGATACACATGACCGCTCGGCCGGAAACACGGTGGTGAAGCGAGTCACAAGCTCCACGACTCATAGCTTAACACAAGATGTCACGTTCGACCACCGACATGAGGATGGATAGACCGAAGCCATGGCGATATCGATGAACGAGAGGCGGAGGAGGAGCAGGCATTATTGCTCGTAAAGGGAGGCCGTCGGGTGGTCGCTGTGGGCACCGAGGAAGCATCGCCATCCATCGAAGGCTGGGCTGGAAGCGTCACACAACGCCCTCTTGCACAACGCGTCGTCCGTCACTTGCTCGATGGCTGCTTTTGACCAAGACGAGTTCGATCATGAGAAGCCATGGCGCCGGACTAAGGTATGCACTCGCCACTCAAGAGACAAGTTGCCACTGCCCAAGTGCGTACGATCGACCCGGGGATGAACATAAAGCCCCCCACCTGGCTTCAGGAAAGGGAGAGGAAAAAAAAATCAAACAACACCCACACCGACCTGATCGTCGAAGGGGCCAAATCAGGACCGAACCCGATTCATGACTTCTTACAGGTGTCGAGCATCTCGGAGAGTCGTGTCGATCACGAATCAAGCGATCGGGACGCGCTTAGAAAGGGAAGCATCAATGATCGAACCAGGCTAACCGAACATTAGAACTCAAGTCCGAAGCTTGTCGCATGCTGCCAGCGACGGATCACGTCGATTGATGGCTGCATTAGTCCGACATCAGGAGTAGATTAAATCAAATAAAAAAAAGGGTACTCCAAACCAAAACCGTATACGGTCTTTAAAATCGAATCAAAGAAAGGAAATCCGAGGAATTCATGGTGAAGAAATGCTCGATCGGGAGGTGCAATCGGAACGTGGGGTGTCCGGCGGCATTGCCACCAAATTGGCAGGCTATAAATGCGGTTGTCGTGTGCTCAATAAAAGGCCGAGGCCAGTGGAGGTGGTTTCTACATAGATGACAAGACGACACATGAAATGAGTTGATGGAGGTACGTGTGCATGGCTGTGAAACCTACGCCACGCCATCCCTTTGTCTCTTCTTTTGACTCCGAGTTCTTGTTTGGATGCTGCTCTGGATTTGGGGATTGGGCGATCGAATCCAACTCCGTCTCATTGTCTTGACGTCGGTCGGGTTTGACGGGTATTTTTAGTTCCTTCCCGCCGATACCGTTGGATAATAAAGAATTTTAAGCAAGAGAAGGCTTCATCGTTTTATAAATTCGTAATGTATAGTTTTTTTTTTTGAAATTTATGGATTTTTTTTTGATGAAATTTGTGATTTCTCTCTATAAATTTTTCTTGCACGATTATTATTATTATTATTATTATTATTATTATTCTATATTTATTATTTATTATTTATTATTGATTCTTTGGTATTATGTTTTCGTCTTTTAAATTATCTTTTCTTATACGTGAGACTATTTGATAGAAAATATATTATGAGTCAATTATCATCCGACATACAAACGTTACGTTAAAACTAAAGTTAATGTTGTCAAATCTGATCGAATCAAGATAAATCATTCGAGATTATTATTATTATTCTATATTTATGCTTTTATTATTTATTATCAATCCTTTAGTATCAATATTTTTGTCTTCCCAACAACACTCATCGTATCATAATCATGCGTTTAAACTATCTTCTCTTATACGTGAGACTATTTGATAGAAAATATATTGAGAGTCAATTATCATCCGACATATAATCGTTACATTAAAACTATCGTTGAAGAAAAAGATTCATGTCACTAAGGTTAACGTTGAAATGATCGAACGTCTCAAGAGATTTAACACTTCTATCTCGAAACCACCTCAAGACGCGTTTGGTGTTAGGTTGACTTAACATCTCAAGAGATTTAACACTCCGATTTAGATGTAGATCGCGTTTGGTGTTAGGTTGACTTAGACATTCCCGATAATTTTCTCTAACAATAATATATTCTCCCTCTTTGTTCTCCGTTTACCAAGCTCTCGAAGTATTGCTTTGTCTTATAATATCGTAGCGTCGATTCCAAATTTCCACGAGGTGGTTTGAAGTTGGACGGCACGGCAAATAAAATAGCCGGATGACCATGGAAAAGTGTGTATTGCAGCTTCCTTCTTCTTCTTCTCCCTTCTCTGTCGACATCACTCGCTCCACGGTCTTCTCCGGTTCTGTTGGTGTCGGTCTCCATCGACATGGTCGCTTCGACATCTCAGGATACGAGATCGACGTTTGGCTGGCTCGATCGTTCTCTCATTTTTGGGACGCTGAAGTCTTTCTCTGTGTTATCTGCTTCGTTGACTGATTCAAAGCGACGACAACTCGATGTTCTTTCTCGATCGAAGCTTTCCTTTCTTCCTCCTTAATCGATAATTATAGCTCGTAACATATGAATGCTTTATTTTCCGAAGCATGTCGAATTCCACAATAACAACAACAATCGTGCGATTTAGTGTGTTTTATTTGGCACCGTGCGATCGGAGAGAGCTCAGACCGTGGCGCCGACGTGCCCGTGGCCGCTGCTGGCCGTCTTCCTGATCTCGTCCACCAGGGCTTGGATGTGGAGGTCCGACGACCCGCCCTCCGCCACCGCCTTCGTCGCCTCCTCCCTCCACTCGGCCGCCCTCCTCCCGATCGCCTCCGCGAGCTGGCCCCGCGTCACCGCCGCCACGCACCGCTCCACGTCCTCCCGCGTCGCCGGGGCCCGCAGGTGCACCCCGACGCCGTACTCCTCCACCAGGAACTTGGAGTTCGGCACCTGGTCCCCCCACTGCGGGTACGTCACCAGCGGCACGCCGGCCGTGAGCGCCTCCAGCGTCGAGTTCCACCCGCAGTGGGTCACGAAGCAGGCGACTGCGGGGTGCGCGAGCACGCGGTCCTGGGGGCTCCACCCCACCACCAGCCCCCGATCGCCGACCGACTCGAGGAAGCCCTCCGGCAGCAGCGCTTTCTTGTCGCCCCGCAGCACCCACAGGAAGGGCCGGCCGCACTCGCTGAGCCCCCACGCCAGCTCCGCCGTCTCCTCCTCGCTCAGCACCACCACGCTGCCCACCGACACGTACACGACGGAGCGCGGCGCCTGCGACGCCAGCCACTCCGTGCAGTCGGCCACCTCGAAGAGGTCGCTCCGGACGTCGGAGCGCTGCGAGCTTTGGTCCGGCTCCACCAGCGGCCCCACGGGGATGATGGGCAGCCGGTGGGAGATGGCGTCGATGGCGTCGCGCTCCAGCTCCTGGAAGGAGTTTGCGAACACCCACGACGCCTTGGAGATGTTGTGGAACTGCTCCAGGATCACCGTCTTCAGCATCTTGTAGGGAGAGGAAGGATGAAGGAAGGTGGGTATCTCGCCCTCCTCGAGCGGCGGCACGCCTGGCAGAGTCACGGTGACGTGGGGGTCGTCCTCGGTGGGGAACTTCGCCAGGGAGTGATGGTAGCTGTAGTAGGTGATGAAGACGGCGCAGGACTGAACCCAGAGGACGCCGCCGGGGATGCCCATGTCGGCGGCCACGTCGAGCGCCCACGGCACGAAGGGGTTGTTGATGACGCAGGACACCGGGCGGCCGGCGTCGGCGTGGCGGCGGATGAGGTCGGAGATGGCCGGCGGGCCGGTGGCCAGGAGGGCGGGCATGAGGACGTCCAGGTCGCCGCGGCGGGGGTCGTCGACGGGCAGGCCGTCGGAGTAGAACTCGAAGCGGATGAAGCCACGGCCGACGGGAACGGGGACGCCGAGGGCGGAGTTGGCGGTGGAGGAGGAGATGCGGTGGCCGATGTCGTGGGTGGAGCAGAGGGTGACGAGGAGGCCCTTGGCGGCGACGCGCTTGGCGAAGCGGAGCAGGGGGTTGAGGTGGCCTTGGGCGGGGAAGGAGACCATGAGGACGTGAGGCAGGCGGGCGGCGGCGCTGTCGCCGTCGCCGCTGCTGGCGTTACCTCCTTCCGTGACGACGGCCATCTCCTCCGGAAGAGCGAAGCCAAGGGAGCCGTGGGAGAGCGGGTGAGGAGGGCGGTCTCTGGCTTTTTAGGTGGTGATTGGCACGAAGGGGGGGCTTTGGAAATAGCGCAACATGGGCAAGACAAAGCCGGCGGTCGTCGTCCTTGTGAGGATAGCAGTGACGTAGCTCTTTTTGGTCTGTAGACGCCCGGCCACTTCGATCCGTTTTATTTATTTCTTTTATTTTCCTCGACCACAGCCACATAAAATAACAGAATAACCACTCATCCCAGCCGCAGTCCCTCGTGGCTTGGAATTCTTTTACGACCCGTTACAGTGTTCTCCGAGCCGCAGCAAAGGACGCAGCGGCGACGGCGACGGCGACGGCGAGGTCGTCTCCATCAGCAGGTCATCTGATCGACAAACACCACTCTCTTGGATGCATTCGACAAACCACGGTATCCCTGCAACAAGCAGATCATCAAGTGTTCAAGTTTTTGAGGATTTAAGATTCAGATAGATAGATAAAAACCAAGCCGCAGTTAACAAAACTTTTACCTTCCATGGGCAGCATCCTCGTCTTCTCGGCACACACCACCACCGACCCTACATTCAAATGAGAAACAAAGATTAATTGTAGAAACATACATCCACGAGTTCATTACAACAAAGATTAATCGTAGAAACATACATCCACGAGTTCATTACATTTATGATCCTTGATGGGAAGCATGAGGGGCTCTCATGCAAAGAAACCAAGTCATGGCTATTTAATCTGGTTGATCGGATGAGTGGAAGACCGCCGCCGCCAATGTAGAAACAGCACCGGAACTGATTCCATCACACATATATCGAAATAAAAGCTATTTACATGCACCTCTTGAGGTGTCTTTCGGCATCAATGATAAATTATGCTACCGATTTTTTTCCCATCAACGGTTACGCCGAAAGGCATGAAATCATACACACACTAGCATAATCTCGTGGAATAAACACGTCAGTAGCTGCTAGAACATCCCCGGGATTTCAAGAACCTTAGCAGGTCACCATAGACATCGTCTTTTGCCTTCACGCTCAAGATGAAGTCGATGTGACCATAATTATCGATGTAGAGCAACTCTGGCTTGGATTTCAACTCCTCGAGTGTGTGCTGCACGTCGACGGGGTCTGCTAATGCGTCTTTACCGCCGTAACCCATCCATAAGGGCAATGAATCCGGGACGTCTGCCAAATCGAATGCCGGGGGATGCAGGCTGCGATAACGAAGAAGGTTGCCCCAAAACCCATAGTCGTATTTTGCGAAGGTGCCTTTCCGGATCACTGCCAAATTATAAGAGACCATGTTAGCTGATGTTTTACCTGCCGGGAAAATGTCACCTGTGGTGGATGATTCTCAAACCGAAGACCGAGAAAGGCACAACTACCAACACAAGAACCTTTCTTTCTCTTTTTGTGGAAGGTGCTCGGGGACCGGCAATAGTTATCATGTCATGCCAGAACATCTAGAGAGGGCTATCGCTAACTGACGCAAATTATGAGAACCCGAAATTGCTGAAACTTGGCACTGTATTGGAGAAAGTAAGTAGCAATATCGTGAATTACGGCACATACTTTGGAAAAGATGGTGCAGGTTCTTTGTTGAAGACGGATGAGGTTCAAACTCCAAATAGTAGGCCATTCGAGACATGTTGAAGCAACAATTTTCCCCTGCAGAATACCCATTTAAAGATCATCAGCATAAAAAGAAAAAAAAAGTGTCAATCTCTTTTATCATAATTTGTTACCATGTGTAAAGGTGTTTCAAAGTCCGAAGAAAGCACAGCTGGGTAGCTGATCAAACCATATAGAGATTTAGAGAACACAGAAAAACGTGGACAAAAGTGCCAACGAAAGTGTGCAGAAACATATCAACTATGAATTCGAGTAGTAACAATAACACAAAAATGAAGACAAACAAGTGATCGAAAAACTAGAAGCACAAAAGAGTGCCTACAGCAAAATAACTTGCTCTGTGTTTGCCGCAACTTTTCCTCCTTTTTCTCTCTTCAGTTTATGCTTGAAGTTCCAGACTGTTGCATACTTTCTTTCCCTTTCTTAGTTTATAATGGATTTAAGCATCAGCCAAATTTTAACACAGTTGACTGCATTTAGTACCGGCAAGGAATCATCTGTGCCTTCAGTACTAGAAGCCAGCAACACAATATATTCACAGCATTCACTTACTATGACATTACAATCTCATGTGCTTTGACAAACTGGGGTGGTGGTACACCACAATGAGACATCACTGGGCAATTTTCCTTAATTAGTGCATAATCTGACAAATTAGTATGTTCCACTGAAGAGTCTACATTTCCTCCTTACATAAGTGATTTCATGGAAACAAAATCAGAGATATATAGGTTCACTGGCAGAAACATGACAACAACATAAACCAAAAGAAAAGCCTAAATTGTTCCAATTGAACCTATAATTTAGTGAAGGCTTGGTCCATTTTACATTCATGTTAATTATTTTTGACAGTTTTTAATTCTTTTTAGCAGTATTACTCAGAAAAAAACGGGAACAACACATTTTTGGCGAACCAAGCCTTTTAAAGACAAACCAAAAAATGTTATGCTAACATCGGTGGCCAACCTGTTATCGAAGACAGCAAGTTGTTGCAGTCCACGTGGCCATCACATACTGAATCTATTATTTGAACACCCGTATCACTGCACATGATAAATTTTCCATAAACAACTGCTCACAGAAGGATAAAAGAATTCTTGTCAAAGGAAAATAATCAGACAAACCAACATCAGACCTTCTAAAATTTAGCTGATGAATGCCCATGCTGAGAAGCATCTGTCACACAGAAACATAGAAATGAGTCAAATTCAATGCACCAGAATTTTTTTTCTCAAAATCTCCCAATTCACCAAGAGTTACCTCATCAAGACGCATGAACACTGCTCTAAGGACAAAGCTTGAAGTGATGTGGTCTAAATATGAAATAGGGCAAAGAAGAGCAGCAGATTCAATCATCTCGACCATATCTGGCATGGTGAAAGCAGCTAAAGCCATGATAGTTCCCTATCAAAAATACCAAAAAATTTCTGTGTAAACAAATCTTTACATCTGCTGTTCGCTGATAAACATCAGAACATGCTAAATTGTTGGAAAGAAATGGTTCATGAGAGTAATTATGCCTGCGAATGCCCTATGTAGGAAACTTTGTAATTGGTCACAGAGTACACATAGCTTATCATAGCCAACAAGTCGTATTGAGCTAGTTCCTGCCAACTCCAATCCCAAAATGCCTGAAGAAATAGTAAAAACAATGTAATTAGAAAATTAACATGATACACCAATCATATGCAGAGAAAGAAGAATCTAGAAATCAGGCACAAAGAGAAATGCATCGACCATTTATCATGAACATAAAGGGATCCCGGCAAATAGAAAGAAAGTATAAGATCATAGCTCACTGTAAATTCATGTAATATAAGGAATATGAAATACAATTTGATTATACCTTGTCATAAACGGATAAAGTGGTATGTCCATGACTCCATCGTGTGCCACGTACATTCCCGACCCAAACATCAAAACCACTATCAGCAAGGATAAAACCTAGTGACTCCTCAAAGGAATTCATGAACCATGTATCTCCACCCTGTCAGTAAAGAAAGCAAACAAAAGAGGGAATTATGTCTTACATTTAGTTTAGCACCACAACATATGATGTGCAATTTCAGATATCAACATCACAGCACATACCAATTCAATAGTTGATAACAACAAGAATGTACCGTAGCAAGAAAATATACTTTGAAACTACACGAATTTAAATATGATGAAAGAAACAAAGTTCTAAGCTTGAGGCTTCTAGTTCAGACCTGAAAAAGACCATGCTGAAGGAAAACCGGGGGACCAGGTTTTCCTTTTAAAGTGTTTCTCCCGTGTGGAATTCGTTGAATGGCTAAAAGGTAGCCATCTTTAGTCTCAACCTGCAATTTTCACTTGCCAATTAGAACTTGGATTTGTGTTTCAGAAAAGGACAAGAAGCCTCAGTGTTGGTTAGGCCATAATGTCAGAAATAATAGCTTGACATAAAACAATATCAGCGAAGCAGCAGTATAAAATGTCATGTGAATGTAATGGAAGAATCAAGGAAACAGAGACAGGTAGGACTGCCTTTGCCTTCACCTCCAGAAGACTTGTGCTTATACAAATGTTTTAAGTAAATCAGAATGAGAGTCACTAACTCAACAAATTGGTGAATGGTCAGCTTACATCGGCAAGAGACAACATGCTAATGGGATACAACCCAACTAGGTAATTCCCATCATAATTGTGCAAGTTATTGAGATGAGACATGGGAAGACAAAGACACATGTCCTGTGATTATTAAATCCAGTAATACACACAAAGTGTAACAGCCGTGAGCTTATACAATTATTCAAGAAAAACTTGAATGAGAACGAGCAACTAACAAAACCAGTAAACTGTTAGCTTATATCGGTAACAGACAACATATTATAACTCAATAAAGTAATTTCACCATAATTATGCAGCAGAGGTAACATGGTAAATACTTGCAGATTAGATATATCTTACATTTTCAGAGTAACATCGATACAAATGCACTGGGCAGTCAGTTTTAGCAAATCCTAGATGTTTTTCTAAGTAACTTTATGATATCACCGATGGTTAATGAGAAGACCCTTTTAAGGGAGCACACCGATGTTTAGGATTATTATCATGAAATAGCTCTTTGGTTCTACCATGGCAAAACCTGTTGGGTTCTGACATCGACATTCAGTTTAACAACTATGCTCTGTTTACAAGTAAGCTGCTTTGTGCTCATGTAACCAACAAATCTTTACACCCAACTATTTGAACTTTTCCCACTATTCGGCTCAATTGTAGACAAAGTAATATGATATTTGAGCATCACACATTTTGTTTCTCACTTGATCTACTTGGTCCTCATGTTTTTTGTGTTTTCTGAAACAAAAGAAGTACTATATTGAACTAAACAGCAGCATACAAAATGTTGAGGAGGTCATGGTTACTCCTTGTAAGTGCAGCTAAGCAGTTCTTGGTTCTCATCTTAAGACAAAATCCTCTCATATGAAGCCAGTCTCCGAATTCCTCAAAAGTAAGTTTACCTATAAAATAACCACTCAATCTTAGCCAAGGAGTGCTTCCTTCTTTTACTCCTTTGAGTTACCAAATGACTTCCCAAGTCCATGAATCTTCGGCAACTCATGTCTCAACTCTTCTGCTACATGGAGGTGCAACGCTTATCACTTTCTCGATCGGGAAATGACCATAAGAAAGTAGCCAACTAGCATTCATTTCTTTTGCTAAAGGCACTTTAGTTAATGTTCAGATTATAGTGATACGATCAAACATCACGCTACCAAACAAACCGATCGATCAACAAACATACATGAACTGGAATTTTCTCAAGAATGAAACAAGAGCTACGATTGCCCCATCCGGTATTCGGTGCTTCGTCACTCCATAACCTTCAAAATCTTCACACTCTGGTTCTCGAGAGCCAATTTTTCTACCGTAAGTAATGAAATTTAATGCTGGAACTTCGATCGAGAAGCAGACATGCACCAAAATGGAAAATTCTTTCTAAATCAAAGAGGAATTGGGGGAGAAAGCGGTACGGTGTGTTCGGAACAGGGGTAGCCCGACGGTCGGATTAGCAGAGCGCAAAGGCCGTCGGTCGCGGGAGAAGAACTCCGGCCGAGGCTGTACTCGGGGGAGCAGCGGACCCTGCCGAAAAGGAAGAGGAGGAGAGCAACGAAAGCAGCGCCAGACGACGGCGCTCTCGTCATGGTGGGATGGCCGGTGGCAGGCGACGAGAGTTCCCCGAAGTAGCGGTCGGCTTCTTCCTCTGTCCGCGGCCCGAAGAAAGGAAGAATCGAGGGGGAAAAAGATCTCTGGGATGGGGCGCTACGTTCACCGAAGGTAAGCGGATGCTCGATCGCCTCATCCGGTCGGTGGAGGAATTCGACGCAACGAACAGTCAACCGCTTACCCGATAACCCACCTGTCTTGTGACTGGACAGAGCGGTCAACTCGGACCCACCGCTGCGTCTGCGGTGGATTGGGTGAGTCGACATCGAACGCTATGACAACTAATTGGGAGAAGGACGGAAGGACGAGAGGTTACGTGGCAAGAGTTGCTATTTGTTGGGAAAAAAAGGGTGCCAATAATTGAACATTAAATTAATTAAAGTAAATTAATTAGCAGTCATTAGTGTAATCAAATTAAATCTGAAGAATTACGGAACTCACTAACAGCACTCGTTCCGAATGGATGATTTTAATGGGATCCGATTTGAATTTTAGATCCGGTAATCGATGGACGTTTAGCTCGACTGTAGGTTCGTATGGCCCTTGATTTGGATTTATTCAAATCGGAGGCGGATCCAACCCAAAACTGATCCGGAATAAGTCATGGCTGGTCTTCCCTGCGAGGATTAAGATTCGGATCCGTTGGGAAACAATAATTATTAGGAATTTATCATGATTATTATACATATATATATATATGTATGATTTAACATGTGATTGTTTTGATTCGCATGTTTCCTAGTTTTGCATACTATATAATTCTACTTAGTTGACTTCCAATTCCTTCCAATATTTTTATGGTGAGAATTATTTTAGTCTTATGACTCATCGTAGGATAATAATAATAATAACAACATATACATATATATAAATATATATATATATATAAGAATAAGAATAAATAGCTTAATTTGCGACTTTGTGCGGGTGTGGCTGCGGCTGACGCTTCACCCCATTCCCCCACACGATAGGAGAGGGCGAGAGGGATTCGTCTGCGGCAGTGGAAGGAGAAGTTGCGCAAAGAAAGGATCATTGTGTAGATTTCCGGCGTATTCTCCCGCAGCTTCGCCAGGTTCTGCTTCCTCCTATCCTTGATCGGCTTTGCTTCTTGTTTTGGTCTCCGTCTCGTGGTCGAAGGCCTCCCTTATCTATTTAGTATCATGAGGATTCATTCCGCTGTTCTTCTGGGTCGTGGGTTTAGCCCGGTCCCCGATCTGTATGGCCCTCCTACGAGACCTGCGATTCGATTTAGTATCACTTATTTCCTCCCTGTCGCCTCTTGTTTGGCCTTTGTGACGTCGGATCATAGCAGACGATATCTGAATCGGAGGAAAGACATCTGATTTCTGGCTTACCTTCGTTCCTAATCGAGAAATTGGCATTTCCTGTAACTTGTTTTTGATGCGAGAAGTTTAGTTCATCTCTCTAACTACTTTTGGTTCTGTTTACTGCGTCACTTTGCCCTTCATTTATTGCTGCCAGTGAACTCTGAACAAATGTCCTTTTGTTTGATATTGCGTTCGCCTTCCATCTTTCAGTTTATCTGCTTGTAACTTGTTGTTCTGGATATCTGATTTCTGCTTCCCACTGTTCAAAATCATGGCGATGATTAGAAACATTTTGGTGAAGATTCAACTCGATGGCCGCTGGAAGAGTCATCAACCGGCTTCTGAGGAAGGGCTTTCGGTTCCACTCATCGGTAATGTTTTTTCTCTTACCTTTTTTTTGGTTGATGACTCGGTATATGTTAAGCTGCTATCATTTAATTTTTTGTGGTAAGTCTTCGCTGCATATGAAAATTGTCTGCTTGGTCTTTCTGACCAGAGGCTTCATATCCAGCAAAAATTGTAGGGTAAAATCATGGGAAAAAAAAATGAAGCTGTTAAGCTGTTCTAGGGCTCACTAAAATTCAAATTTTGTTATTGTTAACGCATCGGTCAAGTATGGAATGTCATAATTTATCACCTTTCTCAACAAAAGGATGAGTATTTAAAATACATATGTCTCAGGAATTATTAAGCGAGTACCTGCATTTGGAGGGTTTTTGTTACACTACTGCTTACTAACATATTATGATTTATCTCAGGAATAGAGAATATATATATAGATACTAAGATATCGTATCCTTTGATGTTCTGCCGGTGAATTTGATATGCAGAGGTTCACTGAATTTTCTTTCTTGGATTTGAAAAGTTATGCTGTTTCTGTTCAATTCTTTTAGGCGCAGGCGCCATCATTGGTTTCATCCATAAGGCAGGAGGATGCTGGTATTAGGTCACTAAAAGTCTTGGCACTAGTTGGAGCTGGTATTTCTGGTATTCTGAGCTTTGCTACCGTAACATCTGCCGATGAAGCAGAACACGGCTTACCAGCTCCCAGCTATCCATGGCCTCACAAAGGCATTCTCAGTTCTTATGATCATGCATCGTGAGTAAAAGAATGTTGCAATCAGCTTCAGTTTATTAATTTAAATGATTCTTTAAGTAAAATCTGGTGCCAATTTAGTTGAGTTCATGATCAATGCCATTGTTTAGATACAAATTTTACCAATGTAGCTAGTACAGCTTTTATGACTCCTTTACATTCGGTCACATTCAATGATTTGATCAGAATTCGTCGTGGCCACCAAGTTTATCAACAAGTTTGTGCTTCTTGCCATTCTATGTCTCTGATTTCGTATCGAGATCTTATCGGTGTGGCTTATACCGAGGAGGAGACAAAAGCAATGGCTGCTGAGATTGAGGTGGTTGATGGTCCCAATGATGAAGGTGAAATGTTCACTCGTCCTGGCAAATTAAGTGACCGTTTTCCTCAGCCATATCCAAACGAACAAGCAGCCAGATTTGCAAATGGCGGGGCATATCCTCCAGACCTTAGCCTGATAACCAAGGTAAAACTACTGCATGTGAATTTTGGTTATTTATAACATTTGTTGTCCATAACAGACATCAAATTCTTACCTTTTTCCTTGTTCTTTTCCAGGCACGACACAATGGCCAAAATTATGTGTTTGCTCTTCTCACCGGCTACCGTGATCCTCCTGCTGGTGTTTCGGTAAGATTCCCAAAAACCGTACAAAGTTGTTAGTGCTTTCCTGTGAGATTAACAGTCAACATTCATGTAATGTTGTAATTGCTGGCAACAGCTGCTATCATGCAATAAGGTACATCTCATATGTACATGACAAGAAAATTAACAGATACGAGAAGTAATGGTTATAAAGTAACTTTTAGTTGGACGAGCATTCGATACTGTTTGCTCTAGGCTCAATCTGACAGTGTATTTCCCGAGCACCAATTGACTTCATTTGTGCTGTAGAATTCCTATTTGGGAATATGAATCTAGTGATGCATTGAAATAGCAACTTCAGTTGAAGTTCCAGGAGCAAAAAAATGTCACTTTTTTGTTCTTACAAGTTGCCATTGCTTCTAGAGAAAAGCTAATTCAGCAATTTCTCGATGCACATGATGTGTCACCGTGCACAAGTTATTATTCGACACAACCTTGTGGTTCCTTTGCTTAATGTGCCTGTGCTAATCTGCATAAGTTTGTGATTTTGTTGAAATTTCTCGTTTATTTTGTTGATATAATTGGAAATGCAGATTCGAGACGGACTGCACTATAATCCATACTTTTCTGGTGGCGCGATAGCTATGCCCAAAATGCTTATTGATGGTGCCATGGAATACGAAGACGGTACTCCTGCCACAGAGGCACAGGTATGCTTTCTGATGGTTTCCACCGTAACATTCTATGTAATCTTCTCCCGTATCTTCGTTGTTGGGCATAACCGATGGGTCTCCACCGGTGTTGTCACAGATGGGGAAGGATGTTGTGACATTTTTGTCATGGGCAGCAGAGCCCGAGATGGAAGAAAGGAAGCTGGTAATTCTGCAACCCACCTAGAACTCGACTTCATGATATTTATGACATCCATTGATCTCTAGTTTTTTTCTGTTTCGGCAGATGGGATTCAAATGGATGTTTGTACTCTCCCTCGCTCTGCTCCAAGCTGCTTATTACCGGCGCTTGAAGTGGTCCATCTTCAAGTCCCGCAAGCTGGTGCTGGATGTCATCAACTAATCCTTTTTTTAGATATCAAGGTAGATTTAGATTTGGTGACAAAAACAACAATAATGATCTTGGGGTGATGTACATGGGAGCGGGATGACATCCCATCTCTAGCAATCTTCTTTTTCTCCCGTTGCCAGAGATAATTGTATGGTGTGGGTATCAACTCCTTTTGTTAAACTATTAAGTTTGGATATGTTGAGGCTTGTATCACCTTATTAACACTACTTTTATAAGATCTAAGCTCTCTTGCTCATGCCAAATAAAATCTAGCAATATATTTCTGTGCATCCTTGGACTAATGCAACCTGGATAGATCACGTTGACTTCTATCACGTAGCACACGACAGACATGTGGATGCAGTACTACCGAACCTACTCACCGAAAGGAAGCAAGTCACGGGCGACGCTCACCGGCTTATTCAAACATTCAAAGGTTGAATTGTGGCAGTCAGACAGAGATTTTGTCGGCTCCGACAAGCTGACAACTTAGATTCTGGCATACCGACGAGTTGGATCGCGCAGACGAGTCCAATCTCTTCCTGCTTCCAGCCGCTCGCGTCTGAATGCAATGAGACAGCTGATCCACGTCTGCATGGCGTGCGTGTCGAGCCCCTCGAAAACAATTATCGAGAATTAATATCCGATTACAGTATTTATCATTGGTTTATTTTGGTGGCGGAATGGTGAAGAAGAAGCTGGAATCGAGCTGGATCAAACGCACGAAGTCGTCGTCCTTGATGCACCGACGCATGCATGTTTAGAAATCAGGCATACGTATCCAAGTGTGGATATATGAACGCTGGGTTCGAAATATTTCTCCACCAACTCCAAGTATTGACATCCTACGCCTTTGCTGTTCTCCTTGCTGTCCATCGATGAACCAGTTGTCGGCACGCCAGTCCAAGCCGCTGGCCTTCGAAGTCTCCTTCGCCCACGCCTGCATGCATGGTGACCTGCTGTTACAACGAAGAGATCTGCTCCCTGCTCATGCGCATGCTTTCGTGTGAATCGAGCTCGGAATTGACCCAAAACCGGAGAACACGAACAGCAGCAGAACGAGAAGCCGAGTCAAAGAGAGATCTCGAGGAAGAGAGCACCGGCCGGCCGAAACCCTCCCTTTTGTCAACCCTTTTCAAACCTCGCAGTCCAGCAAAATGGATCTCTTGGAGTCGACGCCCGCTAAGATTGCTATAAAGCTTCTTGGACTCGTCCCTTCCCGCAGACCACAAGCATCCATCCATCCCTTTTGCCGAAGAAGAAGTTTGTGGGCATGGCGATAACTAGCCGGCGAGGATGCCGTGTGGCCATCATCCTGATCATGTTCTGCGTCGCACTCTCTCATCTGCATGCTGCGGTGCAAGCGTCGAGGCCTATCCTCCACGGTCAGGGCTTTGCTTCGCCGTCCTTCCCGGCTCTGGTGCTTGCGAAAGCCAAGTCCGGGCCGAGCACCAGAGGTCCGGGCCACTGATAGTTTAGATCCAGCAATGTTGTTTACCTTTGGACTTTGAGATCGAGTTTGATTCTTTAATTGTACTCAATATTTGTAACCATGCAAAAAAGGTTGGAGTTCGATCCATCGTGTTTGGTCTTCAAAAGGCTCTTGCATGCTTCAATAAAATAAGGAAAACCTTAATGCACCCGAATCCGAAAAATCCAAATCCAAACCCGTCCAAACCAACCCAACATATAGCCGTTACCTCCGCAAACATTCTCCTCTATTTATTTATTTATTTATTTATTACCATATACATGTATACGTATTATAATCCGACCCGTCCATTCCAAATCCGCCCGCCCGATTTCGAAGCGCTTCCCCTCTCCAACGGCCATCATCGTTAACAATCCCATCGTCCGTCGTCAGTGGAGGAAGCGAGGAACACACGGCTGCGGCGGCGGCGACGGCGACGGCGTATGGTGTGAGATGCCAAGCGACGCCGCGTGCTGCGTGAGGCTGTTGCAGCCCTCCGCGTCCGCTCTCCACCTCGATGCCGCTTCCCCCTTCGCAGACGGTAGCTTCTCCCATATCCGGCTCCCCGCCGACCCGCTCCTCCGCCTCTCCGTCCTCAAATTAGACGGCTCCTCCTTCGGTAGCCATTCCGTTCTCGGAAACCCCTTCTCCTCTCACGTGTTGGTTAATTTGGTTAACTTGCCTATCGATTGCCGGGCAGATGTGCAAGTCGCGAGGACCGCTCGCGTCCGGGAGCTCAAGGAAGCCGTCGAATGCCTCTTCAGTCGGCCTTCCAAAGATGCAAGTAGTTCCTGGTATGACCGATACCCTCTGTTCCTCGGCTTCGCTATAAGACTTGGAATAAACATGCGCACACAAATGTTCTCTCTTTGTGATGAATGCCACATGATTCCTCTGTGCTCCCAAAGATTGTTCTTTTATGTTAATATATGCAGTGCCGGTTCACATTTAGGGCTATAATTTTATAGACAAGATGTGGTGAATCCAGGTAACAAGATTGTGCCTTTGACAGGTCTCACGTTTGGGGTCATTTCTGCTTGTGCTACTACGAACATAGATTAACGGATGATAAAGCGTATCTACGGAACTTTGGGATCAAAGATGGAGATCAGGTGAGCAATATAAGCCTTCTAATTCAATAATGTTGGTCGAAGACGCGGATGAGAAATTATGCCTCATTCTTCCAGACTTAAACTTTGATTCAAGTCCTCTTCGATGCTTGTTTGTTTGATGATGCATTCTTGTACTGCTGGTTCAAAACCCGGATGCCGAATACATCTGATCATGAGATGGAACCTCGCGTGCATCACTCCTTGCAATTGCATTCGTTTGTAAGCACCGTTCATGCCATGCCCTGCTTCATTAATGTCACCCCTTGGCCTTGATATAATTTGATGTGGACTATTTGGATTCATGTTAGATCAAAGTTCCAGTTGACTAGTGACCTTAGAAATTTCTCGAGTAAGATTGTTGAGTACGACAGAAGTGACCTTGCATTCTTAAAAGATTATAAGAGAGATGATGACCTTTTCTGTCCAGTTTGCATTTCTATTCTTGCGTATCCATGAGGATGCCAGTGAAGCACATAGGAGTTCTTCGATTGAAGGAAACAATGCTCCTAGATTAAAAGATTATACACATATGCAATGATAATTGTGATATTTCTGCTTCTCATAGTAATAGAATTATGATTTTTATCTGGAAGGAGAGTGTTATCCTGTTTCTTTTTACACATATTTTCCTATATGAAACATCTTGTTCTTTTATCTGTCGAGCGAGAAGTGTGATCACATATCACTTTGTCTCATCTATCTTAATTAATGACATTTTGAACTATCTATGAAAATTTTGTATGATCGGTTATATCAGATGATTCTGAGGTCACACTTGTGCACTGGGACTTGATTGCAGATACAAGTTATTGGCAGCAACTAACATAGACCTCCTACAAATGCTGGGCTGTAACTGGATGATTTGATGTCAACATGAATGTCTTTTGTTATATGAACAGTCTGCATTTAGTATCAGCTTGTTGTTTTATGGTCTTAAGCATCATGAAATTGTTTGCAGCCTCAGCTTGTTCTCTTTTCTATCCCATGATCCAAATATTGTAGTTGTGTTTCCTGATAATTTTATACAGTTTGCAGGCTTAGTTTTTTTTTCTTTGACATAAACAAATGCTTTCTTCTTGTTTTGATGCAGCTTCATTTTATTAGGCATCTTTCTCTCAACCACAGACCAGGCAAGGGAAGAAGACCGATAAATCATAGAACTGACATGGAGCAACATAGAATGTAAGGTCCTCACTATTCTTTTCCATGTTCATTAAGATTGTTGGTTTTACAAATCTCAATGTATACCTTCATTTGTTAGGAAGTATCCAGAGATGGATATAGCGAGTCGATCGATGGAGCTCTTTGCTGAATCTTAAATTCCATTTCTTTTCTTTTTTCCAAAGGTCATTTACAGGGTCAAAAGTTCATGATGAAGTTGAGGAGAACGACAAGGATAGGGATCATAACGGAGTTGGTTCTACCGAGTATGTGGATGAACAATACGATCTTGACGATAATGATAACCGGATCAGATGTACAGAATTTAAGTTTGGTCATCGATTTCGTGGATGGTTTTCCTACTCCAGACTGAGGACATCTCAGAGGACAAAATCATGGTGCAGGTTCGTGCCAAACTTTGCAGAATCACCCAAAGTTGGATCGAAACGACGCTGGTAATTCGGCAAATGAAATCACTTTGGAGTAGTTTTTTGCTCTTTGGGTGTGCAAACAAGGATGCGAGCAGAGTTTTTGCAGCTCTAGAGATTTGGTTTTCCTGAGCACAGTGATCTCAGATGATTTATTACTGTAAATGACTCAATTTTGTTGCAACTTGTACTTGCACTCCTAATTGCGCGAAGGAGTGAATGAAAGAGATGAGAACAACTTGCACTTGTCTTGATGTGAGGATGATTCACATCCATTGTTCCACTTCACAATGCTAAGATAAATGTTCAGGATTACATGGCTCAATGGAGAGTCCAAAAACTCATTAGAAGTTCCAGCAAGTGACAAAATGAATAACATAAACATAACAATGTGGAAGACAAGAACAGAAGGAAAAGAAATGTTCTTCAACATGTTCCAAATAATATAGCCAGACATAAGGAATCCACATCAAGTTTCACATCCATGGTTGAAGAATAAGATGCATACTACTCCAATACAAGTCCTCTCTAGAGAACAGGATGGCTCATGCTTTGATCGATGGTGGAACATGGAGACAATCAAATTAGGGTTTCATTAACAAAGCTCTCTTCTTTCCTTCACTTGGAGCCTTTCAGCTCCACCTGTGTTCATCGACATGATCACAGCACAGTGCTGCTGTGACATGCATTCATCTAAATGATAACATCTAGCCTAATTGATGCCCTACATAGATGCATGATCAAGAGAAGGAAGCTTGATTCACAATGGAAGTTGTGCATCATGAAGGCAACTTTCTTGTCTTTTATCACCTAAATATATAAAATTCTCACCCTGTGAGACATAAAATGCCAGCCTCCATGAAACACACATCTGTCTCCTTCGATGCTCTCATGGATGGGCTTTGTCCACAGGCTGTTTACTTCGCGAGCATTTCTTCTCATATGTGTTCTTGTGGGAATTATGTCGGATGCAGCTTTCCCTCCTTGTCCTCCAGAAAACAAGCGAAAAGGAAGGAACATCGAGATCCAGAAAATAGAAACAAGATGATATGGAGATAGTTGCTAGTACGTACATCGAAGGCTTCATCTCAAAGAAATGAGAGGCTACCTCTGTCAGGCCAAAACCTCAGGAGAAGTCTAACCTGCAATTACTAATTCACATAGGAAACGCAGACGAATTCTTGTTCATGGCACGCAGACATGGGCTGAGAAATGGATCGATGCATCACTGCAGTTGAAGACCATGCGATCGCGGAGATGAAAAAGAAGAGACCCGAAGGGAGAGCAAGAATCGCCGGCGATCAACAAGAGAACGCAGAAGACGAAGTGATATTGGCGCGGCTCAATCGGAGAAGGGTTTACGGTCGTCTCGTAAGCCGATCGTCGGATTGAACCTCACCAATATCGCTTCCTTCGTCTGTTCCACCGGTAAGGCCGAATACCTGTGAGCCGGCCTCGTGACATCAGATGACCTCGTCGGAGAACCACATGAAGGATGTGGAAGCACCGATGATCGTTGCTTTCTGAGGATGGCCAACTAGCAGTCGAATAGTTTGGCCGGGTTGCGTCAGGTGACCTACCGAGAAGGAGACCGACGTGAGATACAAGTGGGCGTGAATATATATAAGGAGGAGGGTCGGAGGAAGGGGAAGGGCGTGAAGCAATTAATGGAGCAAGGCATGGGAAGAGGAAGGTGAGGGGAATGATGGAATGAACAGTGGCAGCATGAGGAGTGGTGACAAGCATGCTTGGTCTGTTCTACTCCAAACCAAACCAGACAGATCTCGCCGTATGTATCATTGTATTATTGTACAGAGCTATAAACTCGCGCATGCCCACTGGGACGACACCAAACTACTCCTTTTCTTTCACGCACTCCATTCGGTCGACGCTCCTCCCGAGGTAGAGGAAGCGGAGGAGTCGAGAGAGAGAGAGGAAGAAGAATCTTGATGGTGTGACCTTTAGTGGACTTGGGGAGCAGGAGCGCAGAATGTGTGTGCCGGGAAAGAAGGTCGAGAAAGTAGGTACAAGGAGGAGGAGGAGTAGACTTCTCTCTCCTCAATCTCCCGCTCCGATCCGATCCGATGCTTCGACCTTGGAACCACGAGCGGCGACAATGGCGTTAAAATGGTTCTGCCATGACACCATCGCCGGGGACAGCCCATCGTCGGGCTGCTTCTTTTCTCTCTGGACCCAGAATCGCCCCGGAACAAGCTCGAGGTCTCACCGAAGCCAGATCCACCATACGTAGATCACATTCCCTCCCTCTCTCTCTCTCTCTCTCTCTGACAGCATGAAAGGACTGTGAAAGGTTAAGGTGGTGGACAAAGAAACATCCGTGTTTTGCGCTCACCAACACATATGCTGTTCCACGGATTTCCCCGTCTCCTGCACGACCCTTCAAGGGCACCTGCTTCTCCGATATCTGCTATGCCGATTATTATAACACAGAGTGTCATCTGCATGCCAAAAAGTGCAGTAGCTTCTCTGGAAGGAGCATATGCATGCAGCTTGCACCTTTTAATCTATCCTCATGATCGATTCTTGGACTGTCGTCTTCCATGCTGTTCTTTGTGCCGCTGACACTGAATCTTCTTCTTTGAGGAGGTGCCACCCTCCCATGGCTTTCTCTAGCTTAATGTATAGGCGAGCAATTATGATGAATCACAGCACCTTTTGTAAAGAGGACCACTTGGATCGATATCGAGTTCGCGAGATGCTGGTGGAGAGAGAGAGATGAGCGTGTTGGGGAATTAAAGGAGGAGGCGGGGCCGCTTTGCTTTCCTCCTTTTCCCCTCCCCCCACCTCCTCCTCGCTCCGGCTGTGGTGGACCGCCGCGGCGTGAAAGGGAGAGATCGGGAACCAAAAGGTCTCGTAGTATTTTGATTATTTATAATATAATATTTAGATCAAATATAATTTTTTTGAAGAGTTTTTCTTTTTTTTTCACTCTTTAACTTATGATTAAAATTTTTTATTGGTCGATGGTAAAAAAAAAAATATTCATAAGAATATAATAACGTTTTTTTAAAATATATATTCATCCTATTAATCAAATATTAGTTTTGTATATGAATTGATTAGTGTATTATTTATGGCATGATGAAATATTTTTTATTTTTATAAATAATAAAAATAAAAAAGGCCATTTCCATCTCGGAAGATTAAAATAGGTAAAAATGGACTTTTAATGGTATAAGTACATAAATAATGGGCCTCCGCCCCCTCCCTCTCTTCTTGCGCCCTGTCGCCGTCGCCGCCGTCACCATAACCGCCGTCAGCCTCTTTGTCGCCGTCGTCCACCGCCAGAGCCCTGCTTCCTCCCCTCTGCCGTTGTCGGATCCGATGGCGGCCCGTAGCTTCGTCCTCTGGCTGCACGGGTTGGGGGACTCCGGCCCCGCCAACGAGCCCATCCGCACCTTTTTTTCCTCCCCCGAGTTCAGGCTCACCAAATGGTCCTTCCCCTCCGCCCCTCAATCTCCCGTCTCCTGCAACCGTACACCTCCTCCCTTCTCGGTTTCATCTTCTCTTGATCTCGCTTTCTTCTGATTCATCAGATCCAGTCATGGAAGATGAGATGAGTTCGCAGCGAGTCCTTTAGATTAATCTTGCATTCGATTATTCCTCTAATTTGGGTGATCCTGGACGAATAAGCATTCATCTAAAATCTGGCTGTGAAATCCAATACATTCAAAGAGTGTAACATGTTGCAGCATCTTGGAATATAGTCTCTGCTTCTGTTAGTTTCATCCAGGGCTGCACTGTATGATGATGCTTGCTTTCTTTCTTTGCAGATGGTGCTGTGATGCCTTCCTGGTTTGACATGTATGAGATACCTGTGGCTGCTGTAAGTTTTAACTAATTTTTTGTCAGATGCTAGCGTTCACAATGGATGCAATTTTTTGGCCTAGGCTAGATTCCCTTGAATAGTGACCAAAATTCCTGCAAATTAAAAAAAAAAATGTAACTGCAAGATTGCACTTGTTAACATTGAACAGAGAAAATTGTAATTTCCAGATAAACTGACCTTATCGATCTTGGAAAAAATTATCCATTCATTTCAAGATCATCCGATATTTTGGCAGTTTAGACGAATGTTTTCACATATCATAAGTGCATCAGTCTTGAGAATCCTCTAAGCATAGTTACAAAAACTATGATTTTATCAACTGCATCTTAAATTAGCTAATCTTGACTCATTTATTGCATGATAAGGATCACATGTGCTAGTTAAAGTTAAAGAAACCGCATGAGCTCCTGGATTAGTTGGAGTGACCATTTTGAATGCATCGCTATGCTAAAAAAATGTGACACTACCAATCTTTTATTCTTATGCCAATGAGAGAGTACTACATCACAGTGGGTAAAGATATAATCACTCCTTCCTTTACATTAGATGGCCAACTAATGCATTATTAGGGTTCTCTAGAAAACTACCAGAACAGCAACTTGGGAAGTATGAACAGGAAGAACTCAAAGCTGGATGAGGTGATTGATGAGTAACCTAAGCTGCTAGGTCATTCACATATGTTAAATCTAATGACAGTTAATTTTTTGGTATTCTCTCCTTTTCATCATGAAACTTTGAAATTCTTGTTCTGTTTTTATTGCTTTGAACTATATGTTGGTTTTAATGTGCAGCACTGGAGATTTTAACTTGTGATATCACATTGCTCTGGAGTATATATTTTATACTTTGTGGTTCTTTGCTGATGAGAGTTGGGTGTTTATGATAAATGCTTTAGTTTACAGTACAATTTGAATGACATGATAATATATATACGCGCAAAGGAGAGGCTAAAAGAAAATAAAGCGCTAAATGTCTTTGTTGTTTAAATCATAGCTCAAATAACTTCCTTTTTCTTCCACTGGTGGGGTTCCTATGTTTTTTCTAATTCCAATTTCTTAATTAAATGAAGGGTGATCCCTGGGTAGGGGCACACTGGATTTCAAATTGCCTCCAGAGGAAAAAAAGGAAGGAATGAGCATTTATTTTTCTTCTCTTTTCAAAAAAATAAAAGAAGTATGTAGGACGAAAAAAATTTTAATTACTTCTTTCAATTGATGCAAATTAGCATTCTCTCTGTTCAAGTAACAAGATCCTATATTTCTGAAAAAAAGAATTAATTTTAAAGCAACACAGAATCCCCATTTAAGGTGATCACCTTTGTGTATATATTCAGTTAGTTTTCTGCTTGCCCATATGGATGCTATTAGTTATTCCTAGTGATAATATGTTTCTATGCATTTCATTGACACAAGCCCAACATCTTTCTCTTTCTAGCATTTTTCTGTCTATCAATTGGATTACAAACCTTCCATTGCTTTCTATCTGCTGTCCTCCACATCTGGAGGTGAAATTATTAATTCTTGAGCTGTCCCTTTTCTTTTAGCTTAAATTGTCACAACTTTCTACGATAATTACCGTAGTGCACACTCATGAACTGCATTTTGATTTCACCAACTATCAGGAATCTCCAAAAGATGAAAACAGTGTCCTTAAAGCTGTTCAGACCGTGCATGCTATGATAGACAAGGAGATTGCTAATGGAGTAAGCCCTGAAAGCATATTTATATGTGGATTTAGCCAAGGAGGTATAGAGAATTTTGCTACTTATTGATCGGGTTGCGAGTACAAAAAGCATGGAAGTTGCTCACAGATTAATGATTGTTTGGTAGGTGCCTTGACATTAGCAAGTGTGTTGCTTTATCCGAGAACTCTAGGAGGTGGTGCAGTCTTCAGTGGATGGGTTCCTTTTAATTCATCAATAATAGCACGCATTTCTCCTGAAGCTAAAAAGGTAGTTAACTATTCAATTCCCACTTCACTAGCATGTTTAGAATAATTTCTCTCAGGTTTACTTCATTTGCTGATGTGACCGTTATTACTACTTGTGTTGTAACAAACACCAAACTATGATAAGTATTGCTAAATAGATGCCAAATTGTGTCCATTTCTCAAGTTTGGACCAGCATATGTAAGTTTGCAAGATAGCATCAAATTATTACTATGAAAAGATCAATTATATATCACGAGTGGTGAGGTGCTAGGATATAGAAATACTTACAGCAAGAGCCAACATCCTAACTGTGTTGACCCATCAAGGGCAACAATTTGACACATCTTAGGTCATAGATTCTGTTTCGGTGCATATACCAAGCATGCTAATTAAATATAGTGGTGACTTTTGGCATAGCACTTGTGCAGGATGGCATGGCCCTCGTGCTGATCCATGTTACCATATATAGCTTTGAGGTCATGCCATAAAACTGAAAATCTCAACCTTGAAATTGGGAACAAAGATGGTTATTCTTGGCAGAAAAGTAGTGCTGAGAGTTGGGGCTTTCTACAATGTGTTGTGACAATATGCCAACATTTATATTTCCGTTTAAATGAAAACATCTAATTTGAATTTACATTGTTATACCTGCAGTACTTTCTTTTCAAGGCTTTGAACCACTATGCATTAAAGGATTGTTGTAAAAACATAACATGACTATCAAGAAGACCGAGATGACAATTTCCATGTGCCCAGTCTAGATTGGTCTCCAGCTCATTACACTAAACCGAGCACGTGGATTTAGATACTTGGGAGACTGCTTTATATATATTTGTGCAACTATTAGTGCTGATGAGTATTTAAGTTGATAACTATATTCAATCCGACTATTAGTTAATATGAATGGAAAAAGCGGCCCGTACTAAGTTTAGTTCCAAAGATTATTTGTGTAATTTTCGACCACTGTGGAGTCTGAGTGCCATGGAGTGTATGTACTAAGCTTGGTTGCCTCTTTTAGTTGCTCCTGTTTCATACTCACAGTATGTGCCTGTCAATAATAAATAAAGGTCGTTAATGTCCGAAAATAGCTTCATAGCCTGATGCAAATTGGCGATTGATGAAATGGATGTCGGTGTTTGACAAGGGGCATATTATAGTACAAGTTATAAAAATGGTCAACTATGCCACTGTAGCATTCATGTCTTCATTTTACTGAATTTGTGGATCAAAAGGTGGCATACTTAAAAGACTATTCCTGTTGTGCATTTAAGCTAATCTTTTTACACCTTTTTTTTTTTTGTTTGGTAAATACTGATCCTTTATTCCATATATTTAAGTGTACTTATGTCGACCCTTTGCATGCAACATATAATTATCCGAGATCTTTGCAGACACCTATTCTGTGGTCTCATGGTTTGGCTGACCGAACCGTGCTATTTGAGGCGGGGCAAGCAGGACCTCCTTTTCTGGAACAAGCTGGTATGAGTTGCGAGTTCAAGGTAACTTCTGTTCTTTGCCGAGCTTTTTTGCTTTTGTCCAAACTCGATCCAACATTTTACGCAATTTACACATGACCTGCTTCACGCGTTTGGAAAATTTGGTGTCAGTCAATTTATCTTGTTGAGTTGTTGTTGTAGGCTTATCCTAACGTCGGCCATTCAATCACCGACGAAGAGTTGAGATACCTTGAATTGTGGATCGGGACACGCCTGAAGAGTTCATCGTGAAAATTACTGGTCTCTTTCGACGACGACCATGCCTGCCCGCCAAAGAAGCAACTCTGCGCCCTCATCATTTACAGTCTGCAACTATCTGTGGTACGCTCGGGTGAGATGGTTTACGGACGACTCAATTCTCTTCCGAATGAAAAAGATGTTGTTCTTCTTCAGAGTAAGGAAAAAGACATGGTTCTTCTTCTTCTTCAGCATACGGTATTCCGAGTCTTTGTTTGTATGAATGAATCATCTTGCTAACGATTGTTGCATGCACCTGGAAAACTTTTATTCCTTTCTTCTGTTCCGAGGAAAGTTGGAAGAATAGCAGATGGAGTGTTTAAAGGGCTGATAAATGCATCAAGTAGTGTCAACCCCTGCAATCTTGCATCTCGATCATGGAGTTTATGAAATCTAACATCCACACACCATGGCTGATTGCTTATATCAACTGGTTTGAGAGAGAGAGAGTGAGAGAGAGAGGTGTAAAATCTACTGCGGGAATAATAATGCTTTCTGGATTGGAATGAACGGTCAAGAAGCAATCTGTGTGTGTTGGACGAAGTGTCAAACGCGAACTCTCTCACCGTTCAGTATTCTTTGACCAATTCCACGGTCCACGTCACCGAGCCACCACAGTCAGAGTCCACATTTCTTTTTTTACACCCTGACACGACAACTGGGTCTCCGTCTCCATCCCTCCACCGGTGGAGCGACTTCCTCTACTCTTCTACGTCTCTCTCCCGTCGTGCCTCTTCGGTGCTTATAGCCAGGCTCCCCCGGCAACGCCCCCCCCACCTTTGATTCCCTTCTTCCACCGCAGCTCCCAAGAATACATGGTACAAACCAGTCAGTAGCCTGTTACTGTTGTATTGGATGCCTCAACAGCAGCCTAAGAGCTAACGGTCCCTGTTCCCAACCACCGAACCTCACCAAACCTCGAACTCAACAGGAGGAGGAGCCGTCTTTATTGCTCCCCACCCCCACCTCTTCCCTTGCTTGCCTTGGCGCCGAGACTTTCGCCTTCTTTGCTGGTGGCGGGATGAAGAAGCTCGGCAACGGAAAAGGACGGAGGATCCACCCCGCCCCACCGCCGGGAACGGCGCCGCGGGACCACCTGGCGGCGATCCCTGCGGCGGTGCTGGCCCTGGTGGCGGCGCTGACGGCCGGGGAGCAGGAGGTTCTGGCGTACTTGCTCTCGGGCGGCGGTGGCCACGAGAGGGGCAGCGAGCGGCGGCGGCTGCTGCGGCCGCACCCCCCGGAGCTGGGCTGCGAGTGCTTCTGTTGCTACAAGAGCTTCTGGGCGCGGTGGGACGCGTCGCCGAACCGGCATCTCATCCACCGCATCATCGACGCCGTGGAGGAGAGCCTGGAGTCCAGGGAGCGCGAGCGCGGGGGTGGTGGCCGCCGCCGGAAGCGCAACGGCCGTCGTGGGAGGAAAATCGCCGACTCGGCAGCTGTGGCGGCGGAGGAGGAGGAGGACGATAGCTCGAGGGTGGACCCGAAGGCGTTCCTGGCGTCGGAGGGTGAGCCCTCGGGGGATGATGGTGATGTTGGTAGCGTTGCCGACGATGATAAAGAAGGGGACGTCGATGACGACGACGAGGAAGAGGGCACGAATGGCGTCAGCAAGAGTTCCGTGAGGCGATTCATGAGCTTTATCGGGGCAAGAGTTTGGGGAGTTTGGAATTGAGCCAGTGGGAAGATAGAGATGACAAAGAAAGGATTTTTGGCCATTGGAAAGGTGCAGTTCCGATGCTTACTCTTCTTCTTTCTTTGATCACTCTCTAGTTTCTTTGTCGTCAGGGAGAAAGCTCGCTCTCTCTCTCTCTCTCTGTTATTGTGTATCTTCATCTTTTTGTTGTAGTGATCAGCAACCAAAAACACACCTTCTGCTTCATGTAAAGAATGGCAGATTTTAAGAAGAAAGAAGTCATAATAAGTTGCTGTTTCAACACCATCTGCTTCGTTTGATTCACTTTGTTCATTGATATTTCGAGAAAGTTTCGATCGAAAGCGAAGAGTTTTATAGATAAGAGTTCAGTCTGTGATGCAGAGACACACAATGCTCTGTTCTACGTCCATGTCAATTCGATGCTTCGAGCTCTGCTCTTGTCAAGCAGTTGTTTGCATATGGCTTGGCATCACAAAGTTGGTGGACGAAAGCTAAAGAAGCAAATAGCCACCAACCTTTGCTCGCCTCTTCTTTTTGGGCTCGCCATGGCATATATGCTCTCGATCGTCGCCCTCTTTTCCTTTCTTTACGCTGCCCATTCCGGTCGTCCAATCGCTAAAAGGCGTAACAAAATCTCCTTCGCAATCTCAAAGCTCCTTTCGTCCTTGCAACCAAGAACACACGCTCAGCATTTGGTGCTTCAACGTTTTCTTGATCGCTTAGGTCTTCAATCTCCAGTGTCGTCTTCTGCAGTGTGGATTTACCATGCACTGTTTTGAACATCAGTGTGGCTGCTGTTTCGTTGACCAGTTCATGCGCAGACTTTGAATCCGAACATTATCTCGATGTATCAGTTTTTATTGTGTTGAAATGGTCAGTGGGTGCTTGCTTCCATCGGTTGCGATGATGGTTGACTCTCGTCTTCTTCCTAGATTCCAAGGGCGACTGCGGTGAAAGCAGCACATCAACCTGAACAATTATTACAGTGGCGAAAGCACAACTCAAATATACGCTTCGAAAAGTCCTGCTGCTGAATTGGAATCAGTCAATGGTCACGCAAAGAGAAGATGCGTTTGGTGTAGATAGCTTAGACCGGCATGTTTGACTCTAAAAGTCACCACAAGGAAGAACATCGGATTCACATTCCTCGCAGGCGATCTCCCATCGGTTCACGGTTCAATAGATGATCGAGGCGGTCGACTTGATCCTTCTTCTGCATCTTCTCGCATAAATTCTAAGAAAATTTCTTGTGTATTTTCTCTCGTCTTCTTTAGATGTGCTCGATCATCGATTGCTAGGTTGCAGTTCATCTGGTTTCTGGATTGATTGCGGAATAGTAGGAGCAAAAAGGATTACAATACCCAGCGTTCATAGACGTCGCACACTGAAGAAAGAGAGGAGGAGAGGCGCGCGCGGTCAGGCCTGCACGGGGATGGATGAAGTGGTTGCCGCAACGCAGCCCTTGAGGAGCTTGAAGAGGGAGTTCCCGATTCGCAGCTCCTGCTGCGCCAGAACGGGGAGGCCTTCCTTGAGGCGTTCGTCGTACTTCTCCAACACCGACACGATGTAGTTGAAGTCCGGTCGCCTCGCCGGATTCGCCGACCAACAGCTCTTGATGAGGTTGTTGAGCACAGGCGAACAGGTCGTCGACAGCGGCGGCCGCAGATTCTGAAAGGGACGCAACCGGGCGGCGTACGTGAGCCCCTAAATCTCCACGCCGAACCATAACGCAAGCAGCAGCTTACCTTCTCCGAAGCGGCGTACGCAGCCTGCACCGGTGTCATTCCTTGATACGGAACCAGCGCGGTGGTGAGCTCCCAGAGGACGATGCCGAAGCTGTACACGTCCACCTTCCTGGTGTATGGCTTCTCCTTGATCATCTCCGGGGCCATCCAGCGATAGGTTCCCATGTTCCCCTTGGATTCCCGGCACTGGGTCTCCAGGCAGGAGGTGCCGAAATCGGCAACCTTGACTCGCCTCTCGTGGTTGAGGAGCAGGTTGTGAGACTTGAGATCTCTGTGAATCACGCCCTGCGAATGCAGATACCGCATTCCCCGAGAGATGTCGAGGGCTAACTGGAGAATGGTTTCCGTCGACAGCGAATACGGCTCCTTCTTGTGCAGATACATCCGCAGCGTCCCTTGAGACATGTACTCCGTTATGATGCAGTACACGGGAGGCTTCTTGCAGGCTGCTATGAACTACAGAGAGAAGAGTGAGATGCGACGCTGACCTAATCGAGCAATATCGATCGGGACTAACCTGCACTACGTTTGGATGACAAAGGCGGGAGAGGAAGGCGACTTCGGAATTGAACTGCTGCTCGAGCGTGGCTCGCTTCTCCTCGTCCTGCTCCGGAATCCTTACCATCTTCACCGCCACCGCCCGTTGCTTGTAGATCCCTCTGTATATCCGGCTGTTGGATCCTGAAGCAAATTTGTTGCCGATGAAGAGCTGTGAAAGATCAGCCAACCATTCCTCTCTTTCCCCTCCCGCGGTGGCCTCGGAGCTCTCGGCATTCCCGGGTTCCAGCAGCATCGACCAGGATTCCAAGCTGTCCCACCGCTTCTTTTCCATGATCTCCATTTCGGAGGGCAGGAGGTTCCTCTTGGGCCACCGAGAAGAGGAAGGAAAGGGAGCGGCGGGGGAGAACGAAGGAGGAGAAGCGATTGAACCGGCCCTGCTCTTCTTGCCCAGCCTCAGCGCCGGGAAGCAGAAGGCCATTCCGACCACCTAGCGGGCACTAGCTGAAGGAGGAGCTGAGGCTCAGGCGATGCAAGAATTGCCGCTGCATCCTCGTGGGAAGGTGGCACGCAACGTTCGTCATCAGATGTTTGCAAGACACGATCTTCGGTGGTCGGAGAACAGGCAGCCGAATCAAAGGAACTTGGAAATGGCAGTTGGCAAGCTCAAGAAGAACACATGGAACAGGGGAAGGTGATGAGCATGAGCTCCGACGATGGCTGAGACACAAACCTAGTAGACAGGCCAAGCTCTGGAACGAACGAGGGCGATGATCTCGAGCCTGAAGCGGCGGGTTGCCACCGAGAGAGAGATGGCCATTTCTTGAATCCTCGGAGATTTGGACCTGCAACAGGGAAGAAGAGAGAGAGGTTCGACGGTGGTGCGTTATCCGATCATGAAAAGGGGCAGCTCGATGGACAGTGGAGATCTGTACGTGCCGTGTCTCCGCTTTATCGTCCGTTCCTTGTGGACGCTGCAGCTCTGTGCATGATCCGGCGAGAGCCGGGAAGCGAAGAATGTGAAAGGCATCAAGGATGTCCCGTGATGTGGTGGTTCAAAAAGTGCACCACCACCACCACCATCCATCCTTCCTTCCTTCTTCTTGGCTCTCTCTCTCTCTCTCTCTCTCTCTTACCTTCTTCTATCTGCCCTCGAGGACACTTCTCTTTTCCCCGTGGCCTTGGAACTCATGGGAGAAGAAAGGGACAACCGGTGCCTCCCTTGGCACCAGCCCAGCCGATAGCTTCACAGACAGTACTGTGGTTTCCCCTTCTCCTCTCCTCCCTCCTGTTCCTGTCACCTTCCTCGCCACCACAGAAGCTGCTCTCCCCACATCACGACACACTTCTGCCCAAGTTCGAAGGACGTGCCCGCTCCCGTGCCAGTAACTCGAGCTGGAACCCGGAAAGTGCAGGCCTTCATTAATTTCAGGGATGACTTGCATTATTATCCCACCTGCAGAGTTGTGTGCGTTGTAGCATTCTGAGGTAATGTGATGATAGAAAATAGTCACGTCCTTCGGACCACCATCGTCATGATCGATTTCATCGATGAAAAGAAATGACATCAATCCGAACCATTTTCAAAGCAAAAGCGGCACTTGGAAAATCTAGACCGTTGGTTTTGACTGAATAACTGTTAAATTGAGTCTTATTTATATACATATGAGGAGAGATTTTTACTCAGTTGTCCATCCAGATTTCCTCGTGTAGTTGAGAAAATCATATTTGTTATCATGCCCCCGTAAGATTGTGCTCCTGTCAAGGGCATCGATCTTGGACCGATGCAATGAAAATAATTTACGGGCGAGAGGCTTCGTGAGTGAGCCTGCTAATTGATCGGTCGTATGTATGTAAGAAACACATAGTTTATGTCTGACAACTTGATCTCGTACAGAGTGAAAGTCAATGACGATGTGTTTCATGCGTGAGTGAAATACTGGATTGGCACATAGGTAGGCAGCTCCAACATCGTTGCCGTACATTATAGGAGGAAAGGTAGGGTTGACGTAGAGTTTCTTGAGGAGATTTGTGATTCAATTTAATTCAGCAGTAGCTATGGCGATGGCACGGTATTCAGCTTCAATTGTGGATCATGCAGTTGTCTTTTGTTTCTTAGAATTCTAACTGATTGGATTAGCTCCAAGGAAGATAATAATATACCTAGACGTGGATGTTCTATCATCAAAGTTTCATGCCTAATCGGCATCAGCAAAGGCACGAAGATGAAGCGGGGCGTGTTTGCGAAGAAAGAGACCATGATTGAGAGTCTCTTTAAGACATCGCAAAATTCGTTTGATCGTAAACCAATGTATATTAGATGGTCGATGCATGAATTGCGATAATTTATTGACTGCAAATGAGATATCTGGACGAGCGAGAGCCAAGTACTATAAGGAGCCAAGTACTTATCGGTATTGAATAGAGTCTGTAGCATGACTTCCATCACATAATCTAAGTGATTCATTAGCAGAGAGGGGAATTGTAACCTCTTTTGCATCATACATATTTGTTTTTGATAACAAGTCTTGAATATACTTTTTTTTGTGATAGAAGGCGACTCGAAGATATGAATATTGCTTCCGCTCTTAGAAAGTTGCTCGGGGTACCTAGGATCTTTGAGAGAAAATCGAATGGTCAGTTGCTTTAAGAATGCTTGGATCTCCAAAGGATTATTGCCTGTTACAATAATATCATCTACGTACGTTAGAAGATATATTGTATTTTTATTTTATTATCATAAGAATAACAAGATATCAAACTTGGAGTTAATGAATCTTGTTGATGTTAAAAATGTGCCAAGTTCATTGTACCATGCTACCTATTTGGAAACTAATCAACAAAAAAAATCACGCACTTCATTTGGGAAAAATCCTCAAGTGATAGACAATTCTTGTGATCATTCCTAAGATCCGCTTCGATGTGAATCTACTCTTTGCATTTGCATTGGTCGTAGTAAGAAGAAGAGAGTAAAGTTCCAACCGAGAGACTGCATGGTTCCATCGGAAGCTCCTTGCATCGTCTCGGTCGGACATTAATGCAGTCCACAGGGCTGCTCAACGTCTTTGCCTTCGTGGCCACTGCCACCGGAGGCAACCCACAAATCGATCGATTGCATTGAGAGCTCACCACCAACACCCTTGACCCGAACGACTACAAGTAGCTCGCCATCCCCGTCCGTCTCTCGTCGGTGGCGATCGATCGTTGGCAGAAGAAAGAAACCAATGGAAGGGAAGAAAGTCCAGTACGGTCTGCGGGTGATTTGGGTGGCTTTGGCGTTGCTGCTGGCGTGCAACACCAAGGCCGAGGCAATCACCTGCAACGACGCCGTCTCCGCTCTCATCCCTTGCGGGTCGTACCTCATCGGACAGGGCGGGGCAGATCCCAGCCCACGGTGCTGCGACAGCGCCCGGGTGCTGGACCGCATGGCCCGCACCGTCGCCTCGCGCCGCCAGCTGTGCGAGTGCCTCAAGCAGACCGGCCCCTCGTTCGGCGTCAAGCCGGAGCGGGTGCGGCACCTCCCTCCCTTCTGCAAGATCGATCTCAGCATGCCCGTCAGCCCCGACGTCGACTGCGCCCGGTACGTCGTGTTGCAGCCATGAATAAACGTAGAATGTCGGAGTGCTCCGACAGCTGCTGCACTTCTTCTTCTTCTTCTTCTTCTTCTTCTGTTTGTGGCGTGCAGTGTTGCATGAGACGATGGAGAGAGACCTACACACTCCCGCATGGAAGGGGGCAGATGGTTTAAGTTGGCGTGCTACGACGAATAAACGATTTCGAATGGCAAGAGATGGAGTGTTGCCAGCTACTCGTCTCTAACATTTGGCTTTGTGGTTTGTGACGTTCGATGAGTGCCAATGCTAATAATAAGTATGCAGTAAGTAAACAATAGTTCATGGTGTTGACATGATGTGTGTTTCCATGTCCAAACAACAAAACTTAATGCCCGATTCCATATGAGAATTTGGCATCGCAGATGGTGGACTATACCGTATAAATGAACTCAATCCTCCATGTTTGAACATTCTTCGTTAGGCTTTGTTTTGCTGTGTAGTTTTCTGCTAGTCGAGGTCGACGTGACACTTATTCTCCCTTCTATCTATCTACCTCTCTCTCTCTCTCTCGCTCTCTCTCTCTCTCTCTCCTTTTCTTGAAAGATGCCCAGACCACTGGAGAAGAGCAACAAACGTTGGGCTGCAACCGAGGCAGATCAAATCATTTGAGCGGACAATGTGGAAATTGATGCGACGAGCAACCCGATGGCATAAAGTCAAAGCTAATCCTACTCCTCTTGATGGGATGATGAGCACCTTGAGCCCCGGTGATCTTTCACGAACATGGAAGGCATGCAGCAACATTGATCACGCTGGTGGATAGTGCTCTTCTTCTCCGGAGAGCTACATCTATCTACGTAACGCTTGAATGGAGAGACAAGCGGTCATCGTCAAGAACAATCAAGTGTAGGCGAGATCCACTTTCTTCTGCGCTGCAAATGGTGGCTGAAGCAGTCGCCTCTCCTTTATGCCTGCCTTTGCTCACAGCACCAACAGTTCATCGGACTCGGTGGTCATGCACGAATGCAATGTTGTGGGGTGGCTTTGGGGAAACGCACTGTAAGCATGATATTTCCTCGTCCTTTTCAGCTGCCACTAGTTTGATGGATTGAGTTCCAAGAAAAGCCTGCCATTGCCGCCCGTTTTCCACCTAAAAGCCACCAATAATTGCAGTGCACCTTGAGGTGTCCACCGCAAATCGGCAGAAGGAATATATTCCACTCGTAAAAATATATTTTTTTGTTGTAATTTACACAGAATTAGGAGTTTTTTTGTTGTCGTTTTCCATCTCCCAAAGTAAATCTTCTACCTCGGTGCAATTATCTTCTTTTCAGCAGATTATCCAAGTCCAAGTGGCGCTGCAACTTTACTTCCGCTGCGGCGGACATCCCCGGAGGCAATTGCAGCTTCCGCTGCAACCATCCTGGGATTCTGCAGCGGCGCATGCCCGCACAAAAGCAGGCATGAGCAAGTTGCAGTGCTCGTTCCGGTGGTAAGGGAAGGAATAACAACGGGGAAGCGTGACAAGTTTATTGCTCGGAGTATCCACGTCTACAGTAGTGCGAACTCTCCCAGATCGAACACCCATCAAACCGACACAGACGCTAAGATCGAACCAGGAAAACCAGAAGAAGAGCAACGTGCAAGCACCGCGGCGACCGTCCTCTTCCTCCAGCCCTTATTGCAGTCATGAGATCCACGCTAGCGAGCGGCCGGCTTCTTGGGCGGGGGAGGTGGAGGGATGACGTTAGGTAAAGCACCAGGATGATCGGCAAGGTTCTTGGAGCGAACCCTTTCGATGTACTTCTGGGCTCGTTCGTCGACGCCGCCGTCGCCTTCTGTGCCGGCCGACTGCATCACGTACGAGATGGTGCGCCTCTTGGGCTCCACCTGCCGCATGTTCACCGCCGGCCTTGCCGCGGGCTGCGGCAGCACGGCAACGTCGTGGTTCCCGGGACCGCGCCCGAGAGTCATGTTGGCGAGCGCGAGCGACGACATCCTCATGCAGTTCACGGCTATCACGGTGGAGTTGCCCCAGATGGTGTCCCTGGGCCTGCTGGCCATGGCTCCTGCTCTGGTTTGCGAGTAGGTTGAGGACACGGGAGATCGAGTGGCGCTGTGATATTTAAGGAGGCCATCACCTTGTCCTGTTGTTGGTATGGAAGGAATAATGGACGGCACTCGACGGACATGGTTAATGCGTCATGGATTCTCTAGCTGTTAACGTAAGCTAAATGATGCCGGAAATGAAGAGCCCAAACACCGAAGGCTTCCGCGCACAACCGGAGATCTACGGAGAGATGGCGACGAGAGATGAGTCGGATGAGACAACTCCAGAAGAATCTGTCGCCCCAGTCGGATTCCGATAAGCGTGGCCTTCCTTTGGGCGTCCCGCATCGAGATTCTTGCCGCACAAGACAAGCCACCTCCACCCTCAAAGCATAGACCTCGGCAGGAAGGGTAAAAGGTGTTGGGGAATCCAACCAGAACCCATTGTCCTTGTTACCATGTTATGATCATTGCTCGCGGCCAAAGCTCGGCAAGCAACCAATGGCCACCGGCGGGTAAAAGTTGTAGATAAGATCAGCACGCAAATAATTAGGAATCGCTGGTTGTTCCCACGCAAATCACGCCCGGAAAAGAGCTTATTATATTTGTTATTCTTCTTCCCTAGTGCTTCCGGGGATCGCCGGGGGTAGGCACGAAGAATCACTCTTTTGATTGTTCCAGGCCCATCGGTCTTGTGATCCGATGTGTGAAATGGCCTACTTCCTTGCGGAAAGTCCTCTTCGAGTGGAGAACTGTTAAATCATCTAGAAAGGAAGAACAAAAGGGGAAGAGATATGATGTCGCATGGATTCTCGGATTCCTGTCGCTTGGGATGTTCCAAGAGAAGAAGATAAGGTTTATGCTCCTTCGGGCCTCCTCTGTGTAAACTTCATACGTTGTCGAGCTACGAGATGCATCGAAAGAGGCGAGACAAAGGTTTGGATGTTCGAGACCAGTGGGTTCTGTGTTCTCGCATGCGGTAGGCGAGCCGGAAGAGGAAGACGGAGGTGAATTTATAGTAACCATGAGATTGACGAAGAATGAGATCCACACAGATCGAATTCTTCAAGTTTATAATTGGTCATGCTAAGTTTCAAGAACGGACATGGCCGCCGCACGGTGATACCGCACGAAATGGGATGGCCAACATCCTGTCGAGATCTGCTGGGTTTGGTCTCTTCGTCTTCTCCGGCCGACACGGCAGGGTTTGCTCATCGTAACATGGCACAGAAAGAATCTGCAAAACAGGATCTCATTTCATGCCGCAAAAGAAGAAGAAGAAGCTTCCGAAATCAACAGCCCGAACTAATTTAAACTAAGAACATCGATGTACACATCTGTTCCGATGGAATTTAGACATCGTACACCATCCCCACCTCCAGCGTAGATGCGTGAGGAATGCTCACTGCAAAGGCCGGACCCCTGCAGTTCCTCCTCAAGAAATCGTACCCGACGTCGATGACGAGCCTCTTGATGAAGCCAGATCCACTCTTTGCCCTGACGTCGGAATGCCCCACAATGAAAGCCATGCCTGCTTCTCGGGCTTCCATCAGCTCCCGCAGCTCTTCCTTCACGCTGGAGTCCATATCCGAGCTCTCGGGCACCACAAATCTCACCCTCTTGTTCCTTGCCGTCACCGGTGATTGTATCTCCGTCGAACCTGAGGGGCCAGCTGCATCTTCTGGGTCAGCATCCTCTTCGCACAATCGTATTCCAGCTCCGACGACGGCCATTCTGTTGTCATCCTTCTCGGATCGTTCTGCCGTGCTACCGGGACGAGAGACGCCCGACCGGATGAACTCAGCAATGCTGCAAACTAGGTCCTTCTCGAACTCTAAATCATCCTTGTGGACGTCGCGGTACCCATACCGTGCGATGCACCTGTAGACCCTGCATTCTTCTGGGCCAATTCTGCCCACAAGGAACCGCTCCTCCGGCCTGACATACGGCACCGGCACCGACTTGATGCAGAGGAACACAAGGACCTGGAGCATCGCAGCACATCAAGGAAACTTGTATCGGATAACGTCGTCTACCGCACATCTTAGCAGCAGAAAAGTAAGCAAAACATGGCTAACCTGGTGAAATGCAGGGAGGTTGGTGACAAAGTGCGAGAAGATGGCTGGGATTCCTGATACCAGTTCGGTATGAATGAGACCGATGCCTCTCACGCGGACAATTCCAAGGTTAGGGCCAAGGCCCAGCAGCCAATCGATGGAGACCTTATTCTGCATGTCGAATTCATACTTCTTGAGCGTGCCGTAGTGCCACAGATACATGATCGCCATGAAGATAACTGAGAGGGCGATAGGAACCCAAGCACCTTCCAAAAACTTGATAAGGGACGCCGAGAAGTACAGCGCCTCGATCGCTCCAAAGAAGAGGATGAAACAAATGGCCAAAAAGATGCTCCTGTGCCAGCACAGAACTATCACAAGAGACATCAAGCAGGTGGTCACCAGCATCACAGCAATTACAGCCAGCCCTGTCAACCGAAGAACAGATCATAGATTAGACCGAAAGCATTTATCCATGTGAAGTTGTGGGAAAAAAGACTGATTTGCTGTAGGCCATGTCTCATTATGCGAAGAATAAGCAAAAAGAAAAATGTAGATGCATACTGATAAATCATACCTATTTATTGGGGTTCAGTGCCGACCAGATATATCAAAACTAGGCATTTGATGATTCAATGTTGTGAACATGTGGAATATGAGGTCAGAAGAAACCTTAAAGGCCAAAAGGATCGATTTCTAATGATGGAACACAGTGTACTTGTTATTGCAAGTTGTCCAACTCTAAACTGATATTTGGGATCTACAATTGATGAGGGTCGGTGTCCACCGCCATTTGCAATAGAGCATGCACAAGCTGAAGCGATACTAATGTCGAAGGTGCATGAAATCCAAGCCGGAGACTAATGTGGAAGGTAAAGTTCAAAGGACTGGCACGCAAGAGTGGGCTCTAGCTCTATTGGGTTGCATAGGCATACTCGGTATTAAATCGATACTAATGTGGAAGGTAAAGTTCAAAGGACTGGCACGCAAGAGAGAAAAGGACTAATCATTTATCAGAAGATGAGTGAGCTCTAGCTCTATTGGGTTGCATAGGCATACTCGGTATTAAATCGAGATTTTCAGATTCGTATGGCCTGATGCATCTCAATAAGAGCAATTGCCGGTCACATAGCTTCCCAAGGAAATCTTTTGCTAGTTTGCTATGCTGGTCTGATATGAATGCATGACTAACTTAAAGTTTCAGCTCTTCACATACATACCTGATGCATTGCCGAGGCGCTTTGTATCTCTAAAACCAACAGTAACAGCCAAGCACAACATCATTAACATCCAGTTAATCTCGGGGATGTATATTTGTCCATGTACTTTAGATGACGTGTGAACGATCTTCACCCTGGGGAAGCAGCTCAAAGCAGAGCACTGCTTGATGATCGAGAAAGTACCTGTGATGACTGCTTGGCTTCCAACAACGGCTGCCAGTATGGCTATTCCCAGAACTGGCCACCTTATTTGTTCTAACCAGATAATAACTCTACATTCAGTATACTGAAAATGAACATTGCTATGCAGATAAATTTCAAGATTCCCGATGGCATACCTGGCACGGAAACATAGAATCCGATTCGATAGTCACTTTCAATGATGTGATGTCTGGATAGATAGGCAGCTTGTCCCATATATGCCAGGATCAGTGCTGGATAAACCACACAAGTAAAAGCAATCTGCGGAGTACAAGTCAATTAGTGAGAACCAATTGCTACATCCTTCAACAGCTGGAAGCATGACCTAGAAGAATATGTGACAAACACCAAAACATATTTTACATGCATACAGAGTTCTAGCTGTCGAGATTTCAAATATCAATATCAAGAATTTGGAAGTTCTAATTTTCCTTCTGTCATGCATTTTTCTTCATCCTTGGAAAAAGATGGAGTTGACTCATTGGTGCAACATCACTGTATTTTTATGGGATTGTCTGTGAAGAGGAGGTTGGCATTTTCGTTAAGGGTAAATTTACAAATGTCGGCCCAGATATTAATCCACACATCCAGTGTTGCCTTGTTTCAAAAGATAAAATTTGTATTTGCAATATTCCGATTGGGTGGTGTAGAAGAAGATGGCACCAGGAAAATATTTGGACAAGCTCTGACTCAAGTATATGTGAAAATAAAGGCCAGAAAATGAGATGGTACTTGGAAGCAGTTATGTGAACCAAGAAATTAAACTGCCAGTTTCCAGTTTTATTATAGATGGAACTGAGGATATCGGCAATGGGATCAAGTGGAAGCATCAAAGAGATGAGGATACTAATTAGAGACTGCGAAAAATTGTAAAGATCTTGATGCCCGTATTTTTTTTACCTGTATTGACAATTGTGAGAAATGTCCCAAATCTGCAAACATAGCTTCAGAGCCTGCAAGGACAAGAAAAAGTTGCAGCGTGATCCATGAAAATAATCAAGTAGACTACCGTGGCAAATACGTAATCCCCCCATACCTGTGATGCACAGCAGTATTCCACCCAGGGACATCCACCCCCCTCTCCGAGTCTTCTTCAGGAATTTATACATGTAGCATGGAGAAAGTGCTCGATATACATGTCGGTTCCAGTGAAAAATGTTGTAAACACCGATCATACTGATGCATAGAAGCCAAGTGATGACAATTGGTGCAAATAGGAACCCAACCCGATGCGTGCCGTAATGTTGCAGGGCGAACAAAGCAACCAATATAAGGCATGCTACGGGAACCTCCACATCTGCAGATCGATGAACGCTAAATGTAAACAACAAGAGTCCGTGAAAGAGAATCTATAGAAATATCGATCGCTGGTTTATATGACCAAACAGAGAATCGATAGCTGTGCAAAGCAACACATCATCAAAGTATCTTATTACGGCAAAATCATGCGAGATAAGCCGCAGCACATTATACTACCCTCGGATTGTCAGAAGCAGCTCAGATTAATACAATGGCGCCGATTACGCGATCAAGATCGAACAGAGTGAGGAATGAATAGACAATTTGAACTTGTTACTTGTCTCATGAACACATCAAAAAATTGACATTTTCTAGTTTCCATCTTTGGTAATTCTAGCAAGTAGCCAAAATTTGGTCATTTACAGGATTCTAAATTCCATGGTCCTTAAACCTGCACTCCTAAAGAATTTGTAAGAAAGATTTCAAGTTCAAAAAATAAACATGCCTCATAGATCTTCTTTGGTAAAGAATTACAAACGACATCTCGGAGGTATGTCACATTAAAATTATGACATGTAATTTAAAATAAAATCCTAGAATCAGTTTATGAAACTTTTGTGACTAAGAAAAGAAGTCTCTCCATGAGGCTATCTAACATTTTTTTTTTTAATTTTCTCCTACATCATAAACCTACATGCAAGGGTAGATTTTAGACACAAAAAAGGTTGCTAAAAGCACATCTTCAGGGTGTAAGCAACCATAGAATCTCAGCATCATGTACAGCAAGTCAACCCATTTCTAGACATCAAAACAGAGAACAAAAAAAAAAGGGGGCATCATTTAGGAATCAAACTAGGCACATCCACATCACAGAAGAAGTAAAAGAGAAGTATGACAGCAACCAGATCACCTGGACAAGAACAAAACCATTGTTGCTGATACTAACAAAATCGAGTTTGTGAACGAGTGCTCAGAATTGCCTTACACTTGTGTTGTTCCTCGGACATGGAGAGCTCGAGCCCCGAGACCGCCGAGAAAACTGCAAAGCCGCCGCTGGTCGGTCAGAACATCCACCGAGAACAATGAAGCGTCCCCAAAAATGGGGGAGAATCCAAAAGAAGAACAAGATGTCACCAGAAATGGCTGGTGTGAGAACACCATCCCCGATAACCATGCAAGTCCCAATCAAGGCGAGAAGCAACAACAGGCGCTGCAGCACATGGTGCTTCTCGAGCAGCATCTTCACCCTTGATGCCGCAGTGTCAGCGCCCATCGGCGGAGCAGCCCCCCCACCGTCCGTCTTCTTGTAAGTGGATAGTTCCTCATCGGCCAGCTGACCGTTCGGCAGGAATCCGACACGGGCGTGGCGGCAGAGGAGGGAGTACAGCGCAAAGGTGCCACCCTCGCCGTTGTCGTCCGCCCGGAGCACGATGAGGACGTACTTGAGGAGGGGGACGAGCGTGAGGGTCCAGAAGACGAAGGAGAGCACGCCGTAGATCTCCTCGTTCGTCTCCGAGTGTTCTATATCCTCGGCGAAGGTGTTCTTGTATACGTACAGCGGCGACGTGCTCAGGTCGCCATACACGACCCCGAGACTCTGGTAGGCTAATGTCAGCGCCGTCCGCCATGAATCCTTCTTCTGTCACGCAAATTTCACCAAAACATGGGATCAAAACGAGCCCCGTAAACCGCGCCAAATCAATAAAAAAGGGATCTTTTTTTTGAAGAGAACCCAAGATACCTTTTCGGGAGTGGAGTAGCAGCCAGCTCCGGCGCCACCGCGCTCAAGATCCATCTTTTGAAGAGGTTCAAGAAACCACCGCTCTCGCTATGTGGCTCATATTTTTAGCTCTGAGGAGGATTTCCAGACACAAGAGAAGCCCCACCACATCTGGGACAGAGGTGAGGAGCTCTGGCGTCTGCTATTGTTCTTTTTCCTCTTCTCTTAGAATGTTGTAATGGGCTTCGGACAGGGGCGGTTGGGATTGCGAAGGAGATGAACAGAGAGGTCAGACGGGGGCGGGAGAGAGCATCCAGGGAGGGGTGATACGGAGAAGAGAGTCGAAGCCAAAGAGAGAAAAGGAGGAGCATTAGAATATCATGAGCAGGGGGTGAAGAGTGTGTGAGAGATTGATTTAATGGAGTTGGTGCTCATGATGCGACGGGAGGAGTAGGTGCTCTCTCACCGTGGGCTTCAGTTACAATTCATAGGAGGGAACAGTTTCTTCTTGGCGTGCCCGGAGAGAGAGAGAGAGAGAGAGAGAGAGAGAGAGAGAGAGAGAGAGAGAGAGAGAGAGGTGGGGTTGGTGGTCATGAATGTGGTGGTACCATCTTCGTCTTCCTTTAGTTCTTTTGGTGGCGTTCGAAGGTGAGGATATCGAGCTGGCCTCCTGCTGTGGAAAGCACTAAAACAGGAAGAAAAGGGGAAAGAGCAACCGAAGGCAAACAAAAAAACCAAAAAAAGGCTGGCTGTGGGCGCTCTAAGGCTGATCAAAAGCAGACGGAAAGATTTGCAGCTCGTCCCGGAGCTGAGGACGGACGATTCGAGCACGCCCTTATGATTGTTCCTCGTCAACCTCCGATCTCAGAATGCATGGGGCAGGCTTCTCCTGCCATCTCGTACGGAGATCACACGGGAACAAGCACGACTGCTTGTCTTCTCCATCGAACAGGAAAGCGCGTGATGCATGCTCCAATGCCTCGGTGGTCCAGATTCCCGGTGAGACACAGCTTGTGAACCATCGTGACTCGAACAGAAACGGGATGATCTATTCATGAACTGATGCATTTCCCAAATAATTCACCCGAGAATGCAGTGCATCTCCTTCTTGTTCATCCTGCGTCTTCCAGTTCGCTGCCAGATGAGCACATCGCAGCATATTTGTTAAAGCTGCTTCAGTGGAGGGAGCACTGCATCACGCTAGGAAACCATGCATCATCCTCGGCGCAAACCGAAGGCTACAGCCTTCGTCATCACTTGCCAAGATCCCAAGAAGTCGCCATGAAATATACACAATCCATGGAAGCCTGAAGACTGTTTCAAGCTGCAGCAAGCATCGGAGTATAGTAAGGTTCGATGAAGCTGTGAAAGGAACCAAAAGAGAGAGGGCGAAAACAAAGAGAAAAAGGCTACGTGCTCGCCTACATTAAATAGATGGATGAGCAAGGAATCATGCGCCATTTTTCTTGATTAAAGCAAACCTCGACATGTCTCCGCCGGCTACGGGCAATATGTTAATCCGAAGAGCATCCTCGTCGAGGTTTATTTGGGGACGAGTTGTTCTCGTGACTCACAGGGCACCATGGAGCGAGGACCAACATGCATTTCTTTTCCCCTCGCAGTGCCACGAGATCGATCATTGTCAAACGCTGCTATCATCCGAATTCAAGCAAACTGGTAGGTCTACGTTAATGGCAGACATGCATTAGATGCACAATCAATTCACTCATTTACTCCTCTCTCTCGACAGTCATGCTCACTGCTTCCTGCAGTACACTGCTGATGCAGAAACAGGGGGATTGCAAGAGACAAATAGCATGTTTTGTGATGCGCACAACCGACCACACGCATCGGTACAACTCAAACTGGCACAGCCCTCTCGCTGTTTATGTAACATTAGTTGACTGGGGAGCTTGACTTAAGAAGACAGGAAAGAGGTGAGAAGGTTTCTCTCGACTCCTATCATGGATGGATGGAAGTAGATGGAGCAGCTGTGTGTCTAAATCCAGGTAGGTGGAGACAAACGCAGGCATAGAAAGCAGTGTGTCTTCTGTCAAAGTTGGCAAGCCGTCGTCAACATCCCACCTCGAGGAACAAAAGCCAACAGTTGGTATCTTGTTGAAGCCATGCACGAAACCATCTCGAGCTTGCGTTGTCTTCTGTGTCTTTCCACCAGCCATTGGGATCTCTCTCTCTCTCTCTCTCATGATCCGATCTTTCCTTGTCGACATGCTTATCCCTTCCTTCCTTCCTTTGAAGTCTTTCTTTTTGGTTTCATCTCACTTGCATGTTGATATTATCCCCTTTTTATATTATTATTGTGACTGATAAGGTTAGGTGTGATGTGGGCTTGACTGTCTTTGAATTCACATGAATCTTTTTGTCTTCCTCTCTCTCTCTCTCTCTCTCTCTTTTCAAAGCAATCACTTTCACCGTTGAAAAGACACCACAAGAGTAGAAGAGGTGTTCTTTGTGATAACTTTGGCCAATATTAACCAATAAATTTATGCGTGAGGTGGAATTAGAAGTAAAATAAAGATTAATTTTAGGTGACCGAGTTAGATTTGGCTTAAAATTAATGCGGATCAACCAAATCGTCTCGAGAAGAAAGAAAAGTCAACTCCGTGCGTTTCTCGGCCCAATTCGAGCCCTATTTGTTTCTTATTGGATGGGCTTCGAGGCCCATTAGTTTGAATTTTTCGGGATCCAAATAGAATCCGATTCGGACACTAATTTCGGATCCAATAGAATCCGATCGGTACCCGCCCGATATCAGGTCACCCAGCCGGCTTTATATCTTCTTCCACCGTAAAACCCTAACTCGGCAAAACAAATCCCTTCTCGAGGCTCTCCCACCGGCGAATCTGCAATCTTTCGAGGTAATCCCGATGTTCTTTGCATCTCTCTCTCTCTCGTCGGGTTCTGCGGGACCTGGCTTTGAAGGCGTCGCGTCGGTGTTGTCATCTTTTACATTCGTTTTCTTTTCCTGTTTCCTGGTTGGGGATATCGTCTTGCGTCGTCGTGCGTTAGCCGAAGGGGAGAGGAAAGGAACGCAGGATGCGAAGAAAGGGCTTCTTGATTGGGTTTCGAATGACATGTATTGCATGTTGTTTTATTTCGATTCCTTGTGTTGGATGGTGATGAGGGTTTCTTGGCGGTTTTGTGCTCTCTGTTTGATGTGTTTCTTGCTAATCCATCAGAACCTCCGAAATATTGGTATTCCTGGATAATGTTAAGATCGCTGCTTGATAGGAACGATTTGTGACAAAATACTATTGATCACGCTGAGAAGGGTTCTCCTTAAAGATAATTTGTGGGAAGAAAGAGGTGAACATTTAGCTGCATTTCTTCTCGTGAGACTTTTATTTTTGTAATCACCTAGTTCACCACGGGATCTTTCTTGATCTTGAAAAACGTGTAAATTTAAATCCTTCATAATTCCTTGAATGTTTTGGTATTCTTGAACCCAAGGATCTGCTTTATCATGTCAAAAGGGGGGAAAAAAAAGTGAACTGATCATAGAATGTTGGTTGATCCAACCATAATTGAATTGTTGAGCTCTTAATGGGACATGTTAGCATGTAATGAAATATTGCGTTGGAGTTCCATGCTTTATTGAATTCAAGATACCATCACCATAGCTTTCGAGGGTGCAAGATGTATGGTCTTTCTTATCTTTCAAGACGTTGATGCTTGAAATTGGTTACCATTATAAAACTTTTTTGTTTGACAGGTGGTGGGTATATGTGGGCCATGTTTCTGTTTGAAGCTCGTTGATGTTTTGCTGTTTTCTTAGGAGGACTCGTCTTAGGTTTTGCAAAGATCATGTTAGGTCTTGAATTTTTTGGTGAATGTTTGCCAAACTCTACAAGCATTGATATTCTGGATTTTTGTAAGTTCTAGTAATACTGACGAGGCAAAACGACCATGGAATAGATCTTGAAAATTTCAGTTTCACGTATAATCAAATAAATTTTTTTTGCTTATCCATCCCAAAATGACTATGTAATAGATCTGAATATCTTGCGATTCATCTCAACTTAGAATGTGTTTAGAATTGTGATACATTTCCAATAATGATTACTTATAGCCTTCCTTTTTTCCTTTCTTTTCTTCAGATTCTCTCGTCATTTTATTGCTTATGAATCTTGTTTCTCTATTCCCTCTTCCGCTTTTCCCTATCCTTGTCATTTCTGGCATGTGTTCTTCTTCTTCCTTGCTGGTTCAGTATTTTTAGTCAAACTAGACGTAGTTTTTAAATCTTTCAAACCTTATTTTAGAAATCATATTGAATTATTGTCTTAATTTATTCTTAAAATGTTTTTCTAAAATACGGGGTTATCTTCCTCTCACTGGAATTTTGTCTATTCACATTTATCTCCACGTGCTCATTATTGCTATTATTATTATCAGAGCTTTAGATCACTATTTTTTCTGTGTCATTGATCTTTCAAGTAAAAACTGGTCATTCTTTAGAAACTTGTAATGTTCTTTCTTCTTTTTGTTCATATTCATTGTTTTTTACACAAATACATGTATGTATGTATGTATGTATGTATGTATGTACGTATGTACATACTTTTTTCTTTTTATTCATATACTTATTACTCATTATTCCTAGGTCATTAAAAATGCCCATTTTGTTTTTTTACACCTAAACTATTGGTCTAGTGTGCCAAACCTACTTTCCAAAGGGTCGAGGGTTTGAAATCTCATCCGACATGTTTTTAAACCTAAAACATCGATAGTAATGGTGTACAAGACTCACCTACCAATGTTTGAGGGTTCAAAACCTCATAGATATATTTTTGAAGTTGCTAGCTTAATTGATGATTAAAACCCACCATCACTTACCCTTTGCGAAGAAAAAAAACTTATAGACATTCTATCTTCCAACTATTTACATCTCAATTTCAATTTTAGGGCTATCTAATTTTCAAGTCAAATCGCTACGGGCAATAACAACATCTGCTAGTGTAGGTGTATGCAAGTATATTTGACTCCTTTTATATTATTTTAACAATTTTTTTTCTCATGGTTTATTCCTATTAGGTTGGCAATCATTGTTACAAAATGTCTCGAGTTTACGTTGGAAACCTGGATTCACGAGTCAGTGAAAGAGATCTAGAAGATGAATTCCGAGCATTTGGTGTTCTTCGAAGGTAAACTTTTTAATGAAATGCATAGTGTTTATTTATGTCGGTACCTTGATTTTGATAGCCGGGCATGTACGATCTGAAATTGTTTATTTTTTTTCTTGTCAATATGTTTTTTATTTGTTGATCTGACCTGCTTTATTCTGAGAATCTTTGGTTGCATCTATTGAAGGGTGTATGTCGAGAGGATTGCTTAAGCAAGATTGCAAGGCTAACCAATGCAGAACTTTGTAGGATCAACACAATTAGCACTAATTTAAGTTTGAAATCCAAAGCTGATGCATGAATATTTAAGCAAACACTGCAGGGAAATAAAGGAAGATGACGCTAACTAATGCAGAATTAAATGCATTTTTAATTATCTTCTATGAACAAGATTATGCCATAGTTTGTTCAAGCAAGACTCAGAAGGTTGGTATTGATGATTGATTCCAGCTGTTAGACATTCTTATGCTCTATGCAATAAAAACATTGCCTAGTCGTAATGCTATCGTATACTTGTTTTGTATATCGTATTGAGATGCCCATTATTTATATCTGTTTAATTAGTTTTGTAATTCACTCCTACAGATCAATGTTATCTCAACTTTTGTTTGTTGGTCACCATGTGTAAATGCTCAGGCATCTCTTGATCTTTGTGTATTAAATTGCATGGATTGACTATGTCAATAATCTATATAAATTTGTGGTGTTGAGCTCATGAAAACACGATAGGTCTTTATTTTTCATTGACCTGTATTTGTTTATAAAATACATGCGATCGCTTATTATATTGTTATGGTTGGTTGAAAACTTGATGTGATATGATGCTCTGAACCATGTTGTTTGAGCATGTGTAGTGTTTGGGTTGCTCGGAGACCACCTGGTTATGGTTTTGTTGAATTTGATGACCGAAGAGATGCCTTGGATGCCATCCGCGACATAGATGGTACACAAGTTCTTGTGCTTTATTTTCCTTACATTATATGATACTCGGATCACCTAAATCTCAAACATTGTCTGTTCATATATCATGTCCTTCCTCCTCAACAATATTATACTTCTATATTTTAGACCATGGGAAATATCACTTTTGGTTAACTATATATAATGCTTCGTATTTTCGTGTTTTTAGTTTCTCATTTTAGATTTTATTCTTTTCTGCATTGTTTTTGGTTCACATCTTTCCGAAATTTTGTTCTTGTTGCGGTTGGGTGGAACAGCACAACCAATATTTTGTAAGGCTAATAGTATCAAATAATATTACTTTTTTTATTTTAGACAATGGAAGCTTCCGATTTGGTAGATTTCAAATTTGATATTGTTGGAGGAATTAACACTTAGAAATGTCAGATGCTATTTGCTTTATGAAAATATTCCTCTACAAGACCTAGGTGTATTTGGTTCATGTCGGAATGGGTGTTAGAATTAATTTTAAAAACCATTGGGACCGGATTTAGAATGATCAGAGTTTCTTGGCTTGCTTGGTTGATGTACTCTGAGATCTTGATAAGGATAATCTGCCCTTTTTCCATGTTTGGTTTCCTGATCACAGAGTGCCCCTTAGACTAAAAGAAATATTTTGGTAGGCAGTTACTCCAATCATGCTTTATGGTTTTAAGTGTTGGATAGGTACAAAACATTAATTAGGTGTATTCTCGGTAGAGGTTAAAATAAGAACCATCTAGATGATATAGACACATCAAAGGAGACATAGATGCTATGATTAGATGAAGTGAGTTGACAGAGAATCATCTAGATGACAGACACTTGATAGGGGACCTATTGATGCTATGCTTAGATGAGGTGAGTCGATTATCATTAGTGGTGTGGAATAGTGATAGAAGGAGACCTAAAAATAGTACAGTCGGGTTTGCACGAGCGAGAGGTTTGCTGCTGACCAGGGAATTTAGTGGTTGCCAGAAAATAATACACTTGAGTTCACTGATTTGTGAAGAATAAACAAGCAGTAGTTGATTCTGGTAGTTATAGCAAAGGGTAGAGGAGGAGAAAGAATAGAGAAATAGAAGGTCAGTGCTACCCATCGCTATCATCTATCCTCTAGCAAACAGGTTGGTGTTGTCTCGCTAACATTCATGGTGATTGCTTCCTACGACTGCTTCAGTGAGATCACTGGCCATTGCAGGATCCTGTTGGTTGTTGTCTATTGACATGCGGTTGGCCAGTTGATAGCAGGCAGTCAATGGCCAGCGAGGGTTCATATCAATTATTGTAATTTTTTTGTCCTACCCAGTGTTGTCAAAAGCGCTAGGCGCCTTTGACACATCAAAACGAGATGCCCAAGGGCCTGAGCAAAACGAGATGCTCCCAAATATTATAATTTAAAATTTATATATCATGATTAATAAAAATAAACTAAAATAAAAATGACACATCAAGATTCAAACTTGCATTCATTTAAAGTAGCTGCCACCACTGCCATCGGAGGAAGATGCTGCCGTTGTTGCTGGTGGAAGACGCCGTTGTTGTTGCCGTCGTTCATTGTTGGGAGGAACTTCGTCGCCATGCAGAAACAAAGTGAGAAAGGGTTTCTCTGTTAGGGCTCGTGCGTGGATGGATTTCAATCAAACTTCGTCATCATCACCTGAGGGTCTAATTGGTTCAATCAAACTAGATACAATTGTCTGGTTCAAAGGCTCGAACTAGCTTGAGTTGAACTAGGCGTTCGCTCGGCGCCTGCGTCGCGCCTAAGTGAAAAAGCTCACCCAGCCCAATAGGTGGGCACTCGGGCCTCACCTAGCCTCGCCTGGGCGCCTTGGCGAGTGCCCGGTGACTTCATTGGCCCCCCTTCCTTTACCCTTTTTTTTCATACATGTGCAGTTGACCTTGTCAACCATTGCAGGTTTCTCACTGATCAGACCACAGCATTCAGCCAACAGTCTGCTGATGGTGGTGAAGGCATCTCTCTCATATAATGCAATTTTGAGCAAACTAGGGGGTCCTCATGGCCATCATCAAATTATTATGTGCTCAATTGCTGCCTTCACTGACTTCGATGTCACTATTATGAGCAAGACAAGAGGCCTGATGTAGGGGGAGGAGTTACATTTATAAATGTTTTATGTGTGGATACATATATCTGGAAGACATTATATTCGTGACATGATAGCCGATGCAGTTATGTTAAAGATACAGCTTCTTTTCTATTGGCCCAGTAGCCCATATTGGTAAATAAATCCACGAGCTCTTCTTCTGAACCAATTAGAACCATAATTAGCTCTTCTTTTTCAATTTTGATTCTGTCGTGACCGGTTGGTTTGTAATTCCGCTTGGTTGGTGGACATCTTTTTGAAGTATGCTGAATTTTTTTGTTGTTTATTTTCAGCGCTGCATGCTAATCTTATTTTAATTCAATTGTTTTCCATCCTTAACGAAAGCTGTGGAGAGACAAAATCATTGAAGCATCTAGTTTGTAAGCTATCGTTTGGGATTGAAAGAGCGAGAGTAACTTTCTGAATTTATCTTCATTTTTCTGAATTTTTGTGAGATAGTGAAATTTTCTTTTTATTTTTCCCTGCAACTACAAGTCTTCATTTCTCATCTAGGTGCTAATTGTAGCCAAATTCTGTTTCATTTTTGTAACATATCTTTGTTGGCCTTTATTTATAGGGAAACATGGGTGGCGTGTGGAACTTTCTCATAATTCTAAGGCTGGAGGTGGTGGTCGCGGTGGCCGTGGGCGAGGTGGAGGTGGAGGTGGAGGCGGAGGCGGAGGTGGAGGTGGTGGTGGTGGTGGGGACATGAACTGTTACGAGTGTGGCGAACCTGGTCATTTTGCTCGAGAGTGCAAATTGCGGATTGGCTCAGGGGGATTGGGAAGCGGAAGGCGTCGAAGCCCTAGCCCACCTCGCTATCGACGCAGCCCGAGCTATGGTCGTGGGTATGATTTTTCTTGTGTAATGTTAATTATACATGTGTAAAATATAAAGTTTTTACACAAAGTTGGTTACATGGATTTTAGCTTCTTTTTTTTTTTTCCTTCTGAAATGTGTAAAACCTTTCTGTTTTTTTGGGTCAGCAGAAGTCGTAGTCCACGAGGGAGAAGATCCCCTCGTCGCAGCTATTCACCTCGAGGGAGTCGGTCACCAGCATCATATCGTCGTGATGATTCTCCCTATGGGAACAACAGGTGTGTTGCCTGATGCCATCTAGTGGGGGATTGGGATCTCATCGCTTTGATCATCATTTCATTTTTTTTTGTTTGTCAGAAGTCCTGGCAAGGATAGGCGGCGTAGCAATTCTCCTCGCCGTAGCAAGAGCCACAGCCGTTCTCCCTATGCCAATGGGTGTGTGACAAGTCTGTAGTTACATAGCAATTGTGTATGTAGTTGCCGACAGTATTGATCCCAAAGATTTTTTCCGCAGGGATGGGAGGCGCAGCAGGAGCCGGAGCCGGAGCTAAAGTTAGGTGGTGCAACCCGATTTGTCTATGACTGTAGGAACTGAAGGGGGGGGACCAATGGATGGATGTGTCCTCCTATGATATATCATTAATTGGGTTAAATTGTGGACTCATGGAGCTTTGGTTGCAGCTTGCTGGCATTTTGGAGAGGTTATTTTCCTCATGCCTTTCTTCTTTTATCCATAATATATACATATACATATGTAATGTGATACCTGGTAGGTGAAGCATGCTTTAATATGTTTGTTAAATGTCTTTAATATGTTTATGTTTTGAGGTGTTGTGCTATGTGGTCTAGAAAACGGCAGGGATGTCTTCTCATCATCTCGGGTTTTTCTTCTGCTTTTGTTGTGCCTTCTCAAATCATCTTTTCCTGCCAAGGCGGCAACCCCGTGGGATCTCTCCCTCCTCCCCTCACTGCTTTGGGTTTTGTGCCTGGCACGGCCTGTTTTTATCATCGTTGATGCCATCACCAAGGTCAGAAACCCCACTTCGCCGCCGCTAGAGCAACGTTGTTGTTGTTACTTGTGGTTTTCAAAGTAGCATATCCTTGTTTGCTAGGCCACATTTGGTGCGTGGTCTCTCACCATCGGTGAATTGACTATGCATGCACCAAACCCTTTTTCCTTCGATTCATTTTTTAGGTATATATATGCATGTAATGGTTGTTTTAAGTGGTATTTTATTTATGTGTGTATACGTGTATCGGTGAATTGACTATGCATGCACCCAATCCTTTTTCCTTCAATTCATTTTTTAGGTATGCATGCGGAGGGGGTATACATATGTATGTGTATATGCATGTAATGGTTGTTTTAAATGGTATTTTATTTGTGTGTGTATACGTGTATTCTTTGTGATTTGTGTGATTGCCAAACTTGAACAAATCCAATTATAAGAAGATGCAAATCCAATTATAAAAGAGGATGTAAACTACCAGAAACGACACGATTCAACATGAGAAACAAGCTGTTTCGAGGATTCGGGATCGAAACTTCCATTAAAACTTGGATCTGCGAGACGCGAAATAGTTTGGGCATTTTGTTGCTCAACGGTCATGCCTCCTTTCTCTCCGCAGGCATTCGATCAACGAATTCACTTCCGATCGGCGCAATCCAAACGCCCAACAGCAGGAACAAATGCATGCAAAGCAACGAGGAGGAGGAATACACATTCGAAGGGTAAACGTTCCAGCAGAGCTCCACGCCGGCAAACAAGACGAGCCTGAAACACACACCAACATCCTCAGCCAGCAGCCAGCAGCCAGCAGCAGCAGCAACGAATGGATTTTTACCTGAGAGGGGTCGGGAACGGCGCCTTCCACAGAAGAAAAGGCAAGGAGTAGAAGTACCTGACAGACACACACACGAACGCGAAACTGCCTTTAATTGAAAGCATCAATTTATCATCCACAGTAATTTACATACGAAAGTTCTCGAACAATATAGAAAAAATTCCATGCAAAAAATGAGTTTCTACCTGGAGCAGTAATATTAAGCAAAATTGTTTCTGGAGTGCAGATTGCAGAAGAATCCGAGAAACACATCAACCAACCAAACAAAATTGTTCTTTTAGCAGATACAAATCTTTATTAGATTAGCTTACCAAGAATAGAACTGGTAATGAAGAGACCGAGCGCATACAATGCCGATGAAGTTCCCGACAAACATGACAGTCGCAATGTCTGGATGTACATCAGTTCACATGTGCGTTCAGACCGAGGAAAAATAATGTAAACAAAACAAAACAGATATTCCAAACATACATTCTTTGTTGAGAGTTTTGACTCTTGATTCACAGGATATTGAAAAAGCATCACCGACTTTTGACTTCAAGAGATTAAGAAGCCCATTCCTGTTGGCGCCCCAACACAATTCATTAAAACCCGTTATTATTCCAGACTAACATGTTTATCGGACTTATTCTAAAAGGACTGCATATTATCATTCCTCAGCAGAGAGAACAAAACAAATGATAAGAACAAAATTTTGATTACTCACTTGGACCATCTGAAGTTTGCAAATACTACAAGCAATGTTAGATGAAGAACCAGCAAGGCACATGCAAATTCTTTTGATACAAATATCTCTTCTGGAACAAACTTGAAATTAACAGACCTGAAACAAGATAAATGTATAATGATGTGACGGTTGACTTAATCATGACAAGGATTATAATATATACATATATGGCTTGCCAATGCCTACATAATACATTCACAAAAAACATTCTTATTTGATTCTGTGCCTAGACTCATAAGCTTATGCTGATTGACAATTGGACAAATATTTTTGTAGATATAGGTTTAGTGTTAGCTCAGTGGTAGGAAATCATCCGTGTAGTGTACCCGAAATAGATGAGAGTCATGATTTGTTGTATTTAGGCTACAAGCATGTAAATGAACCTATGTTTCTTTGCTTAAATTAATGATGCAACTTACTATAACACCCAGTACAGTTTGCAAATAGAATTATGGACTTGAACTAAAAGTATCATTCTGGAGACATGCATACCTTAATATCTTTGTAACCAAGAGGGGTTTTGACAAATAATGTCTATTTTTATTTTATAGAACCTGTGAATGAAAGTTAAGAGGGAATGGTAAGGTACCAATACTACTGCCAAAAGAGAACTTTGCAACAAACTATCAGTCTTCAAGTTTTTATTCTTCAGCCCATTCTATCACCAAACTTTTTCAAGCAATCAGACAAGGTTAAAGAAATTAGAGGAAATGTGAAAATGTTACTCTGAAAGAAGAAAACAAGATATCAGATTTACAAGAGAAACATCATCATGAATAAAATAATTATATCAGTTGCCATCCTGCCTACATAACAAAGTTAAAATAATCAAAAGTTTTCCAGAATTCTTATTGGCATATTTGACAAATTCTATAACTTCAAAAAAATCTACATTCAATGCTTAACAATCACTAGTTTAGAGAAGAACATAATTTCTATAGCTAACTCCTGCAGTTCACATGAAAGAACAAAACATTTTATGATGTTCCATATTATGTTTGCATCCATGTGGTCAAATGCACAGAGCAGATCTATTGCTCTTGGGAACATTATAAATATAAGAGCTACAGAAACCTACAGAAAATTTCACCGTTATAAAAAATGTCAATACTGCAGAGCAGAAAAAATTAAAATTAAAATTCTAAAGACTGTGTATGCACCAGAAATGGATGAAGACGCGCCCAAGATTAAAGGCTCTTGAAATGTACTCAACTGGATATGTCAGCAAGAACGGTAAGCCCAAAATGATCTGCCATGAAATGAATCATCCAATCATATGACAACAAATAGATACAGACAATAACAAGAATAGTTTCTCATGCAACCAGCTATAACATCATCAAATTCTTCAAAACAAAACATCAAGCTTTTTCCGACAATAGTATGGAGAGGGAGCCTAACTAACTTGAGAAGCCTAAATGAACAGATTATGTGAAGTCTTAGGCAGGTAGCACAAGTAAAGGGGAGTGATGTACAAGTCTCGAAATCTAGCCAAAACTATTGCAAGTAAAAGGAAGCGCATGAAACCTTGAACTATAGTAAGTTATTTAGCAGATAGTACAGCACATCATAGGCTGTGATTAGCCCATTCAACCAGAAACAAACCTCCATCAGCTACATTCAGCAGATTATACAAAGGATCCAAGAATAAAGATCAGTGAAGCATAATTATCATTGAATTAGAACAATTTCCACACCACACACTCAAGGGAAAGCAAAGAATAATTGGCAAGAGAACAAAACTAAAAATGGGTTTAAAAGTGTGTTAAAAAAGAAAAGTGGCCTGGTGCCAGAAGCTGCTGTCGATGTAGAACCTGGGTTACAACTTACAACCTCATCTTTATAAGTAGAGAACTTATTTCTGTGATTCAAAAACCGACTATGCGAAGGAGAAACTTTACTGTGGCACCAATGCTTGCCCTATTAGATGCATGCTAAAATAAAAAATGAAAAAAATAATATGTATTAGTACATAAAAAATAAGTTTGCAAGTCACATCAGTTTACAAAAAAAGAGAAGTAGACAGGAGTCATATGATTCTTCTCATCCCAGTTGCTTGGTTGAGGTCGCACATATGCTCACCACCTCATTCAATCATTACCACTCAAACCAACCACCCATCCTAAGCATCACTTTTCTCTCAAGCACTCACACATCTCCCGTCATCCACTTAAGCCCATCACTTGCTGCTTTGACCAATTAGATGTAATAGCCATTTCCAACCATAATCAACCATATCATTCCCAATTAAAATATATCACAAATTGCAGACAAAAAACCAATCAAAAGTAACTAAATAACCGCTGTAAATCTTAATACTAAGATAGAGATTGCATGGGCCAAACAAAGTTCAAATGCATGTGACGGAATAATATGAAAAATGGATTCTGAAGTACAAAGCATTAGGAAATGGAAACAGTAATGCATGGATAGATACCTGCACTAATGCAGCACCAAACAAGACAGAGAAGACACCCTTAATATCAAGAGCCTACAGCACAATATTCATAGTGACAAAAGTTAGCTGTAAATTAAGCAATAAATTTATAATCAAGATGTCTAATAAATGAAACTTTAATATCAGATGATATACCTTTAACATAAGCAGAAACAGAGGTGGCGCATATAGAAGCACATTCATCTTAATTGACACAGCTCCACTATGGTGAAAAGACAAGTGAAAATTAAAATCCAGCCATATTCATCAGCTATCAAAATAAAGAAACAACTAAGTTAGTTGTTGCCTATGATATTCAAGTGATCGAGAAAAGAAGAACTGGTACCTGAAAATAATCAAAGCCAGATGCCATTTTTGACTAAATAGCAAAGCTAGAGAAGCATGAAGAAAGGTCATTGCAAAACAGTCATTAAAGAGACGAAGAATAAAGATTGAGTGAACTCTCTTTGACAAACAAAGGAAAGAAAGAGCCCACCAGGGAAGCTGCCACAACAAGATGACAAGCAATAGTGTCACGAAGATAGATATGAACATATTTAAATCTGCTTTGAAAGGGAGAAATTCAACTGTTAGATAACAAGTTAGACCCCTTCCTCTGGTGCTTAAAATCCAACCTAGTGGTTATAGATGGTGTCCATTTTATGCTATTAGGGGGCTTCCAGAAAAAGATATTCTCATTGGCACTCAAATTGCCAAAATCATATAACATTATTATCCGTTTAGTATGTTTGATGCATAACTTTCGATATCAGCATATGAATTACCAAAGCCAGCAAAGATGTACCCATTTGGATTATGGGTCACATATTGTAAAAAAGAATCAGATACAAAATGTGTTCCGTCGACTTCCACAAGTAAAGCGAGATAGCCAGTACTGAGCATGGAAAACAATAAACCCTCATAAAGTTCTCCGACCACATGGATCTTTATATATATATATATATATATATGTGTGTGTGTGTGTGTGTGTGTATGTATGTGTGTGTGTATGTATGTATGTATACATATATGTGTGTGTGTGTATATATATGTATATATGAACTAATCATAGAAAACAATAAATTTTTATTGTGTGTAATGTTAATATAAATACAGTAGTACAAAGAAGCATAAAAATTAATTAACGGTAAACTCTTGCAGATTTTCATACCAGATCGGTCTTTATATAAATGAAGAAAATGAGCCCCAAATTAATTATGTAAAGAATGCCAAACAAGATCTGCAAAAGGACAAATAATAAGAACCAAGTGAATTAACACACGTAAAGTTTCATGTTTTGTCAGATAGGAACCAAAGCAATCAACATAGTGAATTTTTTTTATATTTCCATTCTAACAGTATGTTGAACAAGCAAACATAATTAACTCTTTGAAACACTAAGAATATAATATTCAGGTCATTTCCTTTCTTAGGCATATATTCTGGTTGTCTACGTCCACTATCATGCATACAAACAAGAATACTTCATATCTCAAAAATAATGCCGAAGATCATTAAAACCTTGCAGATAAGTGAAGGGAAAAATCATGGGGGCACAAGATAAATTATAGATGGATGATTTATGAACACATGCATCATATATATGACATCTTAGGACTGCACATATTTATGAACACACTTGTATACTTAACAGCATGCAGATTCTGATAATTTAAATGAGAGACACAGTTAGAAGTTGTTTAAACACACGTAGTGCAATACAATGGCTGCACACTTTCCCAAGAATAACACCAAAGCCCCCGATACAATGGCTAACAGAGCGTATAATGAAAAGAAACGAAAATTCACACTCGGGATGGCTAACATCATTCTTGCGCATCATTCATTTGATTCATATGTGATGAGCAGCATTCCATGTTATTTCCAGTATATGTCTACAACTTCTACGGTGTCGCCTGCATCTCTCTATTAAGTAAGAGACTCTACATGGGACAATTCTCAGTCTTAAATTGTACAAAGTATCTCGCATATCATGGGCCAAATACTGGCACGTATACGATTCAGCAATGGCATAAATATTTGATAGCAGAGAGATAAGAAATTCCTCAATCGCACAACTAAAGATCAAGCATAAAACGAAGAGCGCTCCTAAGAATTTTGAATGCAGTGAATCTTGACACATCTTGGTGAAAGAACAGGAAAGGAAAATAAAAAAAGAAAAGAAGGTAGAGAAAGAACACCTGAGCAGGAAAGACCTCCCCGCCGGTTACAAACTTGATGGCGGAGTAGACATAAAGAAACCCAGCCGGATACACCAACGGCCCCGTGTCCCCTTTCAGCTTGGTGTAATCCCTCTCTCCTCCGAGAAACCCATCTACCTGCCTCCAATTGCAAGAACAAACAATGAAAGACGAGCCCGATAAGATGGAAAGCCTCCTCTCCGTTCCAAGAAGAGACCAACGAGGCCGGCCTAGTTAGGTCATAAAGAGTCATCACCTGGGACATGTACGCGTCCCAATCGATCTTGGTGTCTGAACAGAGAGGGCAGAATCAAGAAGATACATCAGACCTCGGCATCATCGAATAATCAAGAACGGAAAACCGGTAAGGAGAGGGTAAGAAGCGATCTCGGGCGTCTTACAAGGGACGTAGGCGATGATGAGAGCCACCAAGATGGAATCGAGGACCAACAATGCCGATGCAAAAAGAGGCTTCGAGACCTTGTAGCCGCCGAGGGTTGCGGGGAGATCCCTCGTGGGCGACCGTGGTCGGGCCATGGATTCGGCGGGCGGCGTCGGAATCCCTTGGTCGTCGGCTACCGATCTCTTCCGCTGCGCCGAGACCACCGACTTTGGGGCAGTCTCTGACGACCCATGTCCATGTTAAGCCGGAGACGCCGAACCGATGGGCGAACCGAACCGGCGGCTTAACAGCTGGATTGCGACCGAACCGAAAACGATCAATATTTCTTTTTGAAATTAGCTAATAAACTTAATTTCTCGATGCCATTTAATCATTTTTATGTGTCATGATATCCAATTATATATATATATATTAATAATCATTCTCCACTAATGTTTTTGACATTTTTGAGGTCTAAAATTCACTACAATAGTCAGCAGACTCATCAACTAATAACTATATATTTATTTTTCTTTAGTTATGAGATATTCAATTAAATTACATGATAAAACGAGTACGTTTTAAGACGTAAAGTTCGTCGTGTGTTCGTCTGCAAATGGCATGACGCTTCTGCTCGCCTTCTGTTTGCAACACATGCCGCTTCTCTTCTTCTTCTTTTTCTTCTTCGTTCAAAGTGCCTTTACGACTGCATTTTGAAGGCTCGGCATTTAGCCTTTGGAGGGGTTTGCGGTGACGACGCTGCCGTGGTCCTTCGTCGCACCGGAAGAAGAAGAAGAAGAAAAAGAGCGTTCTTTATTCCGAGATCCCCCGTCTCTACCAGCTTGACCGGGTGTCCCCTCTTCGAGCACTCTTTTCCTTCAGATCAAGTACTTGTGCCGGCAGCACAACCTCACAGCCCACAGAAATCTGCTTCACCTAACAAGCCAAATCCCTTTTGCCTGATCAAGATTCTACCTCTAATGATATCCTAAGCAACGTGATTACAGCCGGCGACGCTAAAGTAGCGACTAAAATAATCATGCTCCATGAGATCTCTAAAGTTCGCCCATCTTTCCGTGATTGCATCTGCTAGTTGGGCAGGCCAAACAAAGCAGCCTGCTTTTTGAGCGCACGAAGCAGAAGGAAGTACGCCCTCGGTCGGCTTCATCTTCATCATCGTGTCCGCGGCTCTCTCCGCCTGCAATCATCATCGGTGTTCCGTGTGGAAAGAGAAGTGAAACGTAATGCCATCTTATCTTTGCAGGGAGCATCTTTCGGATTTGCATGCTAGATAAGACGATTCAGATGGTGCAAGGCCAATCGACCAACAGTGATCGATCTCTCGAGGTCTGGAATATGAACTCTCTTAAAATATTAGTTTCCTGGATGAGGATCGTGGTTCCATGCGATGGCTTATATGCTCTGGTGATTCCGTAGGTGACTGATTGTTCCGATCTGCAATGTGAATGACAGGTGAACGTGAGGCCATTAGGCTGCTCGCACAATGTTTTCCCTGTCGAATTGCGTTAGAAAAGCACAGGGACGGAGCAGTAGGAGAAGATAAAACCTGGAACTGAGTCCAACGGGTGTGCATGGTATCTCTACCAACTGTGAAGCACACACAACGCAGCTAATTCGCACCGTTCAAACGTCTATGACTGCCACTGGAATCTATCAAAGCTACCTTCCCCGCCACCACCACCACCACCACCACTAGCTCGGGGCCTCCCTTGGCTATAAAAAGGGGCGGAAGCACCCCACACCTCTTCGCAGAGCGCCCCGAAGAGTAGCGCGTGGAAGAGGAGATGGGAGGAAGCCAGTCGTCTTCCAAGTCTTCATCCTGTCTCTTCTTCAAGGCCAAGTACAAGGACGAGGAGGCCGACTGGGAGCCGAGGTACGTGTCCAGGAAGATCCGACCCAGCGACGAGGACCGAGGGAAGTGGGTGGGGGAGCCCGACGTCGACCGGAAGGCCTCCGCCTTCATCGCCAAGTTCCACGAGAGCCGCTTCATGGATCTCCAAAGCCACGAGACCCACTTCATGGAGCTCGAGAGGCAAACCGTTGCCGTGTGACCTGCGATCCTTGTCTCAGCTTAAATAGTAGCTTATGTCCATTCGTTACTAGGCGCTTTCTTTCGTCCCTTCGTAGATGATCAGCTGGTCGTGTTGTGCCTCCTAGTTTGTGATCGGTGATCATACCGGAGAAAATAATGGTTGGCGGATGAATCGTGAGAGGAAGCTGCTGCTGGTGTATCCTTGTGCTGTCGAAGTCTGTTGTACAAAGGAAGTAACGCGAGTAAAGTTCATCCTTGTTTAGAAAAAGCTCACCGTGAGATACCAACCAAATCGGCCGCAGTTCTTGCGGGGACGACAACTAGTCTTCTCCGTCCGGGAAGAGTTCAAATGATGGCAAGTAATGGTGGCCCAAAACGCACTGTTTTCGTTCTCATCGGGTCTCCATTTTCTCAGATATCATCGACTACGTTTCAACATATTCTTCATCTTATCCGACGATGTTTTCTACCGACATTTTCCGATTCACCGCCTCACGCTGTGGTTCGGATACAAAACGACTTGGCATACGGGATGCGAGGAAGAATGCGTTTCACGACGATGCCTTCCTTTCCGATTCCTGTGTCAACCTCTTCTCGTTTTCATTCTTCCAACCCAAATCTCTCTTCTCTCCACGAGTCCTTTTTTCATGACTGAATCGCAGCTTCCCAGTTGGAAGAAGCCTCCGGTTTAAAGCGACCCCAAAGGAAGAAAAGTTAAACACAGTTTCGATCCAGACTATTGATCTCGAGATACTTGCACACTATATTTGCATGAAAAAAACACAGAATTTTGGCCTTTGTGCATGATGATGCTACATGCAAGACCAACAACACTCCCTGAAGCCTTCGAATGCACAAGGCCACTACCAGTTTAATTACTCTGCACGTAGAGGGATTGCTTTCTACGACAGCAACCAATCCACAAGTGAGGGGGGAGGCGCATCCGACACACACACGATAGACGGGATAAATGATCGCAAGCATGCTCTTCATCGTTCCTTTCTTGTCTTTCTCCTTAGACGCATGGTCTACTCTCATCGATTTTTTGTTACCAGATCATCCACAGGCGTAAAAACGTGTCTTACACTGCGTTAGCGTTGGAGTCCGCCTGCCTGAGAGGTGGCAAACTGAGCTTTAAGCGTAGTCTTATCGGTCTCCAAGTCCTGGACCTCTGTCGGCGTTCATCTTTTATAAGAAGTCGTACCGCTCAGCAACATCTCCACCTGCCCAGTTGGAGGATTTTGGCATGAAGAACACTGGCTGATGTGCGAGGCAAGGAAGGATCACTTGCGCTACTCTTTCTTCGATACGAAAGATGCATGCCCTCCTATTTCCGATGAAAGCTTGCGATGGCAACATCCGAGCCTCTTTCTGATGACTGCCGTAGACGAAAAGGTGGTGCTCACATACGTCCACGTTGATGGTTGCCGAAGCCTGCAAGTCTCCATCGGTCGGAGCGCAGAAAGCTTCTGTTCAACTTCTGGAACCCATGGGGGGTCCTCCACTTCACATCTCTTCCCTCTCCGCGGCGCCTTCCGCACTGCTATTTCTCGCATCACGTTCATAGACTCGCTATCTGAACAGATGCATTATTCCTTGTGTTTTGCGGCCAAAAACGCCATGCACCAGTGCCAGTTCCGGTGCCGCACGACTTTTAATGTCGTTGCTGCATGATGATGTACCCGAGCAACTTTTCCTTTTCCTTTTCCTTTCCCTTTCCCTTTCTTTTGTGCATCCCATATACACTGGAATGAAACCCTGGGATCAGCTCCGGCTTCCTAAGCGAGGCAGGCATCAAAACAAAAGGTAGGCGATGGACAAAAGATTCACCTTCTTTTGCAGGCCTAACCGAGGGTTCACCTATCTCCATGGCTGGCACGCCGTGGAGCAGCGATTTGGACGGCGGAGAGCCATTTCTGCCGAGAAAGGATGCTTCTTGCTCTTTTGTGCTGGCTCTCGTTGGGAGCTACACCATGTGCAGCTTCTCCATATTCCGTAGTCCCTAGTTTTGCATGGACTTAATTGGGTAGGGGAAGAGTCTTCCGTGCTCCGTCGATGCACGACGAAGGTGTTCTAACGCATCAGGATTCCCGTCAAGTCTGGCTGCTTAACCATGGTAAACCATCCGAAGAATGACCCGATGCATGGAATTCCATGGACTGCACCAAAAGACCGAGACATCAATCATAAGCCACTCCCATCGAACTGGCTTTCTTTTTTGAACAGAATCTAAGATGGGTTGCAAGAAAGAATCCCCAGTTTGTTTATCAATCCATCAATCCATCGAGGCTTGACTTTCCTCTGAAGATATCCAGCCCTATCTCGACCTTATCACCTTCAAAGACCCACTTTTGGTCGCATCCACCTCAAAGCGGAAGGACACCGTGAGTGCCTCTGATTAGCATTTAGTAGGAAGATATGATGCCTGGTGAAAGATTTGGGCAACGATGACCACCGGGCTCGACGATGAAAAAGAAGTAGAAAGGACGGCTCCTGCGATCGAGGGTATTCGAGTTTATCATCTCCTTGATCGTGATTGCATGCATCGTCTGTAACACGCGATAGCCTGTTCCTCACTGTGTTCTAAGTGGGAGCAATATCCTTTGATCATAGCCCAGTATACAGAGTCGCTCGGTGTTGCTCCGACAACCCGAGCCTGCTTCGATGAGGTCCATGAGACCATCGGAGCCCGCTGACACATCAAGAGACTCGTCCGGAATCTCTTGGGGAATCGTGGCGGCGCTTCGGAAACAGACCAAAAAATATATACAGAACTAGGAGAGTAGCGATCGAGAAGACGATGAATTTGAAGGCTTGCTAATGGTGTCATCCTCATAACATGCGTTACATTGACAACGACGAAATCTTCACTATTTCAAATTTCTTTCACGATGATGCATACTTGAGAAGCCACGATTTAGAAGTCTTCACATCGGGCTGGCACGAAGGACAGCATTCTTCCTGCAACATCGTAGACTACGTGCATGTTCTGCTGCTGGTAGTTGCCGACGATCGTCAAGTTGCTTTCCGACCTCTGCATCACTAAGCAGAACGCGCCGGCGTTTTGGTCGGCGTACATGTAGTTCGCCGGCGGTATCGTCATATCGGCTTTGTCAAAGTGGAACGTCATGTCCGGCACCGCCGGCGGCGGCCACGACGAGACTGAGAAGCAGAGGTCAAGCCCGATGGTCGACGACAGGTCAACCACGGGTAGGCCAACGAGAGACGTGATGTTTTGCTTGACGATCTCATACGCGGGCTTGGGCAACTGCGTCTGGCCTGTGCCGGAGTCTATAACCGTACCACTAAGCTCGTCTCTTCTGTGCTCGAAGGTGGCGTTCGGAATTGGCAAGAGGGCCTCGCCCAGCGATATCCCTCGTAAAGAGACGCGGTATAGATTGGTGTCATCCAGGAAAGGCGTGGATTGAACTGTACTTGCGGCACCATTCGGGGTCGCGAGAGACCCAAGCCGAAGATGGCTGCTGCTTGAACTGTTGAATGAAGTGAGGCAGTAAGAGAATTTGCCGAAACCGAGTTGAGATATCAGCGATAGATTTCCCCGGCCAAGCCCAACGATGCCGGACGTTCCTGCGAAGTTGCCCTTGCTTTGCTTGCTGCAGCCGAAGGTAATGTTAGACACAGATTTCGTGCCGAATGTGAACGTCTCCGTGGCCAGAACGCCCTGAGTGGCCCCCGAGCCATAGCCGTAGGCATAGCGGCACGTCGGTGGATCGAAGCGCTTGAAGACCTGGTAATCGTACAAGGGACTGGTGCAAGGAAGCCGGGAGAAGGAGGATGAATTGGAGGGGTCATAAACGGGGGTGCTCTGCGGCACGCATGGGTCGCAGGGTCGGCACTGCGTCCACACCAGTTCGCTGCCGGTGTCGAGTACGGCGGTGACGTTGAGCTCCGGTGTGCCGATGGAGAATTCCAGCTTGTACTCGAACTTCGACGACGTGACCGGGACTTCGAGGTCGCCGGAGGAGTTGGCCAGCCTGGCTTCGAGGACCTCCCTCCGGTGCCTGCTTCTTTGCGCGGCGCGCCGGACGCGCTCCGTGAACGTGAAAGGGCTGCCGGCGTCCACGTGGGTGAGGCTGAGTTGAAGTCCGGCAGGGGCAGGGGTGGTCGATTGAAGCAAGGAGGACAGTGCGAGAAGAGCTAACAACGGAAGGTACGCCATGAAGAGAGAGAGACGATCGAGCATCTACGTGTATATGTACACTGCGGATGAGATCAAAATAGAGATTTGAACGAGTTTATGTTTGCTGCAACAGAGAATTGCCAACTTTAGCTCATCAGCTTTCTGCCCACTTGGTAAGAGGAGTTGGGATCAGTTTCGTGTTCCTTATTTGCGAGCAATCCAAATTTGGGAGACAGGAGGACCTGTGAGCCGCAAGAACAGAACGCAGACAACGGCGTTGGAAACCGCAACTTGGTTTTAGGAAGCGACGAGACTACCACCAAGCTAAACTCGAAATATACTTTTATTAGGTTGCATTGGAGGTACAAAAGACATGCATGCACCAACCATCTCTCTCTCTCTCTCTCTCTCTCTCGCTAAGGATCCTTAGCTTTCATGCACTAACCTCTCGGATCACCAGAAGGAACATGATCAGCATCGGTGCTTTTCGATTCGAGCGCCTCATCAGAACGCGGAAAGATCATCATTTTTCAGGTGTCAGATGTGTTTGGTGGTAACGCACGCTGTCCGTCAAAGCAATCTTTGCAAGTGCTCCCTCCATTAGCAAAAGGTTTGAGGCGAGCTTTCTTGCTTAAAAGTAGAGAAGGATTCGCCACACGTCGAAGGGCCAACAGTTGACTCTCGTTCGTTCATAGTGGCAGTGGTTATTCCTTCGAGAAAGCTATGTGGCCTATCGTTCTTTCGTGAAGATGGTGAAGGGAAAGCAAACTCTCGTAAGACAGCGAAACCTTCCCACCTCGTCAATCTTTATAGTCTCAAAAGACAGCTTTTCTAGTATAAAACTTCACCATCAACCTTTTTTTTTGTTTTTTTTTGCTTTCGGGAGAATTCGAGAGTTGACTTTCCTGGTGATTGATTCTTTGATTCGCACGCGGTGGTGGCATCTTGCTTTGCCGAGTCCACCGGAGATGGCTCTGAAGTCGTCAGTCGCCGGCTTAATGGTGATGTTTTGTCCGCATGTTGGTGCTGCCAAAAACATGCTTCTGTTTCACATCTGCTTCGGTGCTGCAACAGATCTGCGATGGTCTGATGAGTACTTGGACGGTTCATCGTGGCTTAACCGGATCGCATGTGAATCAAGTCGAGCACTAATATTAAAGATATCCAGAAAATATCGCTTTTTTTTTTGTTTTTCAAAACACGTTTCTTTTTGGTGTTTTCTAAATAATGGCTCTTAATTTAAAAAAAATATTTAAATTATTCCTAAAAAACTGACTATATTAGTGTATTATAGTGTTTTAGTCATCATAATAAAAACACTATAAATCAACACGGTAAATGATATTAGAAATTATTTGATATATCATATGAGGATTCAAATCATCGTTATAATAATTTTAAAAAAATACCATCCAAATAAAAATAATAAATTAGATTATTATAATATTTTGATCACCATAACAAAATACTATGTAATTTACTTGAAAATATTATAAATGATCCAAGTGAACTCTTGATCCTAACAAATTCAACTGCAAACCTAAAAATATAATAGCACAATAATCTATAAACAGAAACGATAAAGAGACAATATAATGTCACTTATAATTTTTTTAATGACTTTATAACATTTTTAGTACCTCAATAAGAATACTGTAAATACTAGTGTTTTATAAAGGAGTCAAATAAAAAAACATTATAATGGTTCAAAACGGATGAAAAAATTTTGATAAGAAGAATTGGTGAGAAACATTTTAGATATTTTTAAATTAAGAATATTATTGAAAAAATAAAAAGTGCAACATCTTTTAGGAAAAAACCAAGTAATGACTTAAATTATTCTTTTAAAAAAACAACTAAATGAAAAACATTGTAATGGCTCAAAAGTGACGAGAAAAAAATCGATGAGAAACATTTTGAATATTTTTTAAATTAAAGATATTATTTGTAAAAATATATATAAAAAAAGTGGAATATATTTTTATGGGAAAACCATGCCTATCTATGCATACGTCGGAAAGGCCAAAAAAGGGACGTGGCAGCTTTTGCTTTTGAATACCCACTGCTGCTGCTTTATTTTTACCGCTCTGAATCAAGGTGATGCCGTGATTGATGGTAATTTTGCGGTGAGGTGGACCACCTGGCATGGAGTATCCTTCCAGCGATGCCGCCCGATGCGTCGTACTCCTCCGCACACCGCCGCGCTTTAAAGGCCAAGGCAATCCAACAAACACCTGCTGCGCCCCACGCACCTCGAGGCGGCGCCACCTCCGTGGCCCCACTCTGCGACAGTGATTTCCGTGACCGACGAGAGTGGCCGACCCGGGGCGGACGTTGGATTCCCATGGCGCAAGCAACGCCATCTACCGTCACTCTTTTCCTTCCTCCCTTCGCCTCTCCCCACGCGTCCCCTGTGTTCCATCGAGATCGGATGGACGCTCTTGTTTTTGGCTCCTCGAGATCCCGTCTCTTCGGCTGTCGATGTGTCTCGTGTTCGACCGAAGAGCGCCGCACGAGAGATGCCTTCGATCGCATTGCTATGATATTGAGATGGATAGCCATGCGGTGAAAAGCAATTCTGTGGCGCACCCTTTGGATGCCTTCTCGTTCTCCGATAAAGTGATGAAGCAGGTCATTGTCCTTTTCCATCCCTGCTTCTTACTTGAATGGACAATGGCGTTCTCTAATCTGTCATAAAATCCACCCCAGCGCACTTCCCCAACCCGCCGGTGCAATTCCCCCAGTGAAGAACTCACCTTTTTGATTCTTTGAAGCATCATCCTCTGTTCCACTGCACTCCTCAAAACTGTCATATTTATCTGCATCTGTCCATCCCCTACCCATTCCAACAAGACCAAGTTGCAGTCTCCCGCCCGCTTTCTTGTATGGAGGCATCAAGGCTTCCTTGTCGATACGTTGTCATGGCGCCTGACATTAGGAACGCATGCAAGAAAGCTGCCTCTTTCTTCTGAGTGGAAAGGGCCAGCCATCAATCAGAAGGGAAGCAATGAAGAAGCCCATCGATGATGTGACGTCCTGACTCTCCATTCAGCTATTCTCTCCCTCCCTCCCTCTCTCTCTCTCTCTCTCTCTCTCTCTCTCTCCGAGCCTTCTAACCCATCTTCTTGTTAAAAGACTCCTCCGACCTGTTCTTCATAGCCTGCGAGTTCAATGGAAGGAAAAAGGGGTAAAGATTTGGTCTTTTGGACGATGTTCTTCTGGTCCTGGGCTGCAGCGACCGCGGTGCTCTCCCCCAAAGGTGTCAACTACGAAGGTACTGCGTAAATGACAAGTTGTTGCCTCCGTTTTGTTTTCGCTGGACTGAATCGAGTGTTCCCTTTTCCCATTTGATGTGTTGTGCTCTGTTTCAGTGCAAGCTCTAATGGGCATCAAAGCTTCTCTCGTGGATCCTCATAGTGTTCTCGAGAACTGGGACAAGGACTCTGTTGATCCATGCAGCTGGACTATGATCACATGCTCATCTGAGAACCTGGTCGTCGGGCTGTAAGTTTCACACCAAGCTCGTCGGCATCAGATGCTTTCGTACCATTTGTTCTTCCTTCCCATCCTTGACAAGGGTATAATAACACTCGAGAGCTATTTCAACAGAGGCACTCCAGGCCAGGATCTATCCGGGACACTTTCTCCAAGCATAGGAAACCTGACGAATCTTGAAATCGTGTAAGTTGCTTATGATCGCCGGGATTTGTCGACCAAACTCGGATCCCTCTTTCTCCTAAGCTTCATGTCCTTGTGCAGGCTGTTGCAGAACAACAAGATATCAGGGCCAGTACCTCCAGAGATTGGGAAGCTGTCCAAGCTTCGCACCCTCGACCTCTCTAACAACGAATTCTCCGGTCGGATCCCTGCTTCGTTGAGCAACTTGAAAGGCCTCCAGTACCTGTAAGTGTGCAGAAACCGGAAACAAAGTTTAATCTTTAGAAGGTAGAAGGGTAGCTGGTAGAAATCCTATGCTTTCGAATCACTGATTCACCAACTCTTCTCGTCTCGCATTCGGTTGCTGTGAAGGAGGCTCAACAACAACAGTCTTTCCGGGTCATTTCCTCTGCCGTTGATCGACATCACTCCGCTCATCTTCATGTAAGTCTGCTGGCTTCTCGGTCTGCATGCTTTGAGGGAGATGGTTTCTTCGATGGATGCTTGTAACCAATGAAGGCATCTCGTGGCATTTATGTTTCAGGGACCTATCTTACAATAATTTGAGTGGCCCTATCCCAAAGTCTCCACCCAAAGCATTCAAGTAAGTCTCCTCCATTTCTGCTGTGCTGCTTTTTATGTATTTAAATTTTGACCTGCTAATTCATTGTGTCTTCTGAAAGTTCAATCTTGATAACTTTTCTCTGATTCGTACTGCCATTTGCAACAAACTATAGAAGCAGTCGATTTAAGGACTTGTTAGCTGTGTCCCATGGAAAATTCCAATCTTCCTTATGGACCAAGCTTCGACTCGATTTGTTTGGATGCCATTTCAAAGCCTTGTTCATTAATTTCTGAAGTGACGAATTCTCTGTAAATGCTGGATTTCTCATACCTTTTAATCAATATTTTTATGTATGTAAAGAGGCAGAGGATCATTTATTTCTTTATGATAACTTCAATCTTCCTTGTGGACCATGATTCAACTCAATCGAATGGGTGCTATTTCGAAAACTTGGACATTAATTTTTGAAGTGACAGATTGTCGCCGAATTCTAGATTTTTCATATCTTTTACTATTTGTACATAAAGAGGCAGATGATCTTTTTTTTTTTGGCCCCTGTTAGGCTTAAGATTGATCTACATGTTTGTGCAACTTATAAGTTACTGGGATCATTATTATGCTATGCTGTGCACCAAAAGTTCTCCCTTTTTTTTCCCCACAATGCATAATCTAATGTTAACACATTATTTTTTGCGTTCCCTGCAGCATTGTTGGAAATCCTTTGATATGTCAAACTGACTTGGAGCACCAATGCTATGGGACGATGCCTATGCCGGGTACCTTCAATATAAATTATTCTCAGGGTACTAGTTGTGATGAAAATTTCCATCTAAAAGTTCTACAACTTCTCAATCTAATTCTAGTTATTTTTTATCAGCTACCAATTTGTGTTTTACTATGTTGAAGCATGAACAGAAATTGTCATGACCATAGCCATATGACTTTTTGCAAGATATTCATTTACTTGTTCATGTGTAAAAGGGGTTTGCTTCATCATTCTCCTATAGTGGTCTTGGCCAAAGCTCAATAGCTCTGAGTGTTTGTTCGATGACTCTAAATACCAGAGTCCGGATGGCATTCGTCCATTTTTCCTGCTCCAGATCACTAAATGTTCTCCCCTGAACACCGGCTTTCTTGGTCATCTCTAGTAGCTTGATCTTTACAATAAAGCCTACACGGAAGCCATCTATATTGCTACAGGAACTTGACAGGAGAACCAATCTCAACTTACAAGAGATCAAAAGCAGGCTTCTGAAGACCAACATTTTCCCCTTTTGAATAATCTGCTATGATTCATGAAAATTTTGATCTGCTGGATCAACCTCCAATTCACTTGTTTCTGAATCTGCATAACTGATAGAAAAGACAGTCATGGTTCGACTGCTTCTGACTTATGGGCCTCCATCTTTTTATACTTGTTTGTTGAATTGCTAAACAAAATTATTCCTTTGGTAATTATTTGCAGCTGTAATGAAAGAGTACTTGTTGCCATCCTACCCAATTTCCCTTGACTTGCTGAAATGAAACAGTATTTTATCATTCAGTAATTCTTGAAACCATATTTTTAGGATTTACTCTCCTGCATTCTAGGATGCTTATTGTTCACCATGACAAGGAATGTTTGCAAGCTGGATTTATTTTGCTCAACAAAAGACAGACTAATTCATTAACTAGTGATTTTTTGAATTCCATTTCTCCTCCATCCTTCTAATTCAAGTACTAATTTTGCTTTTAGACTCTGGTCTGGACGTGTTTTTGGCAGAAAACCAGCCTGGAAAATCAAACTGTAGCTAACTCACTGACATCGTTTAGTTCACCGCAGCTTGTGATTGCATTGAAATTAAAAAGAAATTGCAAAAGAAGAGCATTCCGTTGCATGAAAAGAGCATATGGGGTAGTTTTCAACTGTGAAATAATGAGTTTCTGATTACCAAATTCTGTATGGCTGTTCGTTTGCTGAGCAAATAGAATTGACAAAAAAACTAACAAGCCTTTAGGTTCATGTCATGGTTCATTTTATTTTGCAAACCTCCTTTCCTGAGTCCCGACTATTATTTCTTGTTCTCTTAAGGTGGTCCAATGCCTCGAAGGCCCAAAAGACACAAACTAGCTCTCGCCCTTGCATCCAGCCTTGGAAGCATATGTCTCCTCGGTCTTGTGGTTGGGCTATTTATATGGTGCAGCCGAAGGCACAACCAACAAATTTTCTTCGATGTCAATGGTAAGTAACTATGCAGTGAAATTTAAAGACAACAAACATCGTGTTCTCTGGCTTATAAACCAATACCTGCATCATTGGCGAGTTTGTGTTATCTTTGATCATTTACTTGTTGTGACCACCATATCATTTTTCAGACCAACATAAGGAAGAAGTCTGCCTCGGTAACCTGAGAAGATTCCAGTTCAGGGAGCTTCAGGTTGCTACAAACAACTTTAGCAGTAAAAACCTGCTCGGCAAAGGTGGCTTTGGAAATGTCTACAAGGGTCGGCTACAAGATGGAACCTTGGTAGCTGTTAAAAGACTGAAGGATGGGAATGTAGCGGGTGGAGAGATCCAGTTCAAAACTGAAGTTGAAATGATAAGCTTAGCTCTGCACAGACACCTTCTTAGGCTGTGTGGATTCTGCATGACTGCGACGGAAAGGCTTCTGGTTTACCCATACATGTCAAACGGAAGTGTTGCTTCCCGACTCAGAGGTGATAATTTAGGTTTTCTTCTTGAAGATGAAAACTATATGCATTATGCCATGGTAATTTGCTTGCGGCACACAAAGCCAGTTTTTTGGGGAATAAATTATTTTAGGAATTTGAGATGTGATGTAAAATTCTCTGTTGCTTGTGTACAAACTAATTAACCATGAGGCAAGATTAGATGTTATAGATGTAGATAATATATCACAACCTTTTTGGTGGTTTTAGTATGGATAAATAGGAATGTAGACAGCTATTCAATCATTTAACTAAATCATGTTACTTCAAAATTCACTATGGTTATCTGAGCTTGGTAGGCGTTTGTATTCTGCAGCAAAAATTGTATGAACATAGAGGTTCTAAACAAAATATGAGGTCACACAGCCATGTTCCTATTTCTGGATACAATCAGATAAAATGATTCAGAAGGCTCTTCAGAGTTTGGCAACGATGTCATCGATCTTTTCTAGGAGCATTGGAGGCTTTAGCATCATGATGAACACATGACAAAAGACTGAATCTTTTTTTATTTTCCTCATTGTGTGCAGAAAAACCAGCATTAGATTGGAGCACCAGGAAAAGGATAGCCTTGGGAGCTGCAAGGGGATTACTGTACCTACACGAACAGTGTGATCCCAAGATCATTCACAGAGATGTAAAGGCCGCTAACATATTGCTGGATGATTACTGCGAGGCTGTTGTAGGAGACTTTGGACTAGCAAAACTTCTAGATCACAGGGACACACATGTGACTACTGCTGTGAGGGGAACCGTGGGGCATATCGCTCCCGAGTATCTCTCGACGGGGCAGTCTTCCGAGAAAACTGATGTTTTCGGCTTCGGAATTCTTCTTCTCGAACTGATTACTGGCTTGAGAGCTCTGGAATATGGAAAAGCAGCAAAACAGAAGGGTGCCATGCTCGACTGGGTATGCACGACACAGAGGTCAAATGACATGCTTTCTTCGCACACGGTTCTTGTCATTTACTAGGGTGTTTCTTGTTGGTTATTCCGATCAGGTGAAGAAAACGCACCAAGAAAAGAGGCTCGATGTGCTTGCCGACAAGGACCTGAGGAACTACGACAGGATGGAGCTGGAAGAGATGGTCCGAGTTGCGCTCTTGTGCACTCAGTATCTCCCGGGACACAGGCCCAAAATGTCTGAGGTGGTTCGCATGCTCGAAGGCGATGGCCTTGCGGAGAGATGGGAAGCGTCTCAGAGGGCAGAGGCTCATAAGTTTAAGGCGCCCGAGTTCTCCTCGGAACGATACTCCGACCTCACCGATGACTCGCTGCTGGTGGAAGCGATGGAGCTCTCGGGACCAAGGTGACCGAATTATGAATAAGACCACAGATCTTTAGCTTGGCATACGAGGAATTTGTACAGTATATATATATAGACATATATGGGTGCATTGGTTGTTCTTGGCTGAGTTCTAAACTTCTGTATCAAAGAGAATGGTCGGTAGGTTCATGCCGAAGCAATAAGTGGTTTAATTCAATCATGAAATGGAAACTGCTAAACGTTGATGTGATCATGCACAGCTCCAACATGGAGCTCGCCAAATGAGCTGATGTTTGATGATGCCCACCAGGATAGGTTGACTTGGGTGCAAGTTGGGTTGCAATCAGTGATAACATGGGTTCGATATTGTTCATGCTGAAACCTAAAAGAGTCGGATGCTGAGATCTCTAAATGTAATTTTCTGCTTTCCTCATCTTTTCTGAAAGGAAAACAAACAGAAGAAGCTGGGCAACATCAAAAGTTGAGATCAAGAGTAGAAGAGATGGTGTATTGGTCCAAACCGCAGGTGAGCAGTCACATCGATCTTGATCGCCAACTAAACCAGAATCGGAAGATGCGTTCCGCTGCTCCTCAGTCCGATGTTTCAAATGTTAGCGCTGAAGTTTGACTTTGGGAATTTGGCAGGCGTCGTATGACGATGATCAGCTGAAAGTCAACACCTCGAGTAGAAGAAGTCTTTTAGTGGTTAATCTGGATATTTTATATGTATATATATATATATTGTGTGTGTGTGGTCAAATTTCATGACATATATATTATTTCTAATTATTTTGAAGAAACAAGAAACATTTTAGGACAAATCTGATGCCAGAGAGTAAAAACACGGTTTTTTCGGTAGGATTGCATGTTTGAGAGAGAGAGAGAGAGAGAGGTGGCGGTGGGAGAAATGATGCGCTCTCCTTGAGGAGTTATAATAGGAAGACGACCGACACGAAGATTCATAAACCGTAGGAAAAGAAAAGAAAGAAAGAGGGAGAGGAGGAGGAGGAGGTGAGCGGCACAACATGGGATGCTCCTTCTCGGGTCTGAACGCCTTCTATGACGCCGTCAACGGGGGCGGAGACGTTTGGATCAACGAGAACCGCTTCCGGATCGTCAGGCAGCTCGGCGAGGGCGGCTTCGCCTACGTCTTCCTCGTTAAAGAGGTCGTCGCCGATGGCGCCGCTGGCCTCGCCCGCAAGAAGTCCGTCGATCCCTCCCACATCTCAGGTCTCCCGCTCTAGATCCGATCGGACTGCTCTTGTTTTCGTCAAAATTTCCAATCTTGATTAGGATTCCGCCCGATTGATCTTGAGTTCCATTCGATTCGCCTGTCACAATCGTTCCTTGGATCTGTACTGATGAATTGAGTTGCTGTTTCCTTTGTCGAGCGGAGCATTGTGTAAGGCGCACGGTGGCTGACCAAATGCTTTGGAAACAACCTTTTACCAAGCTTCTTTGAATTGCTTTTGCTACCGCTCCAATTCCTAGCGGCAAAAGGTCGCTGATTCTATTTTGGTTCTTACTTCTCTTCAGATCATGGAACATATGCGATGAAGAAAGTCATCATACAGACAGAGGAGCAGCTGGAGTTGGTTAAGCAGGAGATCCGTGTCTCCTCCCTGTTCAAGCATCCTAATTTGCTTCCCCTCCTTGATCATGCAGTCATTCCTCTCAAGGTACTTCGGTTGCATTTAGGTCCAACTGCCTCGTTTGAAGCCTCCGGTGTTGTTACTCTAGCTAGATCTGCAAATTGTCTTGATACCAGGGACGAATTATATTGATTTTGTTCTGTGGATGAACGTATTTCTACATTGAAACAAACTTTTTGGTTTATAGATCATCTAATCAATCTCTAGCATCATAATGATGTACCATGTACTACGCATTGCATTACCAGAACTGTGATCGTGTGAAACATGGTCAAGAATGATACTTCACACGCTTGCCAAACTCTTTACGTGCGAACTAAGTCCCTCGCACTAGATATATATTTTATTGGCATACAATAGTGATATGAGCCAATTACTTGAATTCTGGTAGTGAAACACTAAGGAGGACAACTTGTCGCAAAGACGATTTCATGTATTTGTTTACATTTATGCTGGAATCTTCCATCACATGAGCCGATTGACTTATCTTATATTTGTGCATAGGGCATGCAAGACGGATCACGGAAACATGAAGCTTACTTATTGTTCCCAGTTCATCTAGATGGAACTTTACTTGACATAGCCAAAGTCATGCAATCAAAGAAGGAATTTTTTACGACGACTACTGTTCTTCAGATTTTCAGACAGGTACATTATTTCTTCTTGTATTTGATTCTTTGGTTCTGAATTTATGTAGCATGTGTAGGTTAATAATTTATAAGAACTGATTTGCAATTTCATTATTTAATTTCTTTTTGTCAGACATTTTCTTAGTAAACTCTAAGGTGCTAGGTTTATTAGTTTGTTCCTTCTGTATTATATCTATAATGATTTAGCTCATAATGAGTTCAGATGGTATGCCACTTCCATTTCCAAGTGGAGACAATATACAAACAGGTGCTGTCGGCTTGTCGTGCTTAGGAGTTCTGTCAGCAAATTTATAATGCTCTGCAATGTTCTGATACTATAAAGATGAAAATAATAAAACTATGAAGATAACATAAGTTTTATAGTGTTCGATATTATGATCTTTTATGGAATGCCATGGGATATTCATTATGAGACGACAATAGAGCAATGAAAATTCTTTAATCTGCTTGACAAAGGATGTTCTTATCAGTCATGCCAATTTATTGTCAAAGACAAGGGATTGATCATGATGGACATATTTCATTGTAATCATCAGCTTGAAAGCAATGGGTACTGTGTCTGAAAATGTCTTGTCTCTCTTTGCTGCTCTGATTCAGATTTTTCTGTCATGCCCATAATGTGTTTTCAGTTATTTTCATGCACCCACCGATTAGCTCTACCTAGATACGACTTCAGTTTTTTTTTTTCCCTGCACTTGTTATCCTCTTTATATATAGTCCGAAAGCATTTAGTAGTTGTTGAAGCTGATAAATTTGCTTGCAATAGTTGATAGTTGTTTCTTTCTTCATAGTTCCGAAGTACAATCTAGTGTCACTGCTGGAACTCATCCTCCAATTATCTGCATCACCATCTGATTTCCTGTTGGTATTCATTTTAACACTCACTTGACATTTGATTATTATAATTATGTCAAGTGGAACATGATGCAACAAATGCCACTGACTGGAGTCTCGTTCTTGATGAAGCTTTGTAGCATCTACTTCACAAATTTGTAACAACCTGTTCTGAGTTGAGATTCAGCTCAATCAGATGCTAGAAATAGTAAAGAGGTCATTCCTATTAAGTAAAAATATACAAGAGATTTATGGTAAGAGAATTATTACTGATTTATCTTTATAAAAATTATGACTTTCTGTTGTGGCGAATGTACTGGTATAGGTTCATTTGAAGCACTTATTGAAGGTAGCTGTCATCTGAACATGCCTGCATTATTTTCTGTTCTTCCATTCAAGGACATTTTTAGTGATTTAACTATCTGAACATGTATGTGTTCTAGAATGACATGTTACTTTTTGTCTATATACAGCTTTGTGCTGGTCTTAAGCACATGCACAGCTTTGATCCTCCGTATGCTCATAATGATGTGAAACCTGGAAATGTACTCATTACACATATGAAGGGACAACCACCTGTTGCTATTTTAATGGATTTTGGAAGCGCTCGCCCTGCAAGAAAAGAAATCCGTTCGAGGTCAGAGGCATTACAGCTACAGGTATGAGTCAATCTTTTTACGATAGAATAATATTGGTTTATAAAAAATATTCATGTTTTTTGTATGTAAATCAAACCTAAACAATGAAGTGGCCAAAATGGAAGGAAGAAACCATCACTCCCTAGACCTTGCATTAGCAGGAGCCTCATGCGCTGGGTTGCAGTTTTACCACCCTCTTACTTCCAACTTCTACTAAATTAATTTCTTTAACGTAAAAAAACTGCTGTTCCGTGAACTGATGAAGTCTTAGACATGTTATCAACTCATTTGATGAATTTCTGCATAGGATTGGGCTAGCGAGCACTGCTCTGCACCTTTTCGAGCTCCTGAATTGTGGGACTGTCCGAGTCATGCTGATATTGATGAGAGGACTGATATATGGTCCCTCGGATGTACTTTATACGCAATAATGTGAGAATTTTATATCTTTCCTTGCTATGTTTGGGCATTGTGTACTTGTCTTGTCAATCACCGTGTAATGCTTATCTTTAATTTGTGTTACATGGTATCTGTTCCAACTTCTGATTTTTGCCTATGAAAATTGCCTCAGTACTGACATTTGTACCAAAGAAGATTATCAAATTCATATCATGAAAATAGTACTGTTTCAGAATATGATTGCTGGGTATGTATCAGACTCGGATCTAAGTTAATGTCAAGTCCTAGTTGTTATTTCTTACAAACCTTGATTCTGAGGTCTAAGTTAATATCAATTCTACAATTGCTGATGGCTAGAATTTGTGTCGTGTTAGGTCTTATGTATAGTCAAGTGGCTTTTTCTTCGGTCCTAGTTTCTTTTTTACTTTTTTTCCCATATATAGGGAATTGAATAAGAGAGAAGTCTTGTGAGCTGTAGTTTGTCGAAGCCTGATTGTTTTTGAGAAGCATAAGATGGTAAGAGTTGATCTACCGGTCCCGTGAAGGACTCCCAAGTAAACCATTGCTGAGTGTTTCCCTATCAGAAGATCTATGTATGTTCTGTGGCTTTGCCTGATGTCTCGTGCTGCAAGTATTCAAACCCTTGCCAGGCTGTGTGTAAATGTTCTTTAAAAGAGATGAAATTCTATGCACAAAATTCCACTGATTTGAGAGAAAATCATTTCCTCTTACTGATATTTAAAATCATTGATATCTTCTATTGGTTTTTGGCAGGTACGGAGCATCGCCATTTGAATATGCAATTGGTGAATCAGGAGGGAGCCTACAGTTAGCTGTCATGAATGCACAGATAAAATGGCCATCCGGGCCGGATCCTCCTTACCCCGAGACTCTTCATCAGTTCATAGTATGGATGTTACAGCCTCAACCTGCAGTGCGACCGAAGATCGATGATATAATCGTTCACGTCGACAAGCTCATATCAAAATACTCATCTTAAGACACGGGAAATCGGTCGATGGGTCAGGCTTTGTGATTTGTCATTTGTTGCTTTAGCGAGACAACGATTTACATATCGATCGACAGCCCATATTTGGCCTTCCATCTTCAATATAAATTATTAAATTTTAGTCTTTCGGCGACGATGTAAATGTGCTTTACAAGTTCCTGCTTGAGCACTCAGCAAGTTGCGGTACAAGATTGTCTTGTTCCTACTTTACATGTTCGTATCGATGACCGGCATGTGCCCATGAGCAACATTTTTATGAGATTTGATTCATTGTGTGTTGATGTCCTATTAATTTCTTTTCCATGTTCTTTCTTCCTCTCATTTTGGAGTGCCTAAATGAGAAATCTCTCATTTCCTGCTGGTTTGTGAGCCCAAGGTGGTACATACAAAATGGGCGATTTTGATGAGAACTGGAGCACCATTGCTTGTGTTTCTAACATCTTATTTAGCAAGTCAGATACAGGTTGTTCATCAAAGCAAAGTTCTTTATTTCTTTTTCCTATTTCAGTTTTAACAAAGCATATTATGATGTTATAGTAGCCTATGAACAATGATAACCCAAAAGACATATTGTGATATCACTTATAGTGTGGTTCAATAATGTTCATAGTATTTTCAGTGCTTTAATGAAACACTATAAATCCTATTGAAAAACACAGTAAAATAGTTATAAATTGATTTTTTTAAAACAATTAGGTGAAAAATTTTGGTGGAAAATTTTTTTACAGGTAGTTTAGATATTTTTTAAATTATGATTGCTGTTTGAAACAAAAATAAAAGAAGGTATACTTGAAAAATAATATTATATATATATATATGTTTTATGGGGAAATCACCCTTAATATTTTTCATCAAAATTTCCTATTTCCCAATCCGCCGTGCTTTGAGATTGATAAAAATAGACGTGTCGGATCATACGTCGGCGCGGACTTCTCCGTATATAATAGCCGACGATCCACGGTTGCCTCTTTTCGTGTTTCGTTCCGTGCGATTGCGGTGGATGGGATGGCGGATGTCGCCGACCGCGTCTTCGACCTCCTCCCTGATGACGGCGATGACGACGGTGATGATGCCTTCTTCATACGGGAAGCGGGAGAAGCTCTCGATCTCATTACCCCCTTCAGCTCCCTTTCCGTCGCCTCTCTTTCCGCTTCCGACCTTAGTGGCGACGCCCCTGCCACCGCTGCCGTCCCTTTCCCTGAGGAAAACCTAGATTCCCACGATCTCGGTCTTCTCGATGGCGCTGGCGAAATGAGATCCGATTTTCTAGGCCTCGACGGCTCCCAGTATTGCGACCACGACGGCTCCCAGTATTGCGACCACGACGGCTCCTTCTCCAGCCGCTCCGCCCCTCAAGCCGCCGGAGGTTGTCCCGGATCCTCCCACGGTGAGAACCTGCGGATCATCGAGATCGAATCTGATTCCGATTCTGAAGAGGATGGGGTCATGGCCTCGGTGGTGGATGATAAGGTCGGTGACGATAGCCACCGCACTGCTCTCTGTTGGAACTGCATTCGGATCGAGGAGGAGGAGACGGTGGGTCTCGTATTAGAGGAGGAAGGAATCGATTTTTTGGAGTGGGAGGAGGTCGATGGGTGTTCCATCATGATGATCGACGCCGGCGAGGGTGGATCGGCATCGGAATCGAGGCCCAATCACGGAGAGGAATTAATCGATTTGGAGGAGGAGGTTGACGACGATATTGGCGGGTCGCTTGGAGATTTGGAGTGGGAAATTCCTTCAGCAGTGAATAATCGCGGAGCAGGAGCGGAATCTAGTTATTTCGATGATGCCGAGCCCTATCTTGGAGATGATCACGACATGAACACATCGGAGTTCGAGGTCTTGTATGGCCAGTTCATGGACCATCCTGGCCCGCCTTGGGGTAACCCTCCGGCAGCAAAGTCGGTGATCAGGAGTCTTCCATCCGTCATCATAGTAGAAGAAGATTTAGCCAATGGCCATGCCCTTTGTGCCGTTTGCAGGGACGAGATTTCTTTGAAGGAAAAGGCAAAGCGGCTGCCCTGCTCCCACCATTTCCATGGGGATTGCATTTTGCCATGGCTTGCAATAAGAAATTCATGCCCGGTATGCCGCCATGAGCTTCCAACAGATGATCCTGAATATGAGAATTGGAAGGCTCAGAGGTCCAGTCCTGCCGGCGCAACAACGGAGGAGCCTGTGGCTGGGTATGATTATGAAATGTTCCCGGAAGTTTAGAAGTTTATTGTGATAGATCAGGGTGCAAATTGCCTTCCGACAATGCTGATGTTTCAACAAAGTCTCTAATGAAACGTCGGGGTTGCATTGAAAGAAAAACGAACTCTGTCGCTCTACAAGACAAGCTAAAGCTGGAAGCTTGCTATTATATTGGAGATTTGCGCAATTGCTTCGTCGGGGACTAGTATACATCGTTCGAAATGGTTTGTTGTGTAGATTTCTTCTTGAACAAATGGAAATAGAAGTATATTGATTTTTTTGGTTTTCTGATACTTGTCTATACCTCTATTGTTGCTTCCATTCCAGACATATATCTTGATGACTATGACTATATTTCTCGTAGGATTATATGTTTTGATAGTTAATTAAAGTTGTAAAATGCGACATCAAATGCATGTTTGTCTTCCATGATAGTTAATTAAAGTTGTGCCTTGCGCATTTTCCCTTTCTAATTTTCTTTTAAATCTTGCAAACTTCATGGTAAGTAAAGACTTGGTGATGGGTGTTGAAATTATATGGAATGCTGTTGGCGCGTTACTAAGCATCACATTTGTTTACATGCACGAACACAAGTTGCTGTTGGTTTTCACATTTGCAAACATGTAGCACCTTAATTGCTTCTTCAACAATCGTCATGCCAATGAAATCTTTAATCGTCATGGTTTCTTTGTGGTTTTGCCCATTTCAAGCTCATCATTTGTCGTGAGAAGTTTAATGATTTGCAAAATTTTATTCAGACTACCAAGCGGAAATGGAATTCCTTTTTATCAACATGTACTTTTAACCAGTTTGTCTAATGCTTCATTTGACTGTATGTTTGTTTGGTCCCTTTCAAAGTGTCCGAGAAGTCTACAAGTATCATGACTTGCTCAAACTGCACGTGCAAGCATCGCTGCCAATTGTTGCTGCTTCGATGTTGTCTGATGAACATCAACGACTTAGTCATATCCTCTTCCATGTTTTGCAACTCTCGGCTACCTCGTGGATGATGAAGGCAATCACAAAAGAGATTAGGTGTTGTGGGGGGGGAAGATGGATGCCCTCGATCGACTTGATCATTTTTTGAGAAAACCTACTTTGCAACTTTCTCCGTTGTTTTACGGTTTTTCCATGATGTGCAAGACTTTAGTCGATTAAATTGATCTGGGTCTGCTTCTTAGATGTGCGCCATAAAATATTTGTAGATTAGTCAACGCCAGAGTGAATCAGCCTCGGCTCATTAACAGTTTTATCCGACTTGTTCTTGCTTTTGACATGGTGAACCGAAGCAGCCATTTCTTGTTGTTCTTTATGTAATAGCTTGAAGGGAACAAAAGAAAACTAGTGCAAGGATCATGAATCAAGCATCCGGTTGCACTTGTCTTTAGAGAAACAGCTCGTCTTTCAAGATTAATTCTCATATGACTTTGACATGCTTGTGGTGGAAGATTAATTGGTTGTGTTTGTGATCTTTCGGTGGCCAACATATTGTTGTCTTCCCACCTCCTGCTCCAACATGATCAATTGGTATACCATTTGATGGACACTGATTTAGGATATGGTAATTGATCGAATGGGCATGTTGTTGTGATGACGAGCGTATGCTACTTCTCCAAAGAATAAATTTCTATTATGTTTTTTGCACTAGACTTTGCAGGTTCACCGTTGACTCTCCACGAGCTTGTTGGAAATGGAGATCGCTCCTGACACGCATCGACGATTTAGCTTGGCAACATGAAGAACAATGGAAGATCGAGTTTGGGCCATCTCACAGTTTTGGTGAGCACATGAATGAATAAAATTAGGTGCAAAGGGATTATATGCATTTAATTTCGCTCAAAAATTACCACCTATCCGATCGATTCCATTGGCATATATATATATATATATATATATATATATATATATATATACACACATACATATATATTTAGAGGATCAAAGGAATGAATAATTATGTTAAAAAAAAGGATTAATCACGGTCGTGTAAGTGCGGAACCTCTACACGTGTCATTGTCTCATTGGAGGCTGCCGCTTTGTATGGGGGTAAAGACCAGATGAAATAGTTCTCGCTAGCGGAGAAATTAGAGAGAGGGATAAAGGCGAAGAAGGGGGGAGAAAGAGAGGAGCGCGGAGGATGGGAAGGGAGGTGGCTGAGAGCTGCATCGACGGCGTGATCATCGAGATGGTGTCGGCTTACTGCAAGCGGTTCTACGCCACCAAGCCGGAGCTCGCCGCGCGCCGGATCGAGGCGATCGGGTACCAGGTCGGCCACCAGCTCATCGAGAGGTTGCCCTCCGCCTTTCCCCCTTTCTCTTCTGCCTGCGTGCATCCTGTTCTCTCTCTTCAGATCTTTTCATGCGCGGGCTTCCTGGCCCTGTTGATCTTGTTTTGATCGGGTAAAACTTCACCGCAAACTAGGGTTCGAGAACTTTCGTTTCGGGAAGATTGTCGAGATAGTTGCGATTCGAGCAAGTGTTGGATAAAATTGGCATTTGGAATTTTTTTGATTGGAAGCGACAGCCTTGATGGCTAACCACCCGAGGATCCGTAGCATGGATTCTAGATTCCGCTGCATTTACAACTGGGCCTGATTTGGATTTGTTGGAAATATTTAGAAATTTAGTGTGATGGTTCTTATTGGCCCTTGTTGCTTCCGTTTGACCGTAGATCCCGATCGAGGATTGTTCGTGTTAGTCTTTTTTGTCAGTTTAGAACGAAACTATAGAAACCAGAAATAGGACAGAGATCCCACTTTGTGGGGAACGGATAATTTAATATCTTCCGTATTATATTGAGTTGCGGTTGATGATTATTCTATTTGTTCCTAACCTGGCCATCGATTGCGATTGTTGCCAATGCACATCTCAGCATCCCTGCATCGTAATTTTGTGAACCTTCATCTTTATATTTCTGATGGTCGTAGCAAACAGTAGAGTCCAAGACCATCCTTACTAGCTTGTCTTTTGATACAATAGAAATGTTGTTCTATTGCTAGGTAACCATATTCTAGAATTTATCTTCTTTCAGTTTAATTAAGCTGCAGCTGGATGCCCTTGTTAGTTTACAGGTTTGATTGTTATCTTGGAGGTAAATCCATCTTAATCATGTGCATTTTCTTTATGTTGGAAATTTGTGTGTGCACTGAGTGGGTTGAATTCTTGAAATTTTGAAGTGTGTTTCCGCATACATCGCCGACGTACCACTACATGTGAACCTCCTAATAATTTACATCACTCAGCCATGAACATCCCATGTTTGTTTTCAGTAAGATATTATCATTGTCTGGACATCACTGAGTGAGAGCCCAATCTTTCAGACTGGTACTTATTTTGACAGGTCTTATCAAGTGAAAATTTTATTTAATGTGAAGAAATAAACTTCAATTGAACTGATTTAAAATCTATTGGGAACAGCTTATTGCTAAAGGTGAGGATGGTAAGAAATAAGAGACAATGGATGGGATCCCAGCCAAGTTGCAGAAATCATACGTGAGATTGCTGTTTCATTCGAATAAACTCATGGTGACAGGGCCTTTGCTGCCAATTTAAGCAGCGGTGCCAGAAGATCATATGAATTCCTAAATAACGTGAACCATGATCGATTAACACCATATTTCTGATAATTAAGTTACAAGTTACAACTTCTTTGTACTTGTGTTGATTGAGCTAACATCCAAGTCCTAATACCTAGCTTTATAACCTTGGTTTAATCAGCTAACTGAGTATGAATCGCAGAGTCTCATGTTTGGCTTGAACACATATGACCAAGGTACCTGCATGACTTTTGATTAATCTTTACTTGTATCGGATACACGGTGAATATACTCCATACAAGCATGGTAATTTGGTAACTGTGCTAGAATCGACTCTGCTGCTTATTTATGTGGCCATGATTTGATTATGGGCAGCATACTCTATGCTGGCAATATATGTGCTGGTCGGTGCAGTACAACACAAGGTCCTTGTGAATTGATAAACAATTTGCTCGTCCAAGGTTGTCCGAGCATCATAAGCGTGAAATATACCTTCGATTCGAGACCATATGACAACAGAAACTCACTGTACATCAAAGCAAAGAATTTTTTTTTTTGCAAGCCATTATTGTTTCTAGAAAGCATGAGATGTTGTGTTGAGATAGTACTTTTTGCCATTCTAATTCTCGCTGACATTGATGTTCTGATTTTTCGTGTGGTACATTTCATTGTCTTTGTGCAGGTACACCGTGGAGCGCCCTCGATTCAGTGATCATCTGGAGGCAATCAAATTTATATGCAAGGATTTCTGGTCGGAGCTGTTCAAGAAGCAGATTGACAACCTGAAGACCAACCACAGGGTAATGTATTAGGGAAGATCAAGAACCCGGGAAACAAGCGTATCTTTCTTTTGTGATTTAATAACGGCACATCGACATTGTGCAGGGAACCTTTGTGCTGCAAGACAATAGATTCCGCTGGCTCACACGTGTATCGATCGATCCATCATTGGATATCAGCGAAGCATCCCAGGACGACTCTGCTGCGACACCCGAAAACAAAGCTGCCGAAGCCACGAGCATGCATCTATATTTCCCATGTGGAATCATAAGGGGAGCCCTATCGAACTTGGGAATTCCCTGTGCCGTTTCCGCCGATATATCCAACCTCCCTGCATGTAAGTCTCGCTCTCTCTCTTTCTATCTTTTCATAAGAGGAAAAAAAAAAAAAAAATCTGTCATCACAATAGATGTTTTTTTGAGGAGAAAAAAAAAAGCACCAGATTAACAACCCGGCACTTCCATAGTTGTGCTAGACCAGTTAATTCAGTCCAAGCTTTTTTGCATGCGGGGAATAGAGAAAATAAATGCATCACACAACCAAACATGCCGAAGATAGGGATTCTGGTTTTCTCGCTACTAATGGAATGATGCGTAACCAAAAACTTTTGGGTTTTGACCGACGACAGGTTCATTTGTGGTGCGGGTAAAAGCTTAGATCTTGCGTCCAAGGAAAGGGTGTTGCTGGCTGGTTATCAAGGGAGATGTTGCTGCTTTGCCGTGTTCTTGTGACCGTTCAGAGGGGAATCGGTGCTCCTCCTACTCTCTTGCTGTTGCCAATTTTCTTTGCCTGGACAATCTGTGGTTGCAGAAATTTGTGTATTGTTGTCTGATGATCCAGAACATTTCATTTAACTGTGTATTGTCTAATGCTTTCTTGGTCGTTTAGCATTCTTCTTCTTCTTCTTCTTCGGCACACCCGGTGAAAGGAAACATTATTCTTCTTCCAGCACGGACGATGGGCATGCCTGCTGATGAGGGCTACCGGGAGGAGGGTCCTTATCTTTGGTACATACACTCGTTTCAGGTTGCGTGTCTCCAGGAACCGCCCCCGGGGAGGGACCGCCACCGCCGCAGCAGCAGGTTGAGATGCCGCCGCCCCTGACGGAGATCTGCTTCCAAACACCGAACGATGCACCCGAATCCGGAACTCAGCTCGGGATTGTTTCGGGTGCGGCGCGGAGTCGGCTGGCTCCATGCGCCGCACTCAGGTGCGACTCGACTCGTAAATTATTCTCCAACAGCGACGGTGGCTGCCACGGTGTCGAGTCAACGTCGTACTATGTCTCGAGCTGTACGAACGGTGCAACTTTGCATGGGCGACCGTGAGGGGGCTACCAACCGCCGGAGAACATCATCGTCATCGGCAATTGATCCCTCTTTTTTTTTTTTTTTTGGGTGTCACATGGAATGAGTCGCAGCGGACATATTGGTGGCGTCATGGCGCTGCATAATTGGAGGGAGGGAGAAGAAAGAAAGGGCTGCTGCTTCTTCGCATCTCTCTCTCTCTCTCTCTCTCTCCCTTCCCTTAGCTGAGCTATAAATGCAGCAAAGCTTCAGCAGTGGCTCTCTCTCTTTCTGATATGGATCTCCAAATCTCTTTTCCGTCTGGTGGTGGTACGCTTGACAAAGCGTTTCGTGTCTGCATGCGTCCCGAAGACGGCAGCAGCGGTTCCTCTGCACGCACAGCACAGGGAGAGATCACTGAGCAGAAGAAGACACGAGGCGAGAGGGCGACCCAACTGTGGAAAGCTCACACTCGCAACAGTTGCTTGCCTGGGAGAGAGAGAGAGCAAGAAGGCGTCTTCGTGATCGCCGGACGTAGGAGGAATCTCCCAGAGCGCATCGCATCGTTTCGCTTCCCCACCCGTCACTGCTCCGCCTGCCTGAGGCCCGAGGGAGACCGCCGTGGGAAAAGGTGTGTGTGACCTCTCGATGCCGCCTCCTCTGATTCGCGACGAGAACGAGGCTCGATGCCATCAGTCTCGTCTTTTCTTCCCTTCCCTTGCAACTCGCTTTCTTGCCCTCTGCGTTACTCCAGACGTCTCTGCGGTCGTAGGAACCCTTTGGATGCTTGCCTTTGGATCTTTGGTCTGATGGTCACAGTAACTCTGGCGTTGGCTTCCCTGAATTCTTCTTCCTCCGTTCCTATTGTAGGCTGGCGATGGGCTCTGGGAATCTGCATCGCTGCCTTCTAACCTGGTTTTGTGCCTTTTTAGGATTCTCTTCTCAACTCTGCGTTCGCTGAGCTCTGGATTTGGTTCCCCGTCGTCTGCCTCCTCTTCTTGCGTGATGTTGTGTCAAGTGTCTTGGAGCCACTCTCCACGCACCCCACCTTGTCCCTCCGCTTCTGCTACATAAGAGAAGCTCCTTCCTTCCTGTTTACCTTGTCATTCTCTCTCTCTCTCTCTCTCTCTCTCTCTCTCTCTCTCTCTCTCTCTCTCTCTCTCTCATCTCATGCATCCATGGCATCCGTGTCACCTCCCTGCCGGTGTTTGCAGCTGAGGCCGCATCTCTCGAACGCCATCAAGACTAGATTTTGAACCGGGAGATCCAATCTCGCCCTACTTTTTTTGCTTTCCGACGCTCATCCGCCGGATGATTAGGATAAAGAGACGGAGATGAGTGAGAAAGGGTCGACTCCATCCGGCGAGGACGACTGCTGATCGCCTGAACCACCCTTCCCCGCATCCGTCTCCCCGTCCTTCGGTTCCCATGCTCGATTCCTTCCTTCCCGTGGCTTCCGGTGAGAACCTCACCACCAGCTCCGTCAACTGCATTCCGATTGGAAAGCCAGTGGTCATGTCCGCCAGGGGGCTGTTCTTCCCCGCTGATTCCGCCTTCGTCGAACGGGCTGCCATGTTTTCGCACGCCGGTGGCCACTTCGGCGGCATCATCAACTCCTTCGCCTCATCTCAACCGGCGGTGGCTCCTTTCGCTGACTTCTCCAGGGATGTCATAGGATCTCAGCTTCAGAGGATCACCCTGACCACCGTCTCCGAAGCCAAAGGCGCATCGCTCCCCCTCCCTCTGGATCGTGAATCCAGAAGCGGGAGTCCGGTCAAGAACCAGACGAACAAGGCGAGCTCCCATCTCACCCGAGGCAGCCAAGAAACACGCACTGCTTCGGCTGGTGCACCGGGGGGCTCGTGTCCGAGCGATCTCGGCGCAAAGAAGAGGAAAACGGTCGATCCGGTGAGCCGCTCCTCGTTTGGTTCCGCTGTCCCGACGCTCGTAATCATTCACGAACGCCGCCTGCTCCAGGACAAGGAAAGGGGTGAGCGAGCACGAAGATGGCCACGACCATCGTCGAGGAACGCGGCGGAGGGCACCGAAGCCGAACAAAAACAAGAGCCCAAGCACGTCGACGGTGGCTCGGAGATGCCCAGGGAGGATTACGTTCACGTCAGAGCCCGGCGCGGCCAAGCAACCAACAGCCACAGCATCGCGGAAAGGGTGAGACGGATAGATTTCTGTACGAGCATCCACCGTGTTCTTCCCACACCTAAACTTGGTCGGATCACGCGACTGCAGTTGCGAAGAGAGAGGATAGGCGAGAGGATGAAGTATCTGCAAAACCTCGTTCCCGGCTGCAGCAAGGTGAGTCTCACTCGGTGGCGGCACCAACACCTTGACCCCAAGCTGATCCATCTTTTACGAACGAAGGTCACGGGGAAAGCGGTCATGCTGGATGAGATCATAAACTACGTTCGGTCACTTCAACAGCAGGTGGAGGTACGCGACGGTGCTGCCTGTGATTCCTCGGACGGGATGCTTCGTGTTCATTCGTCTCTCTCTCTCTCTCTCTCTCTCTCTCTCTCTCCCGTGCAGTTCCTCTCGATGAAGCTTGCGGCCGTGAATGCTCAACACAACTACGGCGTGGAAGGGCTCGTCGCAAAGGAGGTACGTGACCGTTTCCCATTCTCCGCAGGCATGTCATCGTCGGCGAAACGATCAGCGGTAACCGGTGCTTGCATCTGCCCATCCCCGACAGATCCACACCTGCGACGGATCGGCACAGGAGATGATGATGATGATGATGCTGCATCCTCCTCAGCTGCACCCGTCGTATCAACAGTGCGTGGTTCCGGCCGGGATCTGTAGCGGCACGGTAATCCCTTGATCCCCCGGGACGCAGATGAGTTCATTCGTTCTCAACAATGCCATCCACAGATGCAGGGCTCCTGGGAGGAAGAGCTCAGCGCTGCGATGAAGCTGACCGACGGTGCTTGTGCTCCCATCGACGCTCAAGACGACGGGAAGCCTTGTGATGCCCATTTTTGAGCTCACATCCGACGCTCGATCGTGTTCGCTTCAAGCTTCCTGATGCGGGTAAAAAGCTGTGGTTACCGTGTGCTCGTGTGAGTTAAGAGGTGGAAGGATGCAAAGCGTGATGGCATCCCCCGTCGTACGCATGTACTCGATCAATACTTGTCTCTTAAGCGCATCTAAAAATGGGAGATGAACTGTTTCGAGATGCCGTGCGTACAACAAACAGTGGGGGCAGCTCGTCCTCGGTGGTTTCGATGGGCGATGCAGGCCATTATTGTACTAACAACGTGTTCTTAGATGCCAAGCTCTCTCTCTCTCTCATTATGGGCTTTATTTACAACACATCTCCGAGAATTGAGAACGTTCACTAGTTGTTCTTGTGATACTTCAAATTATGCAAGGAGGACAAGGCCGGTAGGAGATCCCCGACATGAACTTGGACGTTCACTGCAACTGAAGCTGACAACACTCTCCCGTTTCTATCAACCACCGACACCGCTCGACCGGTCTCAGCCCTAACAACAACAACAACACACAGGAGAGCATTACACCACCATGTCGAGCAGCAAAAGCTCATGGCCAATCGTCGCCGCCGATCCCCAGAAACCACACACGAGAGCTGTCTCTGGGTAAACCAAAGAGAGGATCACACGCATCCACACTGAAGCTTTTGGTGTTCGTTAATGCTGCCACGCCCACAGCGCAAAGCTAACGACATTGCCCGAGAGAGAGATGGAGGATGTAGACTTACGTACACGAGCCGCCACAAGAAATAAGGCGGCAAATTGGAGGTTGAATGGCGAGGAACATAGCGTGCCGTGTCAGTTGAAGAAATATGGCGATTCCAGGACGTCTTTGAGGTCGAAGTCTCCTCGTTCCGGCAATGGTGGGAAATTTAGGGTGGGGAAGGACTGCTGAAAGCTCTCCAGTAACTGCAAAATGTTCCGGCAGGTATTAGTAACGGTATGAATATAATCACTATGCACTCTGTAACATGTGTATATATATACATACATGTATTCCAGATCATTTATTTTAGACTAGACCGATCCGATATGGTTTAGCAACAAACATTACCTCTTCCAATATCGGCCTCTCGTAGAGTTCTACAAACTTCTCACGAAGAATTCGGTTCATCTGGTCCACATCACAAGCATGGGTCCAGTATGAATCATGGACGCCTGCAACATAGATGGAATGATGAGGCGCAAAGGCATCCGAGCGGCTTGACATAAATGGAACCGGTACCCGAAATTGAACCGGCACCTGCAAAGTTCAATCCGCCTCTTTTACAGGCAACTGCAGTCATCATCATGTGGGAACCATCAAGAGAATGCACAAAGTTTGGGGGGAAAGCTGTTCTCTGTCTCCTGACGGTGACCTGGAAAACTAAATAGACAGGTTTAGACACCAAACACATTAGCTCTCCATATAATATCACGGTGATTCATCCTCAGGTTTCATAGACTTAACGAGTCGAATAAAAAAATTTGGTTCAAATAGAAGAAAGTAGCAAGAGACCTTTTCGGTTTCCCGTTTCAGGGTCAATACTTGAAGGGAAGTTCTCACCTGCAAGAGCGATGAGCCAATATATGTTTCGGTCAAGAGATTCCTAACAGAAGAGCAAATAAAACACAATGGCTTTGCCGGAAACTTGCCAGATGACTTGCCAATTTTCGGTAAGGTTGAACCACCGGAAGTCCGATAGGGGTAGTCCACCTTACGGGATGGTTTTCTGAAGCAATCACCTGTTGAAAATGCAGACTTAGTTCTTTAACCATATCATCACAGGCAAGTTGATTTGGGTGGAAAATAAAGCATTAAAAGAAACCCCTTCGGAAATCATTTCATGATTACCTTACGGAGACCGTATCTTTTAGAATACGCATCAAACTGAACGAAACGCACCTTGGCACAGTCACCAAGCCAATTCATAATACTTCGTGCAGCTTGAAACATCTCCCCTAATGCAGTCAACGTGGTCTGTTCGAACATTTTAAATCGTTCGGTCAGACATTTTTTTCCTCAAGTCTAAACAAGAACGCCTAGAAGACACACAGATGAAAATTTTAAATGTACTCTGCCTTACTTTGGCAGCATAACATGATGCACCAAATAGTTCTGTGTCATCAGCAATCAAACCCCGTTCCTTTAACCTTCTATTGATTTGCTCACGGGCCCCAACATACGTGACACCATAAACCGACGTCATGACAGTCTGCTTAACCAACTTCCTGTCCACCTTTTTTCACATTGCGACCAAAAAATTCTCAATGAGCACCCAATATATTTTGCATTGTTAATATAGAGAAGATATTTAACAATCTTCATAGTTTCGGCATTCATCAATAAAACAAGTTGATGCCGATTCAATTTTAACTGTATGATCTAAATATCAATTACCAGAGAAACATCTTTCCTCTCCAAAATTGACTTTATCATGTAAAAAACTAATGAAATTTTCTGCAAATGATGTAATTTTGCAACGAGATAAATAATTTTGATCTAGCTACAACACCATTTGGCTTCACGCATCAATGTATGTTGAAATAAAAAAACCACCAAATGCCAAACTTAAACTTCACCTAGGGTCATCTTATCGGAGGGCATGACAAGTTCAACTGATCCAAAAGCGAGAAGAAGAGCAAGTAATATGTTAACCTGATCAACTAATAGCCTGGCACGTAAAGCATCTCGATTGACAGCAGGGTCCTTGTCTGCATCTCTTCGCATGATACCAAGAACTCTGCATCAAAAATTCGTAACCAAGATAATTTCGCCTGGACAATGATTAGAGTGAAAGAAAGATACCTAGCACATCCAAAAATTATCAGGTCCAAAACAAACAAGACACTGAAATTGGATTCCGTTCCTTTAAAATGCTTGTAGTATGCACATGGTCAAAGCACTACAAAGGGTTTAGGTGGAAGCTTGACGATCAAATATCAACAGACATAAGAGAGAATATGATTAAACCAAAAAGAGTACATGGAAAAAAAAATGGAGCAACCCAATGCCTAAAGCTCCCACTAAGATGGATCCCCGAGAAAGAACAAGATATGGTATGGTGGCTTGCCCCTGCAACCACGGATGTTGTGACACAAAGAAGCAATCTTAGTGTGAGACCAACACCTACCATTTTTAATGATAAAACGATAAATTGCAAAGTTATTTGTCAAATGATAAGACGACAAACAGCTTGTAACTCTAGTGGAAGTGACACTCCTAGGGCCAACAGTTGATATAGGTTACTGCAATAGACAATGACATACCTAGTCGCTATTTCCGAGTATACATCTGCAGGCTTTTCTCCAGCAACTAGATTCACAGAGATGGCCCCCAACTGACAATGCAACAGTTTAAAAGATAAGAAGAATAATTTAAAATTGAAAAAGGGCTAAAGCCCATGGACAACAAAACTTAATAAAAGAGATCTTTGTAGATAATGTGAACTTTATACATGGCTATCGAGTCATGAACGCTAACAAAATGTTGGTCCAGTTCAGAAAGGATAATATTAAAATTCATTTGAGATGATAGTTGGGGGGAATACATAAGCACATTAAAAAAGCTCTGTAAAGGAAGAACTGAGGGGATCAAAGTAAAAAAATCCATAAAGAGCACAAGATGGAAGACCCAAATTGATGCAATCATGACATATTTGTGCTGTGCTTTAGCTTCAAATATAGATGTCAGACAAGGAACACACAAAACAGTGCTAGATAGCTAGATTGGTACAAAATCCTTCATGATAGTTACACTACCAGCAGTACTGTATCTGAATTGTGCTGTATTGGCATGTTATCAACATCAAAATGTCATCAAATTTAAAGCTTTGGTTGGTGCAGTAAAGCACCATATTGTACCTTGGCGTTAGTCATGTGTCAATGACCCTGTATCAGCTATCAAGTTTTGCATTTATATTAAGCGTGTCCTGCTAGACTTGCATATGGATTGGTTCTTTTTTATTCTGATGATATATTCCCAGGAAGACTTGACTTTTGTCCCTTCCATGCGGAGAGCTCACAGGACTAGCGCATAACATACACTTCGGAAAGCAATCAGTTCTCGGTGTCATGTTGGCTCACAAAGGCTCCTTATCAATTTCAGAAGTGGAGCAAAATGCAACTTTTATATAATGGGATATTACATTGTGGATCTGCTTACTCAAAATGTTAAACAATCATGAGAATGTATAGTTGTATAGTGTATACCATATAATCATACAACATTCAGTCATTTTGGTTTGACCAGCTTTTAAATTTTAACTGAAATTATTACTTACCTAATCTCACACCAAAGAAAATCAATAATTTCATAACATCTGAACCATAACAATCCCAGTTTTTCAGTTATGCAGCTTTTGCCATTTCACATGCATACTCCTAGATGACACAAATCAAGAGCAAAAACAAGAAGCTGGAATATGTTAAGAAAATTGTGAGACACAAATCCTGTACCTGAAGCAAGCATTAAAAAATAAACAAATAGTTCGTTTACATATTCTTGTGTCCTATTGAACAGTCAAAGAAATACAGAGGTGATTATAGGTAGTTAATGGAACCTCTTCAAGGGATGTCTCAACTCTCAAGTTCAATTGGTAAGCAAATACTTCGAACCAGAGATATAATTGTGTGTATATGTAAAGAGGTTCAAAGGCAACCCATGTATGTGGTCATGAAATTAGAAGAAAATTATCACACACTCAGGTTCCCCTCTCCTATTGATTCACTTAATTAATTGTAATAATAAAACATAATCGGCCCACTTAGGTCCCTCTCCTTGAATCACTAAATTATTTTAGTAATACACAATATGGCGACACAATCTCCGTGAGGGTAAGATTGGAATTCAAAAAGCAAACAATAAGGAAAATTAGCACCTTGTCTCTTCCTAGAGCTGCATAGTGTTGTAGACCATTGCATGACCCATCCTGCAAATTAGAAGTTAAATGGTTACTAGTCATAATATCAATTTTACAACAAGAACGAAAATTGTTATTGATAAATCATCAAAATTAAGAATTAATTTCAAACAATATGCAATAAGAATATTGTGCCAGTTCAGAAAGATTTTATTTGTATTTCTTGCATCTTTCTGTATCACATAAAATTAAGACCACATCAATGTTATTGGCAAAGGGTTAATGAATGATATCAGCAATGTAAACCCCAAGACATTCTTAAATGATCCACTGCAGAAAACAGTTTCTAACTATTTCCTTCATCGTCGTATTTAGTGACTCTATTAGTTTGCAGAAGTACCACTACGGCACTACCACATAATATTCAAATTTAAGTCTTGTGTAACATGAAGGAACTTTTAATTTCTCTTTCAATTGGTGTCAAGACCCAACTTCATATTGATGCATTTTTTCCTGGCACATCTTAGTCACCTACAACTAAATCCACCAGCATGATGGATCTTTATGCCAATGCACACCAAGCCTTCACATGGTAAAAAATGTAGAACCTGTAAGCACCATAACTTGAGAGTTGATGGTTCAATCATTGCTGGTGATCACAACATCAAAGCATTATCAAATCATTGCATTCTAACATCTTATACCTCATATTTATACGGTCTACGATATTTACTTCACAAGATATGCTTATTTGTTATAATTAAAAAACAAGGGAACTTGTTCTTGACGGATATTTCACTTAATTATCACGAAAAATATGGTTTTCCTGAATTTCAGGTAATTTTTTGGCCCTTTCATCGTAACACTAGCACGCATCAATGTTTGGACAAATGATACAACCAGTATGTACTCCTACCGGTCCAACTGGTGACCTCTATGGCCAATCGGCATGAAATGGGGCTGCAAGTTTTCTATGCCAAATTATTCAATTTCCCATGCCACATCAAACTTAAAAAAAGAGTCATACAAGTAAAATGTCAAAAGTGATCAGAAGGCTTCCAACTGATTTAGTACAATTGGATGCTGAAGAAGAAATAAACAAGAAAGTACTATAAAAATTCTTAAATCACCTGATGCACTGGAATATGTGAAATTGTAGTCTCTGGCGAGGAGCTCCTTAAAGCCTCAGCAAGATTAATACAAACTGCTAAGCATTGAAAGGGATCTTCAGCACCTAACCACCAACGCCTTCCTTCAAGAGGCCTATCTGCAGAGTCAAATATATCCTCCAAGTGATTCTCAGCAAATGCTATTCGAGCATCATGTGATAACTTGTCCACACCACCAGCATATAAATTTGCCAGATGTATCTTTAACCAGCGTAAACCAGATTTTCCCAGTGGCCGTCCCTCTGCAAACTCTAACACTCCTCGGCATAAATCTGAACCAAGATGATTTAGATAGGGATGCATGGGATATGCACGGCCTCTAAAGTCAACATTGTGTGGGTAGTAGAATCCCTCCTCTTCTTTCATTTTTCTAGCTACCTGATCTCAGGTGATAACTGGAAGCATTAGATTTTGCACAAAGAAATCAAATCTAATAACACTAATAAGATGATAACATGGTGATGAAACACCATACAGAAAGTTTAAGTTCGACATCACAACGCTGAGAATGTCTTTCACTATTTTCCTTCTTTACAGATTTCAGTTTCCACTTCCATTTCTTTAGTTCGGCTTCATCATCTGTTTCAGGCTTCTCAGGCAGAGGAATCTGAAAAGCAGAAATTTAGATTAATAGGCCCAACTGAGGACAATAAATGATCTCTTATAAACCATCAATTAAAAGTATTTAAGATATCAAGAATACAAGACCACAAATAAAAGTTCAACTCACATCTTCACGATCAACCAAATCAGCAAGACGTCCTCCACTCGACCATATTCTGTCTACAATGCTCAACACCCTTTTATTAACCCTCCATTTGGTATTGCCTAGTGTATCCAGTGCCTGATTAGCAGATACTTTGTTGATGTAAGTATGATCAAAGAAAATTACCAAACAAACATGAGCCAGCTAAGAACAGTGAAATCATACAACCACAAAAAACTAGAAGTTAGAATGTATATCTCATTACAAACAATAAAATTGCTTTAACGGAATTAAACTCAACAGAATTCATGTTCAATATTTCCTGGTAATGCAAAAATAGATACAGAAAACCTCAAAAATGGCTTGCATCTGCTCTCTTGGTGCCCTTATAACAGCCTCTCGTTGTTGTCTTGATCCATGTGTCCGCATTATATAAGACGGAAGAAACAAATATGCTCCTCTGTCATAGCTGTCAAGGATAAAGTGATGACACTAAATAAAACAGAACTATGTTAAGAAAGGATCATTGGACATATTAAAGAATCTTTCGGACAAATAGAACATCAAACTAACCAATCTGGATTAACTACATATAAAAGATGACTAATACCTAATGAGAACCATTCTATAAATAAAAAATCAAATGAATGAGTGATAAACATCAGATCCCTTAGAACTTTGTAATCAGATGCCAAACTCCATAGATCTCATCTCAACCCTCTATATACAGAAATACTACCATAAACTGGAAGCTAGTTACTTCGTGTATAAATGTGCATCTACTATTGCATTAGCTCATGCAACCAAGAATTATCTTATAAGGGTATAAAAGCAAAGAGCTAAAATCTGTCCATTAAAAGGCACCAGTTGATGCTACAATAGGTTTACTAAAGACTATGCAGCAACTAAATAATTAACAAAAAGGTCGAAAGCATGGATCAAAATTATGATGTACTTTCATAGTAAATAAAAAATAATTAACAAGAAAAAGCATGGATGCATTGACTACATAAATAAAATAATCATGTAGCAATGACACTTGAAAAGGGCCAAAGACCATACATCATCTGATAGAGCAACTCATGAATATGAATTACATATTCACAACAACATACCCTTTCCAACTTACTGGAGGTATCAACATTGGCATGTAAGGAATAACCATGTGTCTTGCCTGCCAAACAGCAACAAGTTGAGACCTGGTTTGAAGTGTCTCATACAGAAGAAAACACATAAAAGAAGACAGACGATATAAACAAAGAAATTCAGTGTACTTATGGTCCTAAGTCCTAATAAAACCTTGACAGAGTAGCGGATCCATATCAACAACGAAAAACAGAACTCACAATTCTATCTAGACCTTGACGAACTACAGGATCACACTCAATAACCCCAAAGCGCCGAACAAGTTTCCTGTAGTAGTACATTACATTTGATAATCAGTATGTGCAAGGAAGGAAACAATTTAAACATAATTCAGAGAATCAAATCTCTCACTGTTGTTCTTTTGTGATGATAGTTCTCCAAGAGTGCCTGAACGCAGGCCGAAAATCAGGAGGACCATCAGGAGACTGACTAACAGGAGATTGTATATAAGCTGTATCTAGTAATAGTTCGATCAAGCAGCTTCCAACCTTAAAAAAATACGTTCTGAATGGCAATGAAAGGTAAATAAGAATGCCATCAGAAAATGTAACGAGAACACAAACCTTGGCCTGAGCATCTTGGCCCCAGGGTTTGGAATCATCTTCACCCCTGACCAGTTTTTGTACTTGGTGAGGCTTTTGCTTTTTCATCAACTTTAAGACCTTTTTCCTTAAAGATTCTTGCTCTCTGGTAACTGTATAACCAGCTTCTTCACTTTTCTTATCCTTGTCTCTTTTTTTCCTAGTTTTCTCCAGAAATCTGTGAATCCTTCCCTGATTCAATCCCACACTACAGTTACAAAAATGAATCTAGAAACCCGTCAATAATGGATAATCTCCAAATGTAAAGACAAAATAAAACTGCACAAAGTATGGACAGGAAATTTTTTTGGCAACCATTACACACAAACGTTCAGGCGAAAATCCCAGACAATTCAGATGAGGTTTTAGTTGCAGTCATGAGTTTTTAAATTGTAGTCAGAAGATTTAAATCAATTATCTATATAATGGTCCAACATTAGTTTTGGTAACCTATCGAACCAATATGGTATCAATAAACCATACAATACACGACCTATACGACCACGTTTGAATTGTAGTAATGATTTTTAAATTGTAGTCATAATATTTAAATTAAGAATTCATATAATGTTCTTATTAAGGTTTGTAATTTTGTATCGTACAGGAGTTTTGAGCTCAGCTCGATACGACACGGTATAAATATACTGAGCGGTACATTTTGGTATACCGCTCGGTATATATATATAGAAAAATAAAAAAAACAACAGAACGCTCGGTTTCCCCGCGTGAAGGGAAAGACGACGTCACCTCAGTTTCCCCGCGCAAAAAAACAGGGAAAGGCATCGCCTCAGTGACGTTGCTCCGATGACGTCGCTCGGTTTCCCCTCACGACCAAAAAAAAAAATGTCGCCTCACTCGATTTCTTCTGCTGGGGAGAAGAAATCACTTCTCCCCACGACATCGCTGAGGCTTTGTCGTCACGTTGGACCTCCAGGTTTTCTTCTTTCTTCTCCGTCACCGACCTCTTTCTTCTCCCTTTCTTTCTTCTCCCTCATCGATTGATGCTACCGTCGGTAGCAGACGGTCCGTGAATTGGTCTGCTGACGGACCGATCCGTACTGCCCGGTACGGGCGGTATTATTCGAAATTAAAGTCCTTGGTTCCGATATTATTACCAAAAATGTATCGGACCAGAAAGTATGATACTGTACACTGAATGGTAGATTATCCTATACCATCAACATCATTGAATAAAATAATAATATATTAAGAATTAATGGTAATGAACCAGCACCGAGCTATAGGCTATGACACCAGTAATCAGTCAAACTGGTAAATACCAGTAAGACCAATAAGTATCAACCTTAAGTTATAGCATGAATACCAATTGGTAAAAACCATCCTGACCAGTATCTAATTCCTCAGTAGTTTAAATTTGCAAATCCCAGTAAGCTACAAATACCACATTGTATGGCAAACATAAAACAATTAGAATATTGCATTCTAATATCATGAGAAGAAACCAAATACACTTACATTAACTAAGGGTAGCTTGTGAGAAATTTGAATGAAGTTCATATTTGTTTACTCTATGGAGAAAAAACAACCTGAAAATACTAAAGAGTTTCCTTGATGTAAATTCACTATACTTGTCTCACACACTACCCATGGAACCAAGTCGATTATGAAAATGTTCAATCGTTAGTTCTAAAATTCATCCAGGATTCCATAGGGACAGTAGTACTGTTTACTAAAGGTAATTTCAAACATAATAGTCTGATCCAAGGATATTAGATATCCATCTTAGGTCTTCTTCTTCAAAGAAAAATCTGCCTAAACACATGTTATATGTTAATAACTCAACAATAGATGTTTAAATCATCAAATGGGCACTCTGTAACATGTATAAGCATGACTAGTCGATTCTCCAAGTATGCCCAATTTTGTCTTCTAGCTCAATTTTTTGGACATGAATATCCTTTTTCCCGTTCCATAAGCTTGTGTAATAATGAGTTTGCAACACCCGATTTAGTCGAACAGAGAAAGCTTGTGTAATAGTCCTGTGATGTTTGGTCGTGACAATTAGTATCAAAACCAATCTAATATTGAGCATGAAGAGAGGCTAGAATGGGCCGTGGATGGGGTTAGAGGATACGTCATAGCATAGAGAGACCACTGAGCTAGGGTTCACATGCACGATTGATTCTACGCTATGTTGGATCTTGACAAAAACATCAAGCCCTTAAGTGGGAGAGATTGTAATACCCTAATTTAATCTCACATCAGAATTGAAAGTTGAACCGATTTATAAGGCCTAATGGATCTACTACTATCAACCCAGTTTAAGAATTTTGAACCAGTGGTTTAAGTTAGTTATCCCATCAGGTTGGATCATAACAGTCATATAGTGTTTTTTTTTTATTTATGTAGGATTACTAATGTTTAAAGGCTAATTAAGCAGTAGTGACATTTTCCACACCACCAAATTTCCTTGATTTATCTTGGTAGTAAAATCAGCAGGTTATGTTCCCTTAAATCAACGTTTCAATAATTTTGTTAAATGTTTTGTTTTATTGTCGTCTCTATGATCCTTCCATCATAAATGAGAAGAAATTATGTCTAGTACAAGCACGAACATCGAAGCAGAGTATGCAAATCAAATGACATGACAAGTTAAGAGGATGTTAAGCTTGAATGCTTGCCGGTCCAATAGTTGTCTAGATCGTCCAGCCACAAAAGATTGCAGGTATGTTTTGTAACATATTTTACATATAGGAAGGAACATTCAAGAAGTTTATTAAAAAGCCCAAAAATTTCTAGCCAGTTAATGCAAAATATATCGTAACAGGTGGCTGGGTAACAAAGCAACATCCTTCCTACCTCATGCTCGATGGCATCACCAATTTTGCATGCAGCCCGAACAAGAAGAACACTTCCATTTTCACCGCCCGTCATCAGAAGACTCATCATCTTGTGCATGGTGATCACCGCCATCATATCTGCAGGAAGCTGATTGAAGTAAGGAACAAGCGATGGCTTGTGTCTTGAAACCCTGCACTGCTCCTGCGCCATGGCAATTCGGTCCCTCAGTGGCTCGAACCATCCCAAGAACAAGGACTTCACATATGGCAAGTTTGGGGCCAATTCCCGCTCGCAC